>OY754936.1:32526194-32599003 GCA_963576515.1 Cryptocephalus primarius | reverse complement strand
GTGTGTGTGTGTGTGTGTGTGTGTGTGTGTGTGTGTGTGTGTGTGTGTGTGTGTGTGTGTGTGTGTGTGTGTGTGTGTGTGTGTGTGTGTGTGTGTGTGTGTGTGTGTGTGTGTGTGTGTGTGTGTGTGTGTGTGTGTGTGTGTGTGTGTGTGTGTGTGTGTGTGTGTGTGTGTGTGTGTGTGTGTGTGTGTGTGTGTGTGTGTGTGTGTGTGTGTGTGTGTGTGTGTGTGTGTGTGTGTGTGTGTGTGTGTGTGTGTGTGTGTGTGTGTGTGTGTGTGTGTGTGTGTGTGTGTGTGTGTGTGTGTGTGTGTGTGTGTGTGTGTGTGTGTGTGTGTGTGTGTGTGTGTGTGTGTGTGTGTGTGTGTGTGTGTGTGTGTGTGTGTGTGTGTGTGTGTGTGTGTGTGTGTGTGTGTGTGTGTGTGTGTGTGTGTGTGTGTGTGTGTGTGTGTGTGTGTGTGTGTGTGTGTGTGTGTGTGTGTGTGTGTGTGTGTGTGTGTGTGTGTGTGTGTGTGTGTGTGTGTGTGTGTGTGTGTGTGTGTGTGTGTGTGTGTGTGTGTGTGTGTGTGTGTGTGTGTGTGTGTGTGTGTGTGTGTGTGTGTGTGTGTGTGTGTGTGTGTGTGTGTGTGTGTGTGAGAGAGAGAGAGAGAGAGAGAGAGAGAGAGAGAGAGAGAGAGAGAGAGAGAGAAACAGACAGATGGACGACAGACAGACGGACAGACAGATAGACAAACAGACAAAAAACGCACACATTTTCGAAGATGCGTCGGATTAGAAATTATTTATACAAATTGGAAATAGAATACGTTGTTGAATTGATCATAAATGTACCGAATATTTTACAACTTCTCAACTTCTACTATTTAATGTAATTTTTCCAACCGTTTCGTATGCGATTTAAAAAAATGGGAGTAATAAGGAAGGTGGATTGGAAATAAATATTGACTGAAAAACAAAAAAAAAACGCATGCGTGCATCTGATTAAACACATTTGTACTGAAAATTTAACAATTTCTATTGTGTTATGGTCTGTTTTAGTTGTTGAGATGTTTTAGTTGAGCTGTTTATTATCTTGTCATTTTATATGTTACTACTAGATTAGAATTTTATTTTGCAATAGTTTTTGAAAGTGGATCAAAATTGGACACTTCACGTCTCGCGTTACATGTATGCCACTGAATTCTGGATGGACATTTCACAACTCGGCACATGGCGACGTACTTGTGGCCCGGGTCATAGTAAATGTAGGTCGATAAGTAATGCAATCGTGTCAATATATTTCAGTTTAGTCGAAAAGGGCTATATATTTTTTTAATGTATTCACAGTTGCTAGCACCCTTGCGTCACGTTCTACTCTACATGCAACGGTGTTTCGCTTGGTGGAATGTCGAGATTTTTCATGAAAGTCCGTTTGGTATGCATGGAAATCGCCGTTCTACAGTTAAATAATGAAATTTTCCTATTTTCAGTTCGTTTTTCTGTTACATGTCAGTGATAATCTCTAATACCCCCTCACTTTTCTTCAGTAATGCTCACCCATTGTTTAAAATCCTGAAAGTCATACAAAATTCGATCACACCCAAAGAAAGACACAAGGGAAAAATCGCACGGGGAATAACCGCACACCATCCAAGGCGAAGATTTTTACATACGGTTACCTGACAAGGGTAAATTCAATCAAGTATAGAAAGTAAATAAGGAATTTGCGTACTGGTACTTTCAGAATGGCAATTAGTGTCCACTAAAGAAATCAAATTTAAAAAAAGGGCAGTGTAAAACATTTGCACATACTTTTTTTTTTGTTTCACTATAATCATAGTACAATATAATGCTTGTTGCTGAATTAAAAATAATTCAGATTTATGGCATAACTCCAAAGCAATTAATTCAGTACAATATTATTTATAATTTAACACAATGAAAACAATGCAAGTTTAATACTTAATACAAGTACATTCTCAAGTCACCAGTAAATTAAAGATTTCTTTCCAATTGGTCCAATAATTTACCGATCGTTTTTCTCTTGTCTTTATTAAATTTAATGTGTGCTTGTCACATAAAAAATTGTGCCTCTCAATTAAGGGCTTTAATTAGGGTATTTGAACTTGGATTCGGTATGTTTAAATGTCTATAAATGCGAAAGTTCTTTCCTTCCATGAAATTGCTATGTGATGCAGATGAGAGTTCCACATTTTCTTGATGACGGTATAGTTTTCAAGACAAGGTTTCACATGGCAACCATTAAATTCTGTTGTTTTGTGGTGTTCAACTCGACAATTTTCCATTATTTAAATAAGGCCATCCATTATCAATTTGGTATAATGGTAAGAAAGTAGGGGTAGTACACATTGTAATGTGTAATTGTACATTTGGGTCTGTTATGTAGTCAGATACAATTACTAGCAATTTAACATTTGTCGATAAACGATGAGAAAAGTTGCCATTAAATTGGAATATACGAACTGTCGGAATCAACTGTTGTAATGATGAAATCGAATCCGTATTTTGTAAGCGATTGTCAAACAAATCCGTAAATTATACCAATTGCACGCAAATTCCAAGATAAATTTCTATATCTTCTTATGTTCACTGTTAACAGGTACTTATATACACAAAGCCACACTTTGTGCCTTCTACACTTATTCCCTGTAGGACTTTTACCGATATCGCAAAATATGTCTCCAGTTGATGATCTTGTTAGAGAATAGATCCCGTTATGACTGAAAGATTTATAAAATACACAACAGTACGCAATCACTTTCAGGGAATTTCACATTGCTGTAGTTCTCTTTCTTAAATTAATATTCAAATGCTGAAACGATTAATGATTCAAATGAAGCAAAGAGAAAATTTAGACTGCAAAGAATGTTTACAATGCACCGTTGACAAATATTGCATGGGTAAGTTGTGGATATTATAGTTTTTAGTGATCCTTCTTGTTTCAGATGCAGGATGTAGGTTTCCAGATGAAATTAAATTCACAATTTCAATGGAAAACGTTGGATGTTATAGCGGAAGTATTCGGATCACAGCCAACTACTTTTATCTAGCTCTGTTTATTTTTAAGTTGTATAGCCTATAGACGGACGTTGTGAAAAATACAAGTAATTTCACAAGTCCTTCTGTGAGTAGGTTTGTATTGTACCGCTGGCAGTTTCACTTGTATTATATTGTTACTAACAAAATGGTTAAAAATTTTGTATTGACACTGTATTATATCGTAGTAAATAATGGCGTATAATTTACCAACGCCTATATATAATTTTTTCAAAAAATAAAGTATAAAATTCACACCATAGCATTATTAATGGACCATAAAAATGTAATTATTTTGGAAGCCATATTCAAGGGAATTCCTTTTATTTAAACTATATTTTTATTTCATCATCACTTTGCTTAATTATTCCAGCTTCACTTATTTAGTATATGTTATCTGCTATCTTCTGCAGTAGTGATATTAAAATTTTATTTCTGCTGACGATACAAATCCATAACGAATTAAGATTTAATACACAAATAAAGCTGATTAGTAATTTTTACGTTTCATTCAAAATAAGATTCTAATTCAAAAATTTTTACCAATTGTGTCGTAATTCTTTCAGTATATGTAAATATTTATAACATACGTATATTTAAAAACAAATAGTTTGCTTAAATCTGATTAATTATAAGAATAAAATAATTTAATAAATTCATTACAATATAAATAGTAAGCTACGTTTGGCGATGCATGAGAGAATTATCTGGTTTTTTTGATGCTGGTATGGCCATTGGCATCACTAGCTTACACTTCTGTGAGACTTCTGGGACATCAATCTATAGAGCGAATCCATCCCCGCTTCCAATACAGTAGACTTCTCTGTTTCTGACCATGGCAGTACCTACTTCTATTTTCAGGTTAGGTTGTAGAAGTTCGATACCCGTATTAGTACGAGACCCCTAAATTTCTTCATCCTTTTTGAGACGTTCTTTACTACCAGACGAGAAGCATAAGTCAGTCTGGGGCGCAGTATTGTGTCGTATATGGATTTAAATATTTCTGGTTCCAAGCTCCAGTACTTCCCGATAATCTGTCTAAGTAGCCAAATTGTTGCTGTCAGCTTGTCGTATTTTCTTTGGAGATTTGTGTTGTATGAGAACTATCTATTCAGGATATTACACAGATTCTTTACGTGTCGACAATTTTGGATATTTCCCGAGATAGGTAATGTTAAAAATTTTGTGGTATGTGAAGTTTCTGGTAAAGATGCGGACCTCAGTTGTTTCATCTGATCTACCCATCTAATTGGCGATTTTTCTCGGGGTCGCTTGCCTTCAATTTTCCTTTCCACAATCAGTCTCTCCATTGTTCCGGCTCTGCGTGCCACATATCCAAAAAATTGTAGATACATATGATTTATCCTTCGTAGGAGTCTGATTTGGACCTTGAATTTGTCTAGAATTCACTGGTTGGTGTGATGTTCAACCCAGCTGACTCTCAGTATGCGCCTATATACTTATAATTCTAAAGATTCTATTTTGCTTCTGTCCCATTAATTCATTGTCCATGCCTCTGCTGCATATGTTGCAATGGGGAATATCAGGGCGTTTACGAGATTTAATATTGTTGTTTTTGTAATGGCGGTGTCTTCCCATATTCTTGTCAATTTAACTGTTGCAGCTCTTGCCATCGTGAGTCATCGTCGTATCTCACTCTCGGACCTACCGTTGTTAATGATCAGGGATCCCAAATAAACAAAACTCTCCACGAATTCATAACCAAATATTTCTTTAACAAGTGGGGAACTACTTTCCACTCTATCGATGATCATAAATTTTGATTTATTTCTGCTTATGTGTAGTCCATATTGCTCGCTAACCACCTGCAGCCTTGTCATAATTTCAGTCATCTGTGTTTCGTTTGCAGCGATTATCAGAGTGTCATCAACATATCGAAGGTTGCTGATTTCCTTTCCTCCTATGATAGTGCCGCCTTTGCCAGTCATTAAGGAATTCTCTCATTATATGCTCGTTGTAAATATTGAACAGTGTAGGAGATAATATGCACCCCTGTCTAACCCCTGCACATATTTTGAATTCTGACGAGAGCGATTGATCTACTCGTACTTTAGTTTTATTGCTTTCGTACAAACTGTGGATGAGCACAATAAGGTGAGGGGGTACACCGGTTCTTTCAAGAATTCGCCATAGCATGTCCAATTTTACTGGCTCAAAGGCTTCACGTTAGTCAACAAAACAGAGTATCATTGGCACGTTAAATTCTCGGTTTTTTTTTTTAATAATTTGTCTGCTATTAAGAATCTGTTCGCGTGTAACTTTCCCTGGAATAAAGCCTGCTTGTTCCTCTGATATTTCAGGTAGTATAAATGATTCAAGGCGCTCGTGGATGATATATAGTACTGGGTCAATTTAGTCGTGGGGTTGACTAAAAGTCCAGTGCTTTAAATAATGCAGCCGGTTGTGTTGTAATGATAACTTACACACGTCAGGGAGAAGAAATATATTTACAAAAGGTCAACGAGAAGTTATATACAATAATTTAATGTCTAACTAGTGTGAACGGTGAATTTATATGTATTTACATGACTCGAGATTAAAAAAGATACCTCAACCAGGAGAGTTGAATTGACTAAACAAAAATAGTTATTAGGGAAGACAGCCTATAGTGTCGATCCCGTCCCCTCGCGTAATAAGTACTAATAACCAAATGTAAAAGATAAACTTGGTGAGTGGAGAGTGATTGAAATGAGACGACTGAGAGTACGATTAAGCAACGACTGTGTCAAGGTAATTGTATGACTTGACTTAACAGACTTGACTTGAGAGACGCAAGAGACTGAGAAGACTGAGGTAGCCTGAGAGAGAGCCCTCTCCTAGCTGTGATGTTAGATTTAATATTCTGGACAAACTCCGCCTTTCACCCCTTGGTCCTTAGCCAATGGCAGCATTCGCGAACTACTAAGCGCAAAGGGAGGGCGTGACCGCGCGCCCTGTGTGTCGCTCTCACTGGCCACGGGACCGGGGTGAAAAGCACCATCTGTGAATTTCTACTTTGAGCTGTGCTTCGATTTTCCCAGGAAATATTTTCGAAAGTCTAACGGTACTTCCCTCTCTAAATCCCTCTCTAAATCATCTACTTTGAAGCGGACGTTTAACTTCGAGATTCACAGATGTTTTTAAGGAATGTTCGCCAAGTACATTGTTACGAGGGGCAATTACTCTGTTTCCTCTCCTACAACAAGCATTTACTGCTTCGTTGTAGGGAAACAGGATTTACCCATTTGTCTCGCTTGGGACGCAGTTTTTTTACAATTGCTAAATGATGGGAACGAAAGGTTTTTCGAAAAATCATCTCTTTTGACCGTTTTAAAAAATATTTGATGATGCCGTTTCGAACCCCCACAATAGAAACACTTTACTTGCATGCGATATTAGGGACACAGTGCTGTAGTTACTGCATTTTAATGGAATCCTTACTTTAAAATAGGCACGAAAATGAATGTTTGCCAATCTGATGGCCAAATATTCGTTTTCCAGATAAGCTTGCATCGACCGTTCATTATTTCAATTCCCTTATCCCCCATAGCTTGCAGTATCTCAGCTGTTATTCCATTGTTACCTGGTGATTTCTTGCGACGAAGAGAGTATATTGCCTTTTCTACTTCTGATCGTAGTATATAAGGTTCTTCCAATACCTGCGAATCTTTTTCGAGTAATGTTGAGTTATCGTTGTACAGTTTTTGGCATTGCTCTTTTCAGACTTCCGCAATGCCGCCGACATCGTCAATAATCTCCCAGTATTCGTTTTTGTTGTTTGTGTGCGAGGTTTGAACTATCGTGATAGGTATCTCAATTATTTCTCTATTGGAATTCTGGTTCAAAGCGATCATAAAACTTTCGCAGTCTGTCATCAGCAATCTCGATGTTGGAGCTGACTTCATTTGTTTTCTTAGTTTTATTTTAAAATTTGCCCATAGCATCTTATGATCCTATCCACATTCGGTACCAGGATTTACCCTTACATTTATATATGAACTCGTCCACCTACTCCTAACCAAGAAATGGTCGATTTGATTTTTGATTTTACTATCCGGGCTTATACATATTGCCAGTCGCCTCGGATGATGTTGAAATTTCGTGTTCATAATTGTTAGATTATTTTCCACTGCATAATTTAACAGTTGTTCACCTCTGGCATTACGTTTTCCAAGGCCATATCTTCCCATGTTGGACATTCCATCATTCGTCTTGCCTATTTTTGAGTTAAATTCTCCCATAATTATAAGAGGTTGTTTAGCAGGGATTTTCGATATTTTACTGAATATGGAAGTGTAGATTTCTGCTACCTGCTGATCGGAAGCATCTGTAGTAGGCATCTGAACTTGCATAAAATGTATTCTGACTCTTTTTGTAACCAAAGTAAGCGAAATCAATCTGTCACTAATACAGTCGTATTCAAGAACATATTTTGCAAGATCTTTACTCACAATAATTGCAACTCCTCTTGAACCTGTTTTCTTAGGTACTGACATGTATATAGTATGATCTGTCGTTTGATAATGTCTCCTGTCTTTCCAGTGAGTTTCCGCTATTCCACATAGATCAATGTATTTTGCATCTAGTTCTCTCTCAAGTAAATAGAGTTTTCCAGTTTTTAGCACCCCACGGAGTTCCAGGTGGCTAGGTTAGTCGCTTTGAGTATCTAAAATTTTTGATTCTTTCCAGTAATTAATTTCCCACACGTTGCCTGCTCATTTACAAATGTGTGCCCGGTAGCATATTTCTCACCGGACGGCCTGGAACCGTCCGAGGGCCGGTCACTACCCGGATCGCCTGGTACAACTATATTCGTGACATTCATTTTACATTGAGATGTGCTCATGCCTTTTTAACTATGCGGTTCATTCGCCTTAAGGCAAAGAGAGTGCCCTTTTGTTTTTGTACAATCCCTAGAATCAGGGTTGCCATCTACGCCAGATCATCCTTCTGAAGTCCACCTTCTGCACCATCACTGCCGGTATGGTCTTCGCCCGTAACCCTGGGTTAGGGTGAAGTGTTATACCTCGCGATACTGAGCCCTCAAACAGAACTTAGCCACCGACTACAAATCGGGCCCATCCCCGCGATAGGGACGCGTCTGTTGAGAGTTACCTAAGTGGATTCAGAGGAGATGTCTGTGATTCTCCTTTGGCCGGGTTAATGTTCATATTTGATGCCATGAACAAAGGCTTGTTCTTTTTACTGTGTCATTTACTACTTTCGTGTCATCCCGAACGAGAAAATCCGGAAGAACTAGACCAATCTCTTCTAGGAATTTGCTGTATCGTACTGCTAGTGGTTGCATAATTGTAAGTTTATTTACGTATTCTCCGTGAGGAGAAAAACGGGAATTATTGTCTGGTTTTCCAGCAAATCATTTATCATTTGTAGTGTACGAATTTATGAGTATGTTTCTCCTTAGATGCCCCAATGGCATCATTCCGGACTCACAGTACAAACTTTAAAGCGACGTAATAAGAAAAGAGCTCAGGCAATACCTTATGCCCATGCAATGGACTCTATATAGTGCGTAGAGTCTTTCTGGCTGACGTCTATGGTACACAGCCGTATTCCTTTTTGGATAGACACATGGCTTTGTTAACGTTAAATAAGAACTTTGTATCTACACCCCATTTAGTACTAGGTAATACTTTAATACCAGGTAAGTTTATTATCAAACCACAGTCCTAGAAATCTAATCTCACTTACACACTCGATTACTTGATTCTTCAAAAAAAGAGCGGGATCGTAGTGTGGCCTTCTAAGACGACAAATGTGCATGCATTTTGTCTGCGATTGAGAAAATATGAAACCAATCCCATTTCCCTTTTTAACAATTTTATTTATTTTCAACTGCAGTCTGCATGAGCGTCCCCGACATTTTTTGTACTGCTAAATATTGCCAAGTCATAAACATGTTGACAACACTCGACTTCTCTATTAATACCTTTGCATATGTCATTTATCGCTATTGCGAAGGAGGTACAACTAAGTGTCGAGCCTTATGGTACCCTATTTTATAAGTTTCTACCATTTGAAAAACTATTACCTATTTGAACTTTAAATCTTCTGTTTGCCAGAAACGACTCTAGCATTAATGGTAACTTTGATCTCATTCCGTATGACAAGATTATTTTCATGATGCCGTAACACCACATCATATCAAAGGAGCCTTTGATATCAAAAACTATGGCTATCATACGTTCTCTTTTCGTGAAGGATTCTTAAATCGAATGTTGGGGGCAAACTAAGTGGTCAGTTGTACAATATTTCTTTCTGTAGCCCGCCCGATATGAAACTAGTAGACCGTTTTCTTCTAGGAAATTTTGTAGCCTTTAAATCATTCTTTCGAACAACATGTAAGGCTGATTGGCGGTAACTTGTCAGTAAGAGTTTGTCCTTATTAGGTTTTGCGATGGGGACTACGATAGCTTCCTTCCATATATCTAGATAGGAATTTTTATCCCACAGCTCATTATATAATTTTAATCCGTTCACTTTCTTTTTTAGTGTTACATGCTGGATCATATCATTTGTGATCCTATCTGGACTAGGGGGCGTAATTTTTAGTTGGGCGATTTCATCGTTAAGTTCCGACATCGTAAAAGGTAAGTTGTAAGAGTCTTGTTTTTGTTCTGTGCTAAAATTCAGAGCGATCTCTTTTTGTATTTTTCACAAAAAGGGGAGGGAAGGAAAGTTAGGGAAGGTTAGCCGTATTAAATGTCAAAATATGTGAGGGAATGTCTTGCAAATGGCCCTTAATTCTCGATTTAATTCTTTTACTGCAATTACTCCTAACGGTATAAATTCATTAAAAAATTTTTTTCTTTGCAACAGAGTAACTCTCTACTATAAACAACCCTTTTTGCTATATTTAGAGTAACGTGAGGTAAGGCAGAAACGGGAAAGTCCAAAAGTTTAATAACGCTTCGAAGCTTATTAGATTGAGCTTGAGAAACTGCCTCGACAAATAAACCTTACCTTATTTTCTTTATTTGCTTTAACTGCCCAACTAACCCGAAAAGGATTCATTTTAAAAATATCATTACAATCGTCCCTCTGAATCACCAAAAACCGCGCTTGAGGCTGCTTTTCTTGGTTGATATAACTTTTCTTCTCCGTTTCCTTTAACACGCTGGACTTTGTTGTAGGTAGCGGGGTCCTACTATCATTAGGAGATGTTCTTGAAATTGATATGCATCTTTTAATCGCATCAGAGTTCTCTATATTTTTTGGTGGTCTACGCTTTGGGGGTAGATATCCCCTGCTTTTTTTGTTCGAGTAAAGCCTGGTTGATACCGGAAGGCGCTTATACTAGGAGGTGTGCCCGGTGCCCAGCAGGTTTTTGCGACTTCGCAGTCGGATTTTTATAGTGGTATACTCCACGCAGACCAGCCGATGAAAGCAAGCCCGCCGGTCAAATCGGAAACTCAACTTACCTCAAATACGCCTTTTTGATGTTGTGAGGTTGTTGAAGGGCTCCTTAGTGATTATGGTGTATAGTCAAGGGCTCGGCGCTTAGCCCTCGACAGCTACGGTACTTCGGGTTTGCTACACCCATTCCAGATTTTTATGTCTGACTCCTGAGGGGACAAAACATATTTATTTATATACATATTAACTATAATAATTTATAATTAAACTATATGTTTCCAATAAACTTCAAATTCTAGTTACTTGCAAGAAACCTAAATTAATTATATAAACAGAAAAACCAAAATTCATCAATAAAAGAACCAACCACCTAAAAAAGCCCAAAACTAAAAATAGTTTAAAAGAATCCATAATTAGCTGTATGGTAGAATTAATTCTGATGATATTAAATATATTGTAGCGGTTTCTTATACAGATTTAGTTCTTCCAAAATTACAACAGTCTTTACACACAGAGATTTTGTACTACACCGACGTCAGTATTTACATTTCACAATTACATAAACAACTACTTGTTTGTCCATAACAACGACCTATACGGGGCATTCGCTACACTATCCCTCCCCGTCTTCAGGGTCGCCCTCGACCCTCAGACGATCTACTTCTACAGCAGTCCATATCAGCGAATGACTACCATATCAGCGGACTGCTACTGCTACGGCTACTGCTACAGCTACTGCTACTGCAACTGCTACTGCTCCTGCTACGGCTACGGCTACTGCTACGGTTACGGCTACTGCTACTGCTGCTACTACTGCTACTGCTACGGCTACTGCTACAGCTACTGCTACTGCAACTGCTACTGCTCCTGCTACGGCTACTGCTACGGTTACGGCTACTGATACTGCTAATGCTACGGCTACGGTTACTACTACTGCTACAGCTACGGCTACTGCTACTGCTGCTATGCACATCGCTTCCCGCTCTCCCCTTCTTCAGAGATTCCGCCTGATCCTTGCCAAATCCACTTGCAATAAATTGCAAGTATGTGTGTAATTGTGTGTATGTGTATGTGGGCGATTAACTCCATTGAGCGGGTTGGACTGCAAATCCTGTACAAAAATTCGTCAGCAGCAAATCGAAACCAAGCAGGCCAATCCTCTTTGTGACCATGAAAGACACCAGGGATGACCAATCCCATCCAATGCTCCAGGTAGAAGAGGGACCTGTCTCTTGAAATCCTCCAAGCAGGCCAATCCTACTTCTGACCATCAAAGACACCAGGGATGACCAATCCCATCCAATGCTCCAGGTAGAAGAGGGACCTGTCTCTTGAAATCCTTCGCTGCTCCTGCAGTTACTGAAATCCCCAGCAACTGCTTCATGGTTCCAGACGCACAACCCAGTGGTCAACCATCACCAATTCTTGTACTAAAGATGAACAGCGCCCGTCTCCCAATATGAGTTACAAATGTGAGTGTAGCACTCAAACGGGCCACGCGCGCCAGCCGCACGCAGTCAATCCATTCGAGTGTTATCCTAAATGTAACTTAGCTGTAAGTCCTGTGGAATCTCGAGTCGCGCCAGCCGCTCAACAACTCCATAACGCCGCACAGACTGCACTCCTCGCCTCTCCGCCGCGTGCCATCGCCATCACTTCTGTACGCCATCCCAGGTCCACCAAAATTTTTCCGCTACTTCGGTTCACCAAATCCCGGACAGGCCCCCAAATTTGTAGCGGTTTCTTATACAAACAGATTTAGTTCTTCCAAAATTACAACAGTCTTTACACACAGAGATTTTGTACTACACCGACGTCAGTATTTACATTTCACAATTACATAAACAACTACTTGTTTGTCCATAACAACGACCTATACGGGGCATTCGCTACAATATTGATATTGAATTTTTGGACAAAATGTTACACTGGTTTATCACATTGTTTAAAGATGAATGCGTGTTATAACTTATACAAAAGATTTTATATTTCTTCTTCTTTTTCTTCTTCTTCTTTTTTGGGGAGTGTTGGGCTTGACTACTGAAGGCCTGTACCCAGAATCGGTTAGTTTTGTTTCTCAGCCTTCAAATAATTTTCTTGCTGGATTCTGGGCTAGTCTGACTCGGAGTGACAAAATCCCTAATGTTGTTTGGGGATTATTAATTCCCGCTGTGTAGAATATATTCTAAGTGAAGGTGCGAATATGATTAGCAAAATACTTCAAAAAGCTGATGAAGTGATACCGAAGCAGGATTATTTGGAATAGGAATATTGTGAAAGCTAGCGGAAAAATTTTGCTTATAAAAGCGAGAGTAGCATTGTAGAACAGCAAGGCAATTGAGGAACTGATTATATTGGATGTTAAACCTACAATGGTGCTTATAAATGGCTACCAGCACTTGTACATTCTCTCCCTTTAGCCTAATATTATTGAGAGGTGGAGTTCCACCCAGACTGCAAGCTCAGAATATAGAGGATTTTTGTGATGCATAGGATTAATTGGACATTCTAACATAAGGCTGAGTATTGTACTCAGTTATCCACATTCGCAAAATTTATCATAGGCTAAAGAGGCTGTAAAGATAAATTAGGCTGAGGCTAAAGAGGTGTTGAGTCTATTGATGATTAATAAGAATCTTTTGACATCATTTGTGATAAAGCAAAACTCTGCTTATCATTGTGCTGCTCGCTGTCAGCTCCGCTTTCCATTGGCTGCGATATTGCTCGAGTTATGTCCTTTTTAGTACAATAATAATGACTTGAGCATTGGGAATGGCGAATCCGCCACGTTGACGTGTCGTCCTATTTTTAACAACAGATCGGTTTTTTCATTTCCTTTAGATACAATGCCTCCCGGTATCCATATTATTAGTATGGAAATGTCTTCGTCCGGTGCTTCCAGAATGCGCTCGCTCTCTCTCTCTCTCTCTCTCTCTCTCTCTCTCTCTCTCTCTCTCTCTCTCTCTCTCTCTCTCTCTCTCTCTCTCTCTCTCTCTCTCTGAGGTCTGTGTGTTGTTTACTATTTAAAGTTCTTTCTACATCGTGCCCCTCCTACTTGTACTCCTTGTTTCACTACATCAGAGATATCTCCACGAGAAGCACTCGAGTCATGCCACTAGAACTTTCCATACCTGTCCATCGAACTTCTGTATGTTCTAAATCTTTCACACTTTCACCAACACGTCTATGGAATTCCTTACCCACTCCTTTGAAGACTTCCTCCCGACTCGCCGCTTTTAAGAGACTACTTGCAACTTATTCGAAGCATGAGCAGTACAGAGACTGAATAGAGACGCTGAACTGTTATGTTTTTTTCTTTTTCTACTGCTGTAAGTTTCTAGATTCAATTTTGCAATCAGTTTAAATTAAGTTTTAAATCAAATTATGCAGTTGCACTTATTTTGTATTTTTGTATATTGTATTAATGTATGTTAGTTCGTATACCAAAGGGCTTTGCCCTAGAATATTCAATAACCTCTCTCCCTCTCTTCCTCTCTCCCTCTCCCTCTCCCTTTCCCTCTCTCTCTCTCTCTTTCTTAGAAGGCGTAAGGTTAAAAGGAACCTAAATACTACTGCCCTCAATCTGAGTTATACATTGCAGCCGTGGCGTTCCCGACCTATATATGTCAATGAATCTCTCATCCCCTACTATCGCCAACTCTACAATACGGCCCGAGCTTTGAAGAAGGATAACAAGATCAAATTCCTTTGAGTGAGTAGTGGACGTGTCCTGATACGGAAGAAGGAAGGGGACACTGTTGTTGTAGTAAACAATAACGAAGGTCTTCAGCGGTTTTTATAACTTGGTATTGTTTAAACTTAATATCGTTATCTGTTTGGGTTTGGAAACTCTGTTCATTCTTGTCACAGCACTCTCAAACCGTCTTTTGCTTCGGATATGCTCTTCTTTTGTGGCATTATTCCCCATCTCCATCCACATCTCATAAACCTATCAATATCTCCCGTCGGTCAATTACCATTGCTCTCCTGATATTCCATTCATTTTATCCTTTTCCATTACCTCCCGCCTCTGTGTCTCTAACATTCTATCATAGCTATTACGATTCTAAATCTGACGTATTTAATATGATAGTTGTACACTTATTGTCGCTTCTATAATCTCCATGTCAACTAGATCACTACAATCAATTAAAATCTGTCATGTTAATGCCCAATCAATTCCAGCGCATTATGACGAGTTTCGTAATTATTTCGCGAATCATATTTACAATGTTATCTGTGTTAGCGAGTCTTGGCTTAAGCCACATATTTCGTCAGATTCCGTTTCTATCCCGGGTTATAGACTTTTCAGTAAAAACAGAATTGGCAAAAAAGCCTCCCCTGAGCGCTACGAAGCTGCGCCAGAATACATTTTCGTGAAGCTGGAAAATGAACTGAAAACGCTGCTGCTGGCCATAATCTACCGCCCTCCAAAGATAGGCTACTTAAATATGTTTGAAACTGAACTGGCTAAACTTATTCCATGTTTTGATGACATCGTTATCACTGGCGATCTAAACTCTAATCTACTCACTTCCAATTCTTACCAAGCCGAAGTCACATCTATGTTTGATAAATGTAATCTAAATATTTTATCATTTGAACCAACTCACCATCTTCCAAATAGTCGAACCCTTTTAGATCTTTAGTTGTAGAAGACACTGAAAAGGTCAAAACACAACTTCAGATACCACTATGCTTTCGATACTATTGAATATGTTTTCCAGACGCCACGTTTCAACCCTCGCATTCTTACTTTTCAAGATTTCCGCCATTTCAATCGTGCTCGGTTCTTAGATGATGTTTGTAACTCAGATTGGAGCGAAGTTGAACTTAACACTACGCTCGACATAAAAGTCAATGCTTTTAACGAAACACTTAAACAACTGTATGAGCCCAATAGCCCCCTAAGGACTGTCAGAGTTACTCGTCCCCCAACGCCGTGGTTAACTAATGAAATAAAAACCAAAATGAAAGAGAGAAATAGGCTTAGAGTTGCTAATCGCAGAACTCTAGATCCCCAGTTGTACGTGAAATACGAAGTTCTCAGAAACAAGGTTAAGCAGATGATCAGCAGTGCTAAAGCCTCTCATTTTGATAATATTTTCTCCAGTAAACTTACGCCTACGGCTACCTGGAAAGAGCTCAGGAAACTTGGCATAGGAAAATCTAGAGACTTCTCAAGTGCAGGAATAGACATGGATATTCTCAATAATTTCTTCTCCCAGATTCCGCCTGTGGATCCTTTAAAAATTTTAGGAAGCAAACAACTATATGACTTCTGCCCTTCTCAGAATCGGAAACAGTTTTATTTTTCTTATGTGGACTCAGCGGAGCTGAAAGCGGCAATTATGCATAGCTCTTCCAATGCCAGAGGTGTGGGCGAGATCCCAATCAGCTTTGTCAAAAAAGCTATCGGTCACTTAGTACCGATAATTGCTCATATATTTGACTGTAGTCTTCAGAGTGCTTCCTTTCCCAATCACTGGAAATGCAGCCTGATTCGTCCCATCCCTAAAGTTAGTAATCCTCTGGCCCCTTCGGATTTTCGCCCAATAGCTATTCTATGCGCTCTGAGTAAAGTCTTAGAGAGAATCGTTTACAACCAAACCCTTGCGTACCTGGAGGCTTACAACTTGTTGGAACCGTTCCAATCAGGTTCCGCCCTGGTTATAACACCGAGACTTGCCTGGTAAAACTCCTGGATGACATCCGTCTAGATGTGGATAATAAGAAAGTCACTATTCTAGTATTATTCGACTTTACTAAAGCATTCAATTCTCTCGACAGGGAACTGCTTTCGTCAGTTCTACGATCCATCGGATTTTCCGCTAGTGTTATCAACTGGTTCCGTTCCTACTTCTTAGGTAGGACTCAATCTGTAGTTGGCCACGGCCGTGGGTCTTCCTCGTGGATTCCTAATGAGTGTGGAGTAATTCAAGGGTCCGTCTTAGGCCCACTTCTTTTCTCTATTTACATCTGGTCTTTTAGGAATGTACTTCGCCACTGTAAATATCTTCTATACGCTGATGATTTGCAGGTATACTGCCATTGTTCATTAGATAGATTGGACGAAACGATCAGTC
Organism: Cryptocephalus primarius; assembly: GCA_963576515.1. Taxonomy (NCBI): domain Eukaryota; kingdom Metazoa; phylum Arthropoda; class Insecta; order Coleoptera; family Chrysomelidae; genus Cryptocephalus; species Cryptocephalus primarius. The sequence goes on along the minus strand of OY754936.1, from coordinate 32,582,506 downwards.
TTGTAAATCAGGATTGCAGAGCAATATCTGATTGGGCTGCTGCAGCTGGGCTTGTTTTGAATGCCACAAAAACGCAGGCCATGATCTTAGGTTCAGGTGCTTATATTAATAGAATTAACTCAAGTAACCCTGACCCCATAATAGTAGATGGCATACCACTACGTTATGCTACAGTCTTCAAAAGCCTGGGAGTATACTTAGCTCAAAATCTTTCATGGAAAACTCACGTCGAGAAAACTTCGAATAGAATGTTCTCTGTCCTCTATCAATTGAAGAGAAATAAATATATGCTACCTACAAGCACCAAAGTTAATTTAGTCAGGAGCCTAATTTTCCCACATGTTGATTACTGTAGCTGTCTATTTACAGATATGTCAAGTGAACTGGATTTAATCGCACAGAGAGTACTTAATGCAGCAGTACGACAGTAGTCTAACTAACGTGGTCCCATGACAAATTGACCTTTGGACCCTCACGAGTGGATATGGAGGATGGCGGCGGTCCTCCGGAGCGACCATCGTGAACGTGTGCGAGGGGTATTTTGTGCTGAGTCACGCTTCTTGTAAATTAGTTTGTAAGAAGTGACCGTCAGTGCTAATTAGTTTTGAGATTTTAATTAAGATAAGCGATACGCAGTGTTTTCGCTGAGTAACGCAATTACGAAGACAGCGCCAGGAGAGGGTACTCAGTTGTACCAGCACCTGGCCTTCAACCTGGGCGGGTTGATACCTGAGCTATGCTGGTTGGTGACATTTACCTGAGCGGTGTCTGGGCGTGTCAAGCCGCCACTCACCCCTACTCACGGGGGTGCAAACCACCCCTATCGCTAAGGGTTGATCGATAGTGCCCTTTTGGCACTTTGCCAGATGGGCCTAAAAAAGGCAAAATTGTATTGCGTGAATTTTTGTTAGTGCCCTTTTGGCACTTTGTAACTGATAAAATTCCCGCGTTGGCGTGTGTGCCTCGGATTCCCCATCCAACTGTTCGGGGGCCCTAAACGTTAGCACCGTAGCTAATCCGACATGTTTAAATAACTTTATTTATGTGTATATGAAGAAGAAATAAGAAATGAAACGGAAAACATTGAGATAACGCTATTTATGTTTTCGTCGTCGTCGGCGATAAGAAATAAAACACGAAATAAATTGGAGATAACGTGTTTATTTAGATAATGAATATACGAAATTCGATTTATACAGGGTGGATAACAATAATTTTTTGTCGTGTTTGTACAAAATTATTCATCTAAACCACAAACGAAACATATTTCATTTGATAAAGCATACATTTGAATAATGGACGATTTCTCAATGTCAGCGAAGAAATCTTCAATAGTTTACCACCAATATTGATTGTAGATTATGGTTTCATTCTTCGTCGCCAGTTGTCTTATGTTATGGTGGCCGCACATTAGTTCACTTTTAAATGGAACAATAGGGTAATAATTTTTATGAGATCCAATAACATATCCACAAAGGTACTGTTGGTCCTCCTGCTCCTTTCCATGTTGACACATGATTTCGGCATTCTTGGGAAGTGGTTGTTCTGAATATAACGCTGGATATTCATATCTGATAAGGGCATCTCTACGTTTTTCCAGTAAGACAAATTTTCTATTTCCAATTGGATAAGGTGTACTGATGAAGACGTAATCCGATGATGCGCCTCCCCACGCAGTATCGATGGTTGTAATTGCAACACAGAGCAGTAGAATGAGATTAAACATTTTTGTCGATGTTGTCGCTTGGAATATACCATACGGAATGATAAAATTTGAAGGTGTGGAAGGATTTATAATCAGTTTCCCTCGATTACTTGGGGGGATGTTTGTTACCTGATAATTCCTTCATTGCTTTTTTATGTATACAAATATCCCAAATGCGGTATCGTACCCTGGTCTCACCCTTACACAAAGGACAAACATATAGTACTTTTATAGGCATCGTGAAATGGAATGAGGCTAGAACCAAAAATAGAAATGTTTTATACATACCGTTCGTTTGCTCTTAGTAACGACTTTCTTGTCTACACTTATCTATAGATAAGGAAATTAAAAAAATTAAAGATAAAAAGTTTATTTTGATGTAATTCTTCTATACAAATTCATAAGTTTATAGATTCGCTTCCGCCAGCCGTCGTCGCCTATCATTTTGAGATCGTATTTTATGTATCGTCGAAATTCCGTTCTATGTTCGTCTAACATAATGTCCTCGTATTGTTCCAAGAAGTTTTCGAGGTCCATTTTTCGTTCGAAATTATCCTACCATATCTTCTCCAACTTTTTCGTGACCTTTACAATTGCCGATGGTGTAAAGAAAGTGTCGAGGTATCTCCAGCTCAATTAACAATCTGTTGAAACCGGCATAACCTCCGTTGACATTCCTTTAAAAACTTCCTGAGCGACAAAGTGCCCTTCCTCTTATCGAAATCTCGCCAAAAACAATAGTCCAAAGTTTTTAACCATTGGCAGGGAACTTGCACGTCGCGAAGTCTCCGAAAGTAGCACCACTGACACGGAGCTTCGCAGCTTAAGTCGCGATTTAATAAATAGAGTTTTTCTCTGTTCTCGCTAAAGATGCTGGTGAATTGGGAGGACATAATCTGGATTGAGACAAGGTCGTTTTAGACTTTATATATGGAGGTGGTGGTGAGGGGAATGAAAAAACATAAAGTGTAGTTTTACTATTTATTTGCGATAAAAAAAATTTAACCAATTTTTTATGAACCAAGCATTTTCAACATTACAATTCATTGTTGTTTTCGTGTAACGTACAATGATAAGATTTAAAAAGTTTTTCATTTCTTCAAACGTCGAGCATTGGTCGCTGTCGGCTGCGAGGTCGACTATTTCATTTGATATCACTTTCCTCAGCCATTCCTTCTTCTGTGAGCCCCTAACGTAAACGGTGGCGTTATGTGGAACGGAAGCTCTCAGGACCGAAGAGATTTGTTTATATTCCAGCACATCATGCGGTTCTATTCAATAATGTGTGTCCCACTGGAGCCCATGTAAATATTTCGTTAGCCATTCTACCTGTTTACGAAAATTCGCACTGCACAAATTCAACGGCATAGGCATCGTAAAAAATTAATGAATGCATCCTTCTGTAGTCACATTCACTATGGCTATCTCCTTACACAGGAAAGCGCTATCACCATACTGGAAAACTTTTATGTCGGTTACAATTCTGTCAACGTCGTCGATAACCATTGTTCGAGTGGTAGAGGAGGAGGTGTTGATTGGTCGGTTGTGTAAATGACACTAGACGACGAAACTAAACGATATCCTTTTTAACTATCTAACTGTTGTGTTTATCGTCAAAGCCCAACCATTTCACAAGAATTTTGTTACCTTTTTGTTTGATAATCTTTTGATAACCTTTGATAACCCAATATCTCTTTATTTTTCTCGTCTGCTAGTAAATACGTACTGGGGTTGGTTAATTGCACTTTTCGTATGGTAAAAAGTTCAGTGGACCAATTAGGTTGGTAGTGTTTATCGAACACACCTCGAACTTTGGAAATTCTAACGTGATCTCCAAGTTGAAATTTTTTCTCGTTTAAATTGACGGTTTTGATGTGACTATAGACGGTGTTCAGTAACTTTTTTTCATCTATTATGGTTATATCTGCAGGTTTCATTTTAATGGTACGGTGATAGTTGTGATTGTATTTTTCCACGAGCTTCAATAACAATTCCAACCACTTGTAACTACCTTGTAAACTAAATTCTTTCCACATCAATGTTTTCAAAGTTCTATTCACTCGTTCGACTATCGACGCCTTTTTCTCACTCTAAACATTATAGTGGTTAACCTTATATTTCTTCATTAGTTTTTTAAATTCTGAATTAAAAAATTCCTTACCTGCATCAGTTTGTAGATTTACGGGGGTTTGTTCTTTTAATATTTTTTCCATCGCTTTAGATACTTCTTCGCCAGATTTGTTTTTCAAAGGTAGGGCCCAAATGTACTTTGAGAAACAATTGATTACCACCAATATATGTTTACAACCTCTATTTTGTGGAGAGTATTGTATCATATCGACGAGATCTGCTTGAAATAAACCTTTAAAAGGTTTAAGGTTTACTCTACACCTCTTGAAATTAATTCTAGCTGATTTGTGGGTTTCTTCGACTACCTGCCTTTTCGTGTCAGTGGCCATTTCTAAGCGATTATGCTGGCTTCTCGCAATTCCTCAATAATGAAATTTATTTCGTTCGTGTGACCTGTGTGACCTGCAGATTGTGATGCTAATAATAGACGTAATCTCGATAGTAATTCGTTGGAATCGTCCCAATACTCATAATCGATCTTACCGCTTTGGTTAACCTCATTGAATATACCTTTACCACTGAATACAGGAGCAATTATAGTTTTATATTTTTTCAATTTACTCCCTTCGATTTGTCTGTTCGGTTGGTAATAACGTCGAGCTGCGGTCGTACTGATCACTATTTTTTCATAGTTTCGCTTATCTTCAGCGGAAAAGTTGGTCGGTTATCTTCTAAATAACAATTCATACAACCCCGGTGTCCCCTTATAGCGTCTATTTTTAACGATGATATCACTATCATTTATATGTACCGTCGAGTCACCAATTTTCAACTTTTCCGTTAAGGTGTCCAAGCTAATGTCATATTTACTATCGTGCTCAATATTACCGCCATCCTCATATAATTCACGTATGTATTTCCTTGGTAAGGGATCGTATTTTTCCAAATAGTCTGTATACGATTTCTCTGCTATATCCTCGAATCTCGGGGCGATAAAAAACCCCTCCTCTCCTTCTTCACGTTCAACATCTTCAGATTTATTGTTTTGTAAAATGGATTTTTTCTCCTCACTTAAACCATCATCCTCATCATCATCAACGTCAGCATTATCACCTCCATAATCTAAAAGTTGCGGTGACGCTGATGTCGATAGTTCTCGAGAGAGTCTTCGAGGAATTTTTAGAGTTTCTCCCTCGTAAGTAACATCACTGGCCTCTAAGAGTCGTGTGAGTTCTCGAGGTTTCGGTTTAACAATCTGTTCCACTTTAGCTGCACTAGAGTCGTCGCTCACTCCGTCTGCATTTTTTTTTGTAGTTTGAAAAATATTTTCAATATTCTTCAAATGCTTCGTTATGGGATTGAACATATTTTCATGGACATATTCCCCATGCCTCAATTGTTCCAATTTTCTCTTGACGATTCTCTTCTTTTGAATGAGTCGCCGTTTTAGTTTCCTTTCCCGGGAGTTCATTTTTTTTTTTTAACTCGATAGTAGGGGGTAAGAGGAATTGAACGGGTATGGTGACCGCTCCGTTAACCGCTTCTGAACCGCTTTTAACCGCTTCTGAGCCGCTTTTAACCGTTTTCAAACAGCTCTAACGCCTTCAAACAGGCACTGTTGTGAAATGATGGGTACTATGGAAAATATAAAGTTATATATGACTCAAAATGAAACGATCAAATCCCTGTCTGTATCGACCACCGTCCGAGTTTTCATCTTTGGAAACCATCAAGAAACCGAAAGATTCGCGCCAGCAGAAAGCACACATACTTTTGAAATTCTCAAAAGTCATATCGGCTCCCACGTTATCCATGTACACATGTTTCAAATTCAAATCGTCCTGTTTGAATAAGATTAAACAGCTGGCGTTGTCCCTTATCAAGTGTTTCGAAATTTTGGCATATGTCTGAGATAGGGAATTGGGTTTAGCTTCGGAGGGATCCATTATACTTTCGCTTTCTCTGAATGCGTAATAGCCCATACCTTTTATGGGTTTCAACAAACTCTCCAAATAAACTTATTTCGGTTGAAATAACGATTTCGAATAAACGTAGACGTTCTCAAATTTTAACCCATGTTCGTGTTCGATTAGGTTAAGCATAACATTTGTTTTTCTACAATTCGAAGGTCCCACTATTATACAACGTATGATGGGAGGAAAGAGGATCCCGTGTTTTCTAACTCGAGCATGCTCCTCCTCCAATATTTAATTTTCGATGGGAAACGATACGCTTTGTTTAACAATTTTCATCTTTGCGCGTGCGCTATAATTCTACTAAAGAGGGTGAAAGACGACTGTTTAAATTTTTAGGGTTTCGTCGTCTTTGTTTTATTTCTAAAGTGAGCGTCATGCCGACAACTCGACATGAAATATTATGGTGGAGGTGGCCTTCTAAATAAAGCAATTAACAATCTACCCTGGGAGTTACATTTACCCTCGTACCACTTCTGCGGCCCTGGTACACAGTTAGAGAAAAGGTTGGTTAGGGGTAATCGAGGGATAAACGCACTGGATGAGGCTTGTCGGGAGTTTGGGTTTTAAGATACTGTCGAGTAATCATACTCAGAACGGGACCTTCAGAACATTTTGGTGTGAGTTAAAAGTATCACCTTACGATTTCAGCAATCGATTTTGAAGTGCTTTTGTACAGTTTTCACCAAAAAAGAAAAAAAAAAGGACAAACGCTAAAGCATGAGTTTCCAAAGTTACTTGTATATCGAAGGAACCTTAACGGATGCCAATGATAAGTAAACCGACATCCTAGGCTTCATTAGTAACGGCTTGGCTCACCTGTTCGATAAAATTCGTTATGAACGTGAAAGACATAACTACGACCAGTAAAGTATACGTGTCGCTTACACCCAATGAACGTATGCGTTATCAAATGGCAGGATGGAGTACGGATACGACGGTTTCGAAAATCGCCGACAACAAGGGAAATTTCAGTGCATGCATTCCGCTTAAACTGCTTTTGGGGTTCTGCGAGGACTTTAAAAAAATTCTCATGAATATGCGACAAGAATTGGTGTTGATTAGCAGTTCGAGCGATCTCAATGCGATCCATTCATCGAAGGAGGATGACAAGACGTCCAAGGTAGAAGTGAAAAAGGTGCTACGGAAAATGCCACATATTAAAGTATCAGACACGGAAATATTACGATTGTTGAAACTTTTAGATTCCGGTAGGGATTTGGAGCTGGCTTATCGGAGCTGGGATTACCACGAGCTACCTGTAGTACCACAAGCCCAACGTCACACGTGATATATTAAAGCGACCAGTCAGCTTGAAAAACCACTATTTGTAATTGTAGGATTTCAGACAGTGCGAAAGAATGCTATAACGGGATACATGTCACAGTTCGATCATTGCAAGCTAGTTAATATTAAATTATTTTTGAACACACTTATGATTCCATATGACAATTTAAATTTGAACTTCGAGAAGGCTCTGTATGTTGTAGCGTACGAAATGTATGCAAAATTTCAAAAATCCTACTATTATAAAACTATCGCCGAACCATCTCAGAACTTTAAGGAAATTGCCGAGAAGACACCTCACAGCAAAACGAATCTATAAAGTCTGGCTCCGTCGACATCCGACTGGAGTTCGAGACTTGAGACAATGTTCCAGTGAACACTACTGCCTTTTGTATAATAATACACGATCGCTTAGTGAAATACAATCCTCAAATTAATACTGTAAAAATGTTCTAATTCATTACGTTTTCCACACAAAGAATAAACCTCAGTTTTACAAACAATTTGTTTTATTTACACCACCACTTATAATTTTCCTTACATGAGTAATAGCCAATCTGCTTCCTCTGATAGAGCTATCAGGCGATGGTAGGGATACCAATCCCGTATATTTTCATTGCTACGGAACTTGCGGTATTTTCCATCGCCCGTGCATTCTAACAAGAGGAAGCACATTGGGCTATCATAGCACAAGTACTGTTCGTGTGGGGACCCATATCGATGGCGTGCTTTAATCAATTGGGCCCCGTGAAGTGAATTTTATCATAGCTCTGGTGGGGGATGATCATGGAGAAGCCACACTGACAACAAAGGTATCCCACCTCGATTACCACCGTAGCACTGCTTACGCCGTTCTCGTCCTCTGAAACGTACGCTGCTACGGCTGAATCGCTCTCAGCCCCTCCATCGTTTTGCTCTTCCTCCTCATCCCCCACCCTATGAATCCTCCACAACTCAGCCATCCTTTAAAATAAAATAATATTATAGAAACTTATTAAAACAAAAAGTTTCTTAATTGTTATATTACGTACACTACTCGGAATCCTCCAACTCCACTATGCGTGCTTTGAGTCTATTCCTGATGGGTCCCTCAAGCTGTCTCACCTTCTCCTCCATCATCATCCAAATTGAACATATATTCACTGAGAACCTTTTCAAACACCACCAATTTACTTCGATGGTATTTCAGTAACAGATTCCCAAATTTTTCTTCCAACGTTGGTCGTTTGGGTGAATAATGAAGGTGGATAAGGATTTTATCCCCTCGGATGTTTATCTCCTTATGTAGGCAGCCTGAAGTGGTAATCGAACAGGATCCGTTAACGCAACGATGATGGATGGTACAGGGTACGTTAGCCATTTGTATACTATTTTCATTAGGAAACGTGTTGCTATATATATGTATATGTACACAATAGGAATACATACGTTATCTGTCGATAAGGATGACGTTTCTCGCAATGTTTCTGCACGATGGTATTTTCATTAAATTTTTCCCGAATATGTTGCAATAGCAATTAAAACAAAGTTTATCGGTAGAAATGACCTCTCGCCTTCTTGGTGATAAATGTTTATTTGTTTCGGTATTTCAATTTAGTATAAATGAACATATCTCTACATCTTCGGCTCATAGTCTGCACGTGCTGCTACACCTCCTTATTCAATTTCGTTTTTGTTGCTGTTTCACGTAAACAAACCGAATACGTTTGAATGTCGACCTGCTCCGACCTCGTAACCGTTAGCGACAACATGGTGGTGAAGATGCGTCAAGTGGGTGAGTTGATTAAAAGTAGAACTGATTTTTCCAAATGGATTAAGTTTTTAAACACTACCATTCTCCTATTGAAAAAATATATTCGACGTGACGATTGGGTCAATCAAAAAGGATTTTCAAAATTAGAATCCAATTTGGGACTATTAGAATATTTTCGAGCAAAATTTAACTTCAACAAAAAACACATTCGACAACGTGACAATCAAAATTTAGTTTGGCAGGATTTAGAGTCGTGTTTTAATAGTCGTGTAAGGACCGGACCTATCATTAATTTCACTATTAGGGACCCCGAAGAGTTCTTTACGAAAGCCTTCCGATCTTTCTCATGTAAATTGAAACGCGAACGTGAAAGGTCATTGCTTAAGGTAAACGTATTTTTTTTAGCTGATTTCATTACACCGCAAACGGGCGATGTGGAAATTAAACATTTCCAAACAAAAAACCGCATCATAGATCGTACGACCAATTTAAAAAATTTTTATAACGAACATGTCAGAGATAACATTTTAACTAAGCTGGAGGAGTTTCAAGAGAGAGATTCAGGTTGGAGCCTCCATAAAATTTTACAGCTAAAAGTAAACATATATAATTACACACCGATAAATGTAGGTACTTCGACTTATTTTGAAGTACCCAAATTTATTCAAAATAAACGGGCGGTCCTTAATATTCAAGACAAAGATAGTTACTGTTTTCATTGGTCGATCGTCGCTGCTCTCCATCCGTGCTCATCTCCATGTAAACCATATAGAACTTCTTCATATCCACATTTCAGCACCGTTTGAAATATGACGGAATAACATTCCTTATCAAATTAAAAGACATCTCAAAATTTGAAGTGTTAAATGATATAGGTGTCAACGTTTTCGGTTTGGAAACCATATCGAGAAAAAAAACAACTGAAATTGTTTCAATTCGTTTAAGCTCACTGAAAGCTTTACGAACGGTGAATTTGTTGATTCTCGAAAGTAATTATGATGTTACCGCCCGTGAAGATTTGCCTACAGGTTCAGATGAAAACGTTCGCAACTTTAGCCCACTTTATCATTTCACATTAATAAGAGATCTCTCACGTTTATTAAATTTTCAGTCGGGTGACTACAATCACCAAAAGTTTTATTGTGATAGGTGCTTGAACCATTTTTATTCTGCAGAGTCATTGTCCAAACATTCTCAGTTGTGTTGGGAGATGAATAAAACTAAATTAGTGTTACCTATTGCCACAGAAAAATTCGTTTCCTTCACTAGTTTTAAGAACAAATTCAAAGAACCTTTCGTCATCTATGCAGACCTTGAAAGCATTTTAAAGAAACATGGCACCGATGCTTCTACTAGTAGAGATAGTGTGAATAGGGTTCAAAAACATATCCCATGTAGTATCGCCTTTTACCTGTTGTGCAACTTTGACGACTCGCTGTCCACGTTCGACATATACACCGGTACGGATTGTATCGAATGGTTTGTTAAACGTTTGTATGCGATAGCTAGAATGTTAAATAAACGATTGAACGACCCTGTTAAAATGAAACCTCTGATGATGCAACAACAACTCGATTTCGAATTGTCCAAACTTTGTTTTTACCCTTATGTCCCGAACGTATGCGTCCGCCTATAGCATCATCGAAACATGAAAAACTGTTGACGACTCTATTCGATAAAAAAAAATTACATTATTCTTTATATAAATTTAAAACAAGCCGTCAGATTAGTAGATATACTATGCCGCTTCGGCTATAAAATTCCGTACATAACCTCACTTTTTCGCCGGCCGGCACGGCCCTAAACTAACCTCACTTTTTCGCCGGGTGGGGGCCCCCGTGGGGGGAGTAGCCCCGACGGCAGAGGTAGGGCTCCGCCCCCCGGGGGACCCTTTGACATGGAAAACCAAGAGTGGGGGAGGGGCACGGAGTGACCACCAAGAGTCGGGGCACGGAACAGAAAGTGATATGGAACACCAGGAGTGGGCACGATGGGAGGGATGGCGCCAAAATTTGAAATATCGTGTGATGGGCTCCGCCGGGCAGAGGTCCGCGGGGGGAGTTGCCGCCTGACGACCCCGGGTGATGCGCTCCGCATGGGGAGTAGCTCCCGCCGGTCAGTGCTGCGCGTTGAGCCCCCGCCGAGCAAGGCCACTTTGACATGGAACACCAAGACTGGGCACGGAACAGTTGGTGACATAGAACACCAGAAATGTCATTCGGCACGGAGCAGGAAGTAGTGGGGACCCCATCATTTAGGGTGGGGGGTGGCGCCAAAATTTGAAACATTGGGTGTCGCTACCTATCGTAGAGCGGTATAACGTTGTCCGCGCCACCTATCGTACAGCGGGAAAACCTAGGATTCTTACCTAGCACGATACCCGCGGGAAAGATGGAAGGGTAGAGAATTAATAAAACACAATTTAAGGGGATATTATTATTTTAACTCTATTTTACATTAGTTAAACTGTAATTTATGCAGAGGTACAGAGTTTAATATAACGATATATTGCGTATGTCTACGGTATCATTATATTAGAAACACAAACACCAAAATTATGTATTATACATAATATTTTTTAGGATATTTCATATAATACGTCTACCGAAACTAGTATTTGAACCTAGGGCCTTGAGTACTTTCGTCTACTGCTCGCCCAACTGTGCTATTTCGGTGTTGTCACACGCACAATCATGGGACGGAGAGATGAAAATAGTTTATTTTAGCTCAGAGACAAACTGAAGTGCATGCATTTTAAACAAAGCATATTAAGGAAAAACTTAGATTCTCTATTTTTATTTTGACATATTTTGCAATCTTCAATATTTTTTGTAGTGTATACCTAACAACAATATTTTATGTACATTATTTCGTCTTCTTTTGCTAGTTTTCCTAAAATATGTTTGTCTATTCTTGATACGTAATCAATGGGATTAATGACTTTCCCACATTCCACACAGAGGTGTAATAAAATATCCCCATATTCTGTATTCCATCATACATTAACACTGTATTAAAGTGAGGATAAGAAGTAGTCCTGGGAGGATTCAAGTTATTTGGAGGTGGATGTAAAGCAGCAAAAATTAACCAGAGAAAGCAGTGTTGAATGTTCAAAACATCCCTAAGAGCTTCAATAAATTTTGGTACTTCGACAAAAGTGGAAATTCCTCCCATATTAAGCAGAGAATAACCACTGATGTTTACTTTAAGACGAATAATTTAATACAATGCCCATCGTGAATTTCTCTCTTGAAACTCTTCCAATTTGTTTAAAATTATAAAATTTCAGAATACTGTTGTTCAATATCTGTATTATAATCAATTATTTGGTATGTAGCAACAAATTCGGTTTCATCATTTTGTGGTTTAATGGAATTTGCTATAAAAATTACATTCACTTTTAACATAGATCCACTTATACTACATTTAAATTTATTTCAACTCATATTTATCAATAAAGTTTGATATAAATTAGTTCTGATAAAAAAATGATGTGTGTGCAATCAGGATATTAAGATATATGTAAGAAGTGTTATGCATAAACCTAATTTCATGTTCATACCTTAAAAACAAAGTTGCACACAAATTATATTAATGTCCTTTAGAAAAATAATATATGCAACAATTTCGTTTTAATCGGTGTGGTAGCAATGAAAGTGATAATATACATGTTGTTAAACATGTATTACTAGTAGTACTGACTTAAATTTTGGAGCCTAATTTTAGTGTACACTTAAGTATTCATAAATTTAATTAACTATGTGAATAAAAGAACACAGAAAAAGTATGCACGTGCTAATTAGGGTGGTTAATTTCTCAGACGGAGGGGTACGTCTTAATATGGGGAATCCTTAGGTAAAGTTTACAGTTGGGTTGAAGTTACATCGGTTATTCCTAGAGGGATGAAAAATTAAAAGTTGACATTTAAGGGGTAAAATATCAGGAGATGAATTTTTAGGGCCGTTAAGAATGTCATCATTTGGTGATCAGAGAAATTTAGGTTAACTAGTACAAGAATCAAATACTTCGACAGGTGATTCTCCGTATTATTTTGGAATGCGATGCTCTTAGCTTCAAAATTAAACACAACAACCGGAACAGAATTAACTAAGGAAGAAAAAGCGAGTATGTTAGAAAGTTATGATAATTTAATGTTAAAGACTTTTATCAGAGCACTACAAGCTTATTTGCAAATTAATATCAGACTTATAAATCCGAAAACTTTAGATAAAGTAATGTCATTTTTTATTGAGAACGATAATTTTCTTTATAGCCAGAATAGAATGCTTTAAACTTTCAACCAAATTATAGACCGATAAGCAGAGTAACTCTTACAGTGCCATCCTATTCGAATTGAAATATACCTAAGACACAACAAAATCAAAAATTAACTCCCCGTCAGTTAATCCACAATTTAAACAAAAATCCATCCAAATTTTAAACCGCCAATAAATCAATTTAATTTTCCGTAATTGAAACTACAAACTAACCAGTTTAATACTCCTCAGTTTAGACCAAATCCTTTTCAGAGAGGATCTCATCAAAGCCCAATCGATGTAGAATCCATCCATGGTCATCCATTGGCCATGCGAGAAGTGCCCAATTAGTTTGAACAAATAATAACTTTCCAATCCAAAGACCCTCTTAACCAAATCAATGTAGGCAAAATCAAAAAATGAGAACTCAAAATTTTAACAAACCCGCATTCATGGAAACTTATAGCACAAGACCTAATCGCCTCTGTAACTTAACCGAATCTACATCTTCAAGTGAAAATTCTAATTTCTATGAATACTCACAAGAACTTCATTACGAAATTTACTATAATCCCGAACATTTCGTTCAAAATATCCAAGACTATAACGAGACATTTAACTATGAACCCAGTCAAGGACTTGAGATTTATGGAATAAACGATGAACAAGCAGTAAGGATACAATTGAATAACGACACCTCTTAGAAGCTGTAAATTTTCCTGGTACTTCAATAACAAAGAACTCACCTTTATATTGTATATATAAACCATGTTGAAAATTCTCTCTTGCCACGAATTAAATTTTTTAATTGCTAATGGTAGCAGTAGATGTATAATTGGCCCCGAATTAACTAACAAGTTTTAAAAACATTACATTTTTAACAAAAATTATAACATTCTAACGGCTCTATTACCCATCATAACGAAGTAATCGAAAACCAATTTTTAGAATATTGAAATTAAACGGATATCAAAAATTGTGTTTTCAAATTTACTAATGAGATATATCGGCACGAATTTTATAAAGAAAATGCAAGCGTCCCTAGATTTTAGTAAAAGACTAATAATCACCTCATGCGCAAATGTCCCTGCGTATTTCGGAAATGAAATATCAAAACTAAATTATACCATGAAAGTAGCACATGGGACCGAAGTGATTACAAAAATTCCAGTTAATATGTCTCAAGGAGCACGTTTAATTTATTATATCAAATTTGCAGCAAATCTAGAAAGACCGAGAGCAATCATTAATACACCCTGTACAATATGAAAATATTTTTAAAATTTAACGTTAATAGGTCCGTATCCATTTCGAGGGAAAAACTTTTTTTGAATCACTTTAGTCATTTTACTTCGTGTATATTCGTGGATGTATAGAATGGAAAAGTGTTATTCACGTCTATAGCGTCTAAATATGAAAGATTGGCGAAGACCCCGGTTCGAACCTTTACTTAAGTAATCACGTCCTTTAAATTATACTATTTTCATTTTTCCCATCATCTTTTATCTCAATTACAGTTGCACCACCCTGAAACGAAACCAATTATCAGAAATATATATCGGTGGATACCTTCTTCACCTGCAATTCGGACAGCTATTTTAGTAGTAAGTATTAATCCATCATTATTTTCCTTAAATATTAAATACATACCGAGTTTTCGGAATCTATTGTCGTCGTCAATACATTTTTCCTTATGTTTTTGGGGGTCCATCTAAATGGAACCCGGTTTTCCTTTCCTCACAAATGAAATTTGGAAATCAACAGATGTTTTTGAATCAACTTTGAGCCTGAGCTATAAGAGTGAGGAAAACACAGATATCCAGTGATATTAAGAAATCTGGGCTTTGGTAAGTAGTTTGTCACGATTATTCTTTGTGATTAAATGTTTTCTCCGCGTTTAATACATTGATAAACATTTTTTTCAGGAATCTCTAGGAGGCACCACCAACGTTGAGGGAGGAAATCCTCAGTAAATATCCTTTGCTAAGTAGTGTATAACGATTATTCTTTTGCCTATTTCGAAATTTTGATGAACAATCATTTATTTGTTTAGTATTAAGCGTCCTTTATTGACTGAAAATTCAAAATCTTTCAATGGAAACTTGTCTACAAGGGTTGTGAAAAGAATTATTAATATTTATGTATTTTTGAAAAGTGCCGCTTTTTAAATGTTTCTTTAAACTTGCCAATCAATTTTGAAAAATGTTTAATTTTTGAAGCGAAGCCACCCAGAATTCTATAGTTGATAGTTGGCCATTGTTTCGTACTCAGAATATTGAAATAAATTTCAAATTTCAAACATTGCATATAACAATTTGGTAAATGAAATTTTGTATGCATTTTTAAAAAATTTTACGAGTACAAGTACGATACTAGTAAATCGACGTTTTCTCTTAACAGGCTTCACTATGAAACATGAAAGTAAAACGAGTCTCTAAGCCTTCATATTCAAAAGATATTTATTACACATACACAAAGCAATTTCAACAATTGTCTTACCTATAATAGTTAAAAGAATCACCCATTTTAGAGATTTATATATCTTCTTGTTTGTAAGTCAATTTGCCTAAATGTATCTGATTACATAAAATTTCAGTGAAATACCATTTGACATTTTCTTAGTTAATGAAAATAACAACCAAAATGAAAAGAGTGGAAACCAAAAATGATTCTCAAATTTTTGTTCTTAGAATACTCTCAATCTTGAAAAACTTTTGACACTTCCATGCTGAAGTGTTCTCAGAGTCGTTTTGCATATCAAATTTCTAAAAACTAACTAGAATAACATGCCATGTTTTTCTTGAAATTACAAACTATTTCATAATTGTTAGGTCTTATGAGTTGCACAGTTTACATCCCATATCGATAACGGATCATTTTCAGCTTTAACATTAGAATAATTTTTCATATTTTAATCAGAACTGTGCGCCTAAGAGTTCTTATATTATATTTGATTATAAATATGAACCAACCCGGAACAGCACTTAAGGTGCTGAATTATACGGAATGATTCATATTTAAAATTTTCGCCTATAAACATGGAATCAAATATCACAAGAAAATTCATAAGGAAAAATGTACTGACGATGGCAAAAGATTCTGAAAACTCGGTATGTATTTAATATGTAAGTAAAATAATGATGGATTAATATTAACTACTAAAATAGCTGTCCGAATTGCAGGTGAAGAAGGTATCCACCGACACATATTTCTGATAATTGGTTTCGTCAGGGTGGTGCAACTGTAATTGAGGTAAAAGATGATGGGAAAAAAGGAAATAGTAAAATTTAAAGGACGTGATTAGTAAGTAAAAGTTCGAACCGGAGTGCATCGCCAATCTTTCATATTTAGACGCTAAAGACGTGAATAAAACTTTTCCATTTTATACATCCCCGAAAATACAGAAAGTAAAATGACCAAAGTGATTCAAAAAAAGTTTTTCCTTCGAAATGGATACGGACCAAATAGCGTTAAATTTTAAAAATATTTTCATATTGTACAGGGTGTGCCAAGAGCCCTAAAAGTATATTAGTTACTAATGATTGCTCTCGGTCTTTCTAGATTTGCTGCAAATTTGATATAATAAATTAAACGTGCTCCTTGAGACATATTAACTGGAATTTTTGTAATCACTTCGGTCCCATGTGCTACTTTCATGGTATAATTTAGTTTTGATATTTCATTTCCGAAATACGCAGGGACATTTGCGCATGAGGTGATTATTAGTCTTTTACTAAAATCTAGGGACGCTTGCATTTTCTTTATAAAATTCGTGCCGATATATCTCATTAGTAAATTTGAAAACACAATTTTTGATATCCGTTTAATTTCAATATTCTAAAAATTGGTTTTCGATTACTTCGTTATGATGGGTAATAGAGCCGTTAGAATGTTATAATTTTTGTTAAAAATGTAATGTTTTTAAAACTTGTTAGTTAATTCGGGGCCAATTATACATCTACTGCTACCATTAGCAATTAAAAAATTTAATTCGTGGCAAGAGAGAATTTTCAACATGGTTTATATATACAATATAAAGGTGAGTTCTTTGTTATTGAAGTACCAGGAAAATTTACAGCTTCTAAGAGGTGTCGTTATTCAATTGTATCCTTACTGCTTGTTCATCGTTTATTCCATAAATCTCAAGTCCTTGACTGGGTTCATAGTTAAATGTCTCGTTATAGTCTTGGATATTTTGAACGAAATGTTCGGGATTATAGTAAATTTCGTAATGAAGTTCTTGTGAGTATTCATAGAAATTAGAATTTTCACTTGAAGATGTAGATTCGGTTAAGTTACAGAGGCGATTAGGTCTTGTGCTATAAGTTTCCATGAATGCGGGTTTGTTAAAATTTTGAGTTCTCATTTTTTGATTTTGCCTACATTGATTTGGTTAAGAGGGTCTTTGGATTGGAAAGTTATTATTTGTTCAAACTAATTGGGCACTTCTCGCATGGCCAATGGATGACCATGGATGGATTCTACATCGATTGGGCTTTGATGAGATCCTCTCTGAAAAGGATTTGGTCTAAACTGAGGAGTATTAAACTGGTTAGTTTGTAGTTTCAATTACGGAAAATTAAATTGATTTATTGGCGGTTTAAAATTTGGATGGATTTTTGTTTAAATTGTGGATTAACTGACGGGGAGTTAATTTTTGATTTTGTTGTGTCTTAGGTATATTTCAATTCGAATAGGATGGCACTGTAAGAGTTACTCTGCTTATCGGTCTATAATTTGGTTGAAAGTTTAAAGCATTCTATTCTGGCTATAAAGAAAATTATCGTTCTCAATAAAAAATGACATTACTTTATCTAAAGTTTTCGGATTTATAAGTCTGATATTAATTTGCAAATAAGCTTGTAGTGCTCTGATAAAAGTCTTTAACATTAAATTATCATAACTTTCTAACATACTCGCTTTTTCTTCCTTAGTTAATTCTGTTCCGGTTGTTGTGTTTAATTTTGAAGCTAAGAGCATCGCATTCCAAAATAATACGGAGAATCACCTGTCGAAGTTTTTGAAGTGATTCTTGTACTAGGCAACCTAAATTTCTCTGACCACCAAATGATGACATTCTTAACGGCTACCCCCTAAAATTTCATACCCTGATATTTCACCCCTTAAATGTCAACTTTTAATTTTTCATCCCTCTAGGAATAACCGCTGTGACTTCAACCCAACTGTAAACTTCTCTGTAAACTTAAGGATTCCCCATATTAAGACGTACCCCTCCGTCTGAGAAATTAACCACCCTAATTAGCACGTACATACTTTTTCTGTGTTCTTTTATTCACATAGTCAATTATATTTATGAATATTTAAGTGTACACTAAAATTAGGCTCCAAAATTTAAGTCAGTAGTACTAGTAATACATGTTTAACAACGTATGTATATCATCACCTTCATTGCTACCACACCGATATCCTGATTACACACACATCATTTTTTATCAGAACTAATTTATATCAAACTTTATTGATAAATATGGGTTGAAATAAAAGTTTTCCCAAAACAATTTATATGTAGTTTAAGGGGATCTAAGTTAAAAGTGAATGTAATTTTTATAGCAAATTCCATTAAACCACAAAATGATGAAACCAAATTTGTTGCTACACACCAAATTATTGATTATAATACAGATATTGAACAACAGTATTCTGAAATTTTATAATTTAAACAAATTGAGAACCGCAAGATTGCAAAATATGCCAAAATAAAAATAGAAAATATAAGTTTTCCCTTAATATGCTTTGTTTGAAATGCAAGCACTTCAATTTGTCCCTAAGCTATAATAAACTATTTTCATCTCTCCGTCCCATGTTTGTGGGTGTGATAACACCGAACTAGCTCAGTTGGGCGAGCAGTAGACGGAAGTTCTCATGGTCCTAGGTTCAAATCCTAGTTTCGGTAGACGTATTATATGTAATATCCTAAAAAATATTACGGATAACACATAATTTTGGTGTTTAGATTTTTAATATAATGATACCGTAGACCCCTGCAATATATCGTTGTATTAAACTCTGTACCTCTGCACAAATTGCAGTTTAACTAATGTAAAATAGAGTTAAAATAATAATATCCCCTTAAATTGTGTTTTATTAATTCTCTACCCTTCCATCTTTCCCGCGGATATCGTGCTAGGTAAGAATCCTAGGTTTTCCCGCTGTACGATAGGTGGCGCGGACATAACGCTATGCCGCGATAGGTGGCAACACCCAATTTTTCAAATTTTGGCGCCACCCCCCACCCATGATGGGGTCCCCACTACTTCCTGTTCCGTGCCGAATGACATTTCTGTTGTTCTATGTCACCCACTATTCCGTGCCCACTCCTGGTGTTCCATGTCAAGTGTCAAAGGGACCTTGCGGGGGCCCAACGCGCAGCACTGACCTGTCCACCAGGGCCCATCACCCGATATTTCAAATTTTGGCGCCATCCCTCCCATCGCCCCCACCCTTGCATGTCGAAGGGGCCCCCGGGGGCGGAGCTCTACCTCTACCAGCGGGGGCTACTCACCCCACCCGGCTTAGGTTAGGGGGCCGGCCGGCGAAAAGATGGGAGCTTAGGTTAGGGGCCCGGCCGGCGAAAAGATGGGGTTATGCCGGCCGGCGAAAAAGTGAGGTTATGTTACAAATTTTGACGCTGAAAGCCTATAGCTACACTACTCTCGTTTTAAGGGCCATCGAAACCAATCGAATGTTTCGCAGACTCTCCGGCACCAGGATTCCGAGAAATCATTTAATGAGCTCGAGAAGGATCTCGAAAGACCCGGAAAGCGGCACCGTTCGAATATAAAAAGGCGACCGAGAAGATAAGCAGTCAGTCGAAGTTACATGAGTTACATTAAGTCCGCATAGTGCAGAGGTGTCCACTAGGATTAAGAAATTTTGCGAAGCGACAGATACAACCCATCATAAACGGGTTCTAATGAGCCGATAGTCGAAATATTAATATGCATGCCGTTTCCGTACATCACGAAAAGGGTCGGACTCACAAAGCGAATTGAACTCTTGCCGAGGAGAAGCTACGAAAAGCAATTATCTATTACTTATATAATTGTAAATACGTACTAATTTACAGATTTTGTAAATACTAAAATGGTGAGTAAATTAACTAGTAATTCTAACGTCTTTTATATATGAATGATTAATGAGAAGTATACGTAACGTTACGTTTCAAAATAAATTTATTTCGTTAAATTAAAAAAAAAGCACGGGGTTGGGTCCATTTATGTCATTTTCCCTTCACAATTTTCCAGGCTCTCTGGATCGTGACGCACTATCTACTGGAAAATCTCTATAAAATCCTGATGCTGTTTTTGATAATGCCGCTGAATGTTATATTTTGTGAAATCGTTTCAGGTCAAAATTGACAAACAGAACTGGAATAAAACAAATACTCTGTAAAATCTTTCAGATATACAAAGCACACTAGTACATGTCAGACACGTCCAACTAAAATCATATTAATTCAACCCTGGATCTCGTGACTGAAAACGTCCCAAGGGACGAGTGATAATAGCTTCATCGGTGCCATAAATTACCGGTATCACTGATAAAGCGTTTGCTCTCGGGAGCTCGAAAAACACGGTTAGTGGACACCCTTGTCATATTGTTAGTGATGGTAAAATAAAATAGGATTAGTTAGTCATAGTCAGTGTTATTAAATAATTAAGAACCCAAGAACATAACAAGTGGTACCAGAAGTACGGAGTTGGAAGTAAATTAGGACAATGAAAAAGTTAAATGAATTAACGGTCGCAGAACTGAAAATGGAGTTACAGGAACGAGACGTGGAGTCCAAAGGTAAAAAAACGGACATTGAGGAAAACGTGATTCTGGGAATAGACATTATGAATAATCACGGTATCCAATTGGACTTTCATAAATGTACGAAGAGGGTGGGTTCGGAAGAGATTTTCCTCAATCCTCAGAAGAAACTATCTGGACGAATGATTGTGGCGGAAAACACGACCTTGCCTGGAAGGAGCGAGACTATTGTAGTGGCTAGACTCGAGGGTGCTATAAATCGAGGGTGTCCTGTGATGGTGGAACCCTGGAACCATGACATGGAGCCGAGGCATCCTGGTAGGCAAGGCATTAGTGGTTCAGAACGACAAGATTCCCATTCGCCTGATCAATGTGAATGAATACTCTGTGACTCTAGGAGAAGGTACCAGAGTGGGGAAATGCGTGCCGGCTGTGTCGATACTCCACCAAGTAGCAGCAGATAAAGAATGATGCCCTGTCAATTTCGATCAAGTGATCTCAGCGACAAGCGATACTCTCAACCCTCTACAGAGGAATCGTTGGGCAACTTGTTACACCGTTACCCAACTTTACTCCAGAAATTGGAAGAAGAGGAGAACAAGCATCGTCAAACACAAGGTCAATACGGGGGATGCGAAACAAATTCGACAAACGGCCAGGAGACTGCCACAAATGAGGAGTGAAGTGGCAGAGAGAAACATGGACATGGAAAATGAGGGGGAGATCGAGTCATCGAACAGTCCCTGTGCGTCTTCGGTAGTCCTGGTAAAGAAGGAGGATGGAAGCACTAGATTCTGCGTAGAATATCGGCAGTTAGATGACGTAACACAAAAGGATAGCTACCCCTTACCTCGCATAAACGACACGTTAGCCACGCTAACAAGTTCCAAGTTCTTCTCTACCCTGGACCAAAAGGGTGGGTATTGGCAGATCAAAACGGACACAGGGAGAAGACGGCGTTTTCCATTGGCACCGGGTTGTGGCAGTTTAAAGTGATGCCGTTTAGATTATGTAATGTGCCTGCAATGTTCGAAAAGGTCATAGAGAACGTGCTGAGAGGACTATCCTGGAAGACATATCTGGTGTACCTCGACAACATCGTAGTCGGTAAAACTTTCGAGGAACACCTAACTAATTTGGAAGAAGCGCTTAAGAGGCTCCAATAAGCCAACTTAATGCTAAACGTGTAGTAGTGTCATCTACTTCAACCGAGAGTACACTATCTGGGGCACGTAATGAGCGGCAACTGGGTGGAAGTAGACCCTGGAAAGGTACGAGCAGTTCAACGATGGCCAGTCCCCAAAGATCAACAACAAGTCCAAAGCTTCCTAGGACTGTGTACCTACTATCGCCGATATGTGCGAATGTTTTCCGACGTAGCTAAACCGCTTACACGACTGACACAGGAAAAATGAATCGTCCAGTGCGACGAAGTGTGCCTGAGCTCCTTCGACAAGTTGTAGGAATGCCTGACGACTGCCCCAAACCTTGGGTATCCAACTGAAGATGATCAGTTCATTTTGGACACGGACACTAGCAACGTTGGCAGTGGCGGAGTCCTATCGCACCTACAAGAAGGGCAGGAGCGCGTCATTGGCTATTTAAGCAAGGTGTTGTCGAAACCAGGGAGGAACTCCTGCGTCACCTGGATAAAGCTCCTAGCAGTAGTCAAGTCCGTGGAGCATTTCCATAAGTACCTCTAGGGCCGACGGTTCTTGGTGAGCACAGACCATGCAGCATTGAAGTGGCTGCTACAGTTTAAGAACCCGCAGGGCCAAGTGGCGCGTTGGATCGATAGGCTTCTAAAATATGACTTCGGGATTGAACATCGGGCCGGAACGTGTCACCGAAATGCGAATGCCCTCTCTAGAAGACCTTGCCACTTAGATTGTCCACACTGCACTAGTGTGGAAAATAAGGAAGCAGTGCCCTCAAGTCCTACTGGACACAATCGAAATCTTTGGGACTTGAGAATGGGCTGCTCAAAAGGACGATCAAGAACCACGATGGCACTGAGCAAAGAACGCAGCTGGTCATCCCCAGGAGTAAGGTGCCAGAGATACTTCGTCTGGTACATGATGAAGCATTGGGGGGACATCTAGGAGTGACGAAGACGCTGCAGAAATTTCGCGACAGGTTCTATTGGGTCAACTGTTCCGAAGACGTGGAGGAATGGTGCCGTAAGTGTACGTCTTGCGCCGCCAGTAAGGGTCCTCATTGCAAGCGAAGGGCCCCGATGCGACAATAAAAATAGGAAGACCCTTTGAGAGGATTGCCCTGGACATTGCAGGACCATTTCCAGAGACCAACGGGGTGAATAAGTACATCCTGGTGGTCATGGATTATTTCACGAAATGGGTGGAAGCGTACGTCGTACCGAATCAGGAAGCTGCGACCGTGGCAGACGTACTAGTAAAGGAGCTGATTTGCCGTTTTGGAGTGCCCATGGAATTGTATTCAGACCAGGACAGAAACTTTGAGAGCGAGCTATTCCTGAAGGTCTGCGAGAAACTGGGCATTCGGGAAACCAGAACTACGGCGTTATATTCCCAGTCGGACAGAATCGTCGAGCGGATGAACCGAACACTGGGCAAATACCTCTCCAAAGTTGTGTCTCAACACCAACGTGACTGGGACCAGCACTTCCCCTTCTGCCCGATGGCCTATCGATCGGCGGTGAGCTAATCCACTGGAGAGTCTCCGGCCAATATCCTCCTCGCAAGAGAGGCGAGGCTCCCACGTGACCTGAAGTTCGGGTGCAAGCCTGGAAAATACCTAGCGGGAGAAAACTATGTCACCGAGCTCCGGAAGGAAATGAACGAAATTCATGAGTCAGTTCGAGGCAACCTCCAGATCGCCAGCGATCGGATGAAGGATCGGTATGACGTCAGGGCAAATGAAGGCCTCTACACTGAAGGTGACTTGATGTGGCTTTACAATCCACAAAGAAAGCGTGGGTTCTCACCGAAGTTACAGAAGGTGTGGGAGGGACCATATGTCATCAAAACCTGGCTCAATGACGTCATCTACCGAATCGCCAAGATCCCCAATGGAAAGCCCTGAGTGGGACATTTTAACCGGCCAGCACCATATGAGGGAGATCATGATCAGGACGAGCGAATTCGACAAGTTGATGAAGAGGACATAGAGCTGTAACTGGATCAGTTCAAGAACGCGTAAGAGGGCACCGGGCAAGCGAGGTTTGGCGTCATCAAAGAAGAATACCGTGACCTATTCGGAGTTTCTGAAGAATATGCACTGGCGCACTGTTTAGCCCAAGACCTGAAAATGTTCCGGAGGATAGCGACGCAATTCCGAAGAAGATTTGGGAAAATCGAAAAATTGCAACACCAACGGGCCGGCAGTAGGACATACTCTGTTATTGGAACATCGCGGGTCCCACCGGAAGAGTCGATTGTTCTACTTGGTCACTAAACTAAGATCCTGTGACAAACCAACTTACCAGGACGTGTGGGATACCTTGTGCGACCTCAGGGGGGCCCTACTGAATAGAGACGTCTCAAAACTGACAATTCCAAAATTAGCGTCCGGGTTGGAGGGCCTGGAATGGAGAATAATAAGGAACATGTTTGAGGTATTGTTCCGGTTCACCGATATTGAGATCTTGGCGTATTGTTGGAACCCTATTGGACATCAGAGAGGAAATCGGTGGACTGTTTTTTCTATAAGTCCTCCCGGTGTAGAAATGTGTCCAGCTGCAGATATCGCCATTCGAACAACGGAAGTACGTTTAGGGACGAAACATCTTTAAGGCGGAGGAAGTCTAACGAAGTCTACCCGTTTTAACGGCTATCGAAGCCAGTCGAATGTTCCGCTGACTTTCCGGCACCAGGGTTGCGAGAACATTTAATGAGCTCGAGAAGGATCTCGAAAAGTCCGGAAAACGGCACCGTTCGAATATAAAAGGCGACCGAGAAGATAAGCAGTCAGTCAGCGACACCTCACTTACATTCGACGAGTTGTTCTTCACAAGTGAAGACATGTTGCAGCGACGTACGCTCGGAGAACGCTCCCGCCGATCGACAGCAACATATCGACCACGAGAGAGGCAACAGCGACGCCGGCGAGAAGCGAGTTTCCGGACTCGTCAATCCCGACGCCTACCTGCGCGTGTACCAGCTGCGGTGCGTCGTAAGTACTCGACCCTTCGTTTGAGTGTTAAACGTAATTAGTTTTATCTTTAGAGACGAGTACATGTAGTTATAGTTTTAATTTTTCCCCTATTAGACAATATTGTTTTACAATAGAAGCTTCCGTAAGTAGACGTAGATAGTTTCCGCTCCCCGTAGAGTGGTTAGAGTAGTAATTACCCACCTGCTGTTTCACATAATTTGACAAATGAACGTAGAACAAAGTTCTCGTTCCGCGTTTTCCCACTTAACTGCTGACTGAGTTGCAAAGAAACGCAGGCGGCAGGTATCTGTTTCAGAGTGCTGTGACCATGGCGAACCCACCGGCCGCAGCGACATGTTCCTTCGACGCCGACTTTGTCTTCTCTATAATAGAGAAGAACAAAGAGCTTGTAGAGGAAGTTCGACAATTGTCCGTGCGAGTCGAAGGACTCGCCGCGGAAAATGAACGGCAAGAAGGACAAGGAAACGCAGGAAGAAGCGGCGTAAGGGGTCAGGCATAAGCTCCTCCGACGCCGACGTCTTCAAGGCACCGAAGAAGACGCCGAACTCCAATGGGGTCGCCCCAGGTCAGACGAAATCAAGCAGGCTCATCCTCTCTCTGATCATCAAAAACACCAGAGCTGATCAATCCCAAACAATGCTCCAGGTAGAAGAGGGACCTGTCTCTTGAAATCCTTCGCTGCTCCTGTAGTTACTGAAATCCCCAGCAACTGCTTAATGACTCCAGATGCACAACCCCGTGGTCAACCATCATCAATCCTTGTACTAAGATGCACAGCGCCCGTCTCCTCAAACGAATTACGAATGTGAGTGTAGCACTCACATTCGTACGCACGTGTTGTGTGCGTTGATTGTATTTAGCTAATCTATTTGAATGCACTATCTTGTTTTTGTGTTTTGAGGACTTTCTAATAGAATAAACAACGCCGTAAATTTTCTTAAGAACTTCATAAGGACCCTCCCAGTCAGACTGTAATTTAGGTGCATGGTTTTTGAATCGCCGTGGATTATGAAACCAAACCAGCTGACCTTGAACAAAATCCTTTGATTTTGGTGACCTGTCGTAATGTAGTTTTCGTGTTCGTGTCTGTAAGTGTATTTTGTTTCTTATTACATCATATGTCTTTCGTAACTGGTCGCGTAATTTAGTTAGTAATCAGTCAGTGGTATTCGGATCGTCATGAGGGGAACCTCTCATCAAATCCAAAGGAAGGCGAAAATTCCGACCCAAATAGACTTCAGATGGTGTCAATCTTGTGGATTCGTTTTTCGCAGATCGATATGCCAAAAGAAACATTGGAATCAATTGATCCCAATCCTTTTGATTTTCCGCAACGAACAAGCTTAGATACTGTAGAATGGTCCGGTTCAAACGCTCTATCTGACCATTTGATTGTGGGTGTAGTGGTGTCGTTCTAGTTTTAAACATCTCTAACAATTCTGAAAGTTCAAGAAACAACTTTGATTCGAAATTCCGACCTTGATACGTATGGATCTCTGATGGAACACCATGATTAGCGACAACGTGGCTGACGAATGTTAACGCCACTGTTTTAGCCCTAGTATTCGGAAGAGGAATGACTTCTGGCCTTTTCGTGAAACAATCAACCACTACTAATAGATACTTATTTCCTGATGATGAACAAGGTAGTGGACCCAGAATATCGACTTGAACACGTTCAAACGGAATACCAACAATTATACACTTGCATCGCGTCAGCAACAAATGCAAAAGCAACAACCATTCTAGCCTTTAATGAAATATCTGGATCACTGTTGTATTGTACTGTAAATCCCATTTCAGCCAAATGCTTTTTCATGTTCTTGGCCAAATGGAAGAAACAACCTTATATATTAACGCCGGGAAAACATTCTATCATCGCTGAAATAGCTGCATGCTCAAAATCGCAGTTGATGGATTCCGGATTTAAATTGGGCACTAAACTCTTAATGGCTTCGAACATTTTTAGGTACGTCCTTTTCATTTTATTGGGATCTGCACGCACTACAGCCACTTCATTTTTTTTCCGACGAATAACCTTTCTTAGTGCGAAATTGTTAGGAATTGCACCTTGACCGCCTTGGGATAAATTTTTTAGATATTGATTTATTATTCTGCTAGTGTTTTCTACTGGTTACAGTAGAACGTCCGCACGACGTTTCATTGCAGTAATGACTCTCGACACTTCCACGTTTGCTGCCGAAGAATCATGAGAATGTGCATTTATTTGTTTTGTCACTTCTCCATTCTTAGTATGCAGTCTAACTTTGCAGCGTCCCATCTGCTCACAACGCCAAAACTTAACGTCCGTCGCGCTTACTCTGCTTTTCAAAGATGTACAGATTACCACCATGAGAGAACTTTGCTTTTCCTCTTTTGCTCAAAATTTGTTCCATATCGTCAACTAGAGGAGATGCGACTAACAGTACTAACACTCACAAAACTTACTGGTTAACTAACTATTCCAGGGTGTATTTCTACCTGTTTCTAAATTACCCACCTACCTCAAACTGCCTAATACTTCCAGATAAATCGTAATTAAAGGATTATTATCGGTGTTTATTTTCCAGGTAAATAATAAATAAAGGATTATCATAGGTTTTATTTGGGAACGCACCTGCATTTTGCAACAAACTTTAAAAATTGGTTAAAAGAAATAACTGAAATTATTATTTTACAAATACTGGCCGGCGATGAACAGGCCGACGGTGAACTGACCGACGATGAAACGGCCGGCGATGAAACGGCGGCGATGAACCGGCGGCGCTGAAATGTCCTAAACCCCTGATTTACAGGTGTCCCAATCGAAAAATTGTCTAATTTTTATATGTTATGTTTATGCCAAAATGATCGCCAAAAAGAGAGTCATGTGATTGGCGAAGGACCTGTTCTACCATACTCCTAAGCACTATTAATTTCAATTTATGTATGTCTTGAGATTAGGCGAATTCCATCTTCTGTAAAGAAGATCATTCTTGATAACCAAAGAATTCCACTACAAGAGATACGATTTCAACGCTTCACCTTCTTCAGAAATGTGTTGCCAATCTGGATGCTTGTCACTGGCCTTGAATTGTAAAATTTTCGAAATGATAAGATCCTTCCATTGTTCCTCTAACCAAGTGTGATCTTGCTCTTGAAGACTGATACGACCAACTAATTCTCTACTGTCAGTGGAAAATCTATCTTCAACCGAAGAACAGTACTTACAAGATATATCGGAGCACGGACGCCGTGATAATCCATCTGCATTCAAATGCGTATTACCTTTT
This sequence comes from Cryptocephalus primarius, assembly GCA_963576515.1. Taxonomy (NCBI): domain Eukaryota; kingdom Metazoa; phylum Arthropoda; class Insecta; order Coleoptera; family Chrysomelidae; genus Cryptocephalus; species Cryptocephalus primarius. The sequence continues at coordinate 32,554,259 of OY754936.1, read as the reverse complement.
CTATGTATAACCTGAAAATCAAACTTCCCTAATTTCCCAATCCATCTAGCCAACTGACCATCTAAATCTCTGAATGACAACAACCACTTTAAAGCTGAATGATCAGTACGGAGAGTAAATTTCTTCCCGATGAGATAATGGCAGATGTGCTCTGTCGCATCGACCACCGCCAGTAGTTCGCGCCTAGTGACACAATAATTCTTTTCAGCCTTATTCAAAACCCTACTGTTATAGGCAATCGCTCGTTCTTGGCCATCTTGAACTTCCTTTTGGGAAAAGCCAAAATCGGAGGGGTCGTCAACAAAACTTTTAACCTATCAAAAGATTCTTGACATTCATCGGTCCAAAGAAACTTCGAGTCTTTTTCAGTCAACTTGTGTAAAAGTTTAGCTATTTCTGAAAAATGAGGAATGAATCGCCTCAAATAGGACGCGGTATCAACAAAAGTCCTGACTTGTTTCTCCATTAACGGTACGGGCGAATCATTGCCTTCCTGAGCTAATTGTAGTGTGCCACAGGTGTCTGGAAGGCAATGAAAGTTTGCTCACGAACACGATCTGCCATATTGACGGGAAATCGTCAACAACATCTCCAGGAAATAGAAAAAACTTGGAAATTGTAGCCAGAAAAATTCTCTTTCCGAATAACGTATTGCGAATTATCAATTTTGCCATTATATATGGGCAGAACCACAAAATATTAACTCAGACTCACTTTACTTCAGAAGCGCATTTTATTCAAAAATGCCGAAGCCCAACGTTTGGTTGGGTCGAGCATGTCCAGAAACTGTCCTTTGAGACTCAGGCAAGTTTTTGGGGGATGAAATAAGGGAATGTTATGCAATACTTAGGTCAGTGAAAAACATTCTTGGAACTGCCAACATATTTATTTCATTACAAAACATGATTATTATTATTTATTTATTCGATTTCTGTCATCCAAAATATATCGTTCCAAAAGATAAACCTCAATGAAGATATTATGAAACAACAGTGTCGGCTAATATATTTCAAAATTTTGTCTACTTCGACTCGCCAGCCTGCTCGGGCCATAAACCAAAACCTTCATCATCGTTCAAGAATTCGAGACTTGCTTCAATGTGGCATAGAGTAATATGAATCTTAAGAGTTTCAGATACGTCTATTGCGAGGAGAGCTGTCTGCAAATCTTTAATATGTTGACTCAATTCAGATTGAACCCTCCTTACCGCAAAGCAGGAGTGCACAATTTTATCCATAGCTCTGAAAGCTGCAATGAATGGTAGAAGAGCTAGAGATCCGCCCAAGCGTTCACTGATTTCTTGGTCCAATAACACATCTGCTCGCTTGAGTAGAGTTCTGCAGGCATTCCCTTCGAAAGCCTCTCCGTGATAGTGTTTTGATACCAATTTTAATTTCCGGGACCATAGCAGAGCTTCTTCCTTGCCGAGAAGAGGTACGAGAGCTGTCCGAAACAAATGATTCATAAACCCTTGGAGAATGTGCAATTCGGGAATAATGCACTTCTACAGTACTGGAACTTATCATCATCGTCGAATAGAGGCGTATGTATGGTACTCCTGGACTTGTTCGCAACTTCTTTATCGCTACCCAAAGATACGAATTCTTGATAATCTTCGCGCAGATCGCCGTAAGTTTTCGAAAGAATTTTTCTGGCTACAATGTCCACTATTTTTGAGCCTAAAAATGTTGTGTCTTGTTCGAAATATCCCAATTTGAGGCATGAAGAAAATGTTCACTATGTTTATTCAACCATGAAATTGATATTTACAGATTCACGAAAAAATCACGTTAAGGAACAGGTACGATTTGGAGGTAAGTTTTTTCTATTTCCTGGAGATGTTGTTGACGATTTCCCGTCAATAAGGCAGATCGTGTTCGTGAGCAAACTTTCATTACCTTCCAGACACCTGTGTGTGATGGCCTCCAGCTATCCATCCGTGTCGACCCTCGTCACTTGCTACCCTACGAAACCTTGATGCGGGGAGTTATCCCCGTTTCCTTTCTCCGGAACTTCGTCAACTTGGTCCAACGTCTTCTCTCGTGACAACCGGGTACGGCGTCGAAATATTCGGATGGCCGTCTCTTCGCTGGGTAAAGATAGAGGTTGCCTTCGTTTAGCCTATCGCGTATCCATTGTTTGATTGTTTCCCTGCGTAACCATATCTTTATCCGCCACCTCGGTCCACCAAATTCCGGACGAGCCCCCAAAGTTGTAGCAGATTTGCACGCGAATAACACAAAGAGGTTTTACTCTACTCTAATGTCAACATTGACGTACACATTCACAAAAACAATAATGATTTTTTTTGATAAACAACAAAGTATTACGGAGCGTTCGTTACTATATAGATATAAATATATATATATATATATATATATATATATATATATCAAGCAATCAGCAATATCAGCTTATCAGCAATAAACTGTTTCGCTCCAATCATATCGATATCCAATTGCGTTCAGAGGACACAGGGATAGTTACTTTAATGTAATATTAGGTTGTTAATATCCACTATTTTACGAAGGTATTTTTCACAAAGTAGCAACAAAATATGCTGTTCGGATCATATAGATTCCACGCTGAGTTCAGCAGATACAAAAATGGCTATTTTAAGATAATATTACAATGAAATATTGTTTCACGGAAACGGTTTGAAAAGCAAAATTACGTCTGACGTCACAAATTAGCAACAAATTATGGGGTAGGTACGAAAGAGAACTCGAAAATGGATATAGATGGTCCAGCGTAATAGAAGCTTAAATTTAGTATTGTTAAAGATAATATATCGATTGTCAAGGCTGTCGACGTGCGCCTGATTTTGTAGATACTTTTCAATGAGAATATAGAATCAAGGTGAAGTAGACATGACATCACTTTGTAAATACCCATGAGTCATAGGTTATTATCATATTTTTAGTTTTCTTAAAACTATAAAAGTATTCTTTGAGGTTTTTAAACTTGTTTTCCTTAATGTACTTTTATAACAAAACAACGCATTAAATTAAACCGCGTTCTACCGGTTTATTAATGTTAATTAATCACTATTCATATATGTCCACGCAAGCGTTCGCTTTGTAAAAACAAGCACCACGTTTACCTAAATGTGGTTGAGTTATTGATTCGATACCCGAAACTTCGTTTTCAAAAACTTTATTATTACAATTATATGTTTACAACTCGAGAGTTACATTAATACTGCTTGCTGTCTGTAATGAGAATGGTATTTATATATAAAATAATAAAAGAGTGCAACATCAGCACTTCGTTACTGGGAAGCTGATGTAACTGTTGGTAATTATTCGACATCTAATTACATAGATGTTTTTAACTATCTGTTATAGTTTAGAGTACCACAGCAGTATTCTGTTTTTTCTGTTAAATTCTTCCACCAAAATGTCCGATTGAGGGAATACGAAACTTATAGCTATATAAATATGTCATAGAATATCTGTTTACACATAAGACATAACACTAAACAATACTGACAAAAAAACAAATTTTAATTTTTATGGCTAGGATTATAAAAGAACCTTCATAATCTATATCATTATTTTATTGATTATACCTGATTTTAATTTGTTTAGGGAACACATTTGTTCGGGTATTTTCAACCTCTTAACTACAACCCTTAACTGATGGTAACATTTCACCATACAATTTTAAATTGAAAAGGGTATTGAGTAACATCGTTTTAAAGGGCGTTAAATTCTCTTTCCGACACCTACTTATTCAAATTTGGATGAGTAGTTTAAGAGGAGTAACGTCAGAAATTATGAAGCAGCTCAATTAGTTACCAAAAATTTTTTTCTAATAAATGTTGAGCATGCCCACCCTAACCCCCAAAGAATAATGGCGACATGTAGTTAAATGAGGTTGAAATATTCTTTACACTTTCCTATACTCGGTAGTGTTAAAAAATGTAAGAGAATATGTTGAGTAACGTCTCTATTACTGCCTGGAGGTTAGTGGTGGATATTTTCAACATTTAATAGAGTAAAAGCTTCGGTTAGTAGTTGAGTGACTTCGCAATTTCTGAAGTTAATTCCTTCATAAGTACTGATCGTAATTTGAAGAAGTAGGGGTCGTGGAAAAAGGATTTAATGTCCTATTAAATCTTGTACTCCTCAACACCCCTTTTCATTTAAAATTTGAAGGTTGAAAGATACCCCAGCTAATGGGTTTTGGTTAAAGGCTGAAAATACCAAAAAGGGTTCCCTAAACAAATAATACGACTGGTCCGAGCGTTTTCACCCTTATTTTCCGAAAAAGAAGAAAACGGGGTGGCATGATTTCGAAGAGCCGCCAGATGTTATAACAGATAAAATACCGTCGTATGCAAGAGTCAAACATATAGGGTGGTTGAATCATTTCATGGATCGCTTTATAAAACACTAGACCAGAGAAATTAGACGTAATATATTCGTTTCTAAACGTATTCTCGTATTGGACGAAAACGCATATAAATTATGAGTACAATTTTCAAAAAATGCAAACTTTGGAGCGTTTTTGCTTCTCGGGAAAAACCTTTGATTGAAACATACTCCAGCACCAATGTACTTGTTAAGTTTGAAAAACTCTTTAAAATGGGCTACTACGGAAGTAATATCATTTATTTGTCTATTAGAAAAACGAAATAAACATTTTAAAATGGCCATTTTTTAATTCTTAATAACTTTTGAACAAGGTGATAAATATTACTATTCCACGATGTAAAGGGGGTCTTGTAATGCTTAGAAGGTGTTGAAAATTTCAGAGTTCGTGTCTTGCAAAATTGAATTTATTGATCCCCGAGTCTTACTTTTGCAATGTTATACTACAGAAATTACGTCACTTTCGGTGATTTTCAACATACCAACTCGAAGAAGAACTTGTATACCATCAAGCCAAAATTATTGGGAGAGGAAAAAGATCACCTTGAAAACTTCTAATACAGTGTTGAAAAGTGTAATCTTTTTAAGTTGAAGAACTTATGAAACACTTCGTGGCATTGTAAAATCGGGAAATCCTTCTCGCAAATCCAAAATGCTGGCAACGGTATGTTTATGTTAAATTGTTTAACCAATTTAGGGGTACATTAATTATTGTATCCAAGAACTGATTGCCTTTTCCTAATGTACGTAAAAAGGTGTCACATATGAAAAAAACATCAATTTCATTCATTAGTACCGGAGATATAATTGTAAAATCAAAATCGATAACTTAATCTACCGCTCGTTCATCAGCCATCGTAACTGACGGTTCACCAAGGGCTCATTTTGATAGAAATCGTTTTAAATTGTTTTGGAGTGAAATTTCAACTCAAGCTTTCGGAATATATTGTTTTTTCTTTATTATTATAAGGAAAACTCCGTCAAAGTTTTGAAAAAAGCTAACTCGGCTCCTAAGGACCGTAGGACATTTTCCTTTTTTTATTTGGTAAACAGTATTTCTCAATTTTGTAATGCAACGGAATAATTCCATTTATCAGCTTAAAAAGACTACACTTTTTAACACTGCTTTGATGATTCATAGTTAACTTTTTGGTCTCCCAAAAATTTGAAGTGATAGAGTTCTCCATCACTTAGGTACGTTGAAAATCACCAAAAGTGCCGTAGTGGCTATAGCTTCACATTTCAAAAAAACTGATATAAAAAAAATTTAATTTTGCATGAAACTATTTTAAGAATCCTGAAATTTTCACCACCTATTGAGCACTTTAAGACCCCTTTTACAACGTGGAATCAGATTTTTTAATTGCTTTATTCAGAGGATATTAATAATTAAAAATTTGTTATTTTAAAACGTTTATAAACAAAATTACTTGTAATAGCCCATTTTAAAGAATATTTCAAGACCTACTAGTGTATTAGTGCTGATATACGTTTAGATTAAACTTCTTTTTTGTGAGAAACAAAATCGGGTCAAGATTTGCAAATTTTTACTTTTCATCGTTAACAAAAACAAACTCAAAAATCTCAGGCATAATTTGTATACGTTTTCATACAGCTACTTTACCCAAAACCACTGTCAAATATATGGTCGCAACGAGTCACCCGAGGAACGTATAATTTCTCTGAAGTAAATGCAGATACTTTACGTACGGGTGTCGGGATGTCATATGATTTTGAAATCCCGAATCCGAAATTTCCGTCACTTGTGAATTAGCTACTGCTTTGAAATTTTGTAGTAGTCCGGTGACAATATACCTTTTGGTACGGATAGGACGATATCAAATTTTTAACTATAAATAAGGAAGTAAGTGCACGGGCCATCGAACATCTATGTGTCGAAAGGTCTCGTAAATAAAAACTTACTGCATGGTATGCCAACCAAGCTTATAATTATTTTATCAGCTGCTCAAGTGGCTGCCAAAATAGACCTTCGTAATGCGCAAACAACTATTCTGCCAGAGTGATTTTAAATTCGATATTCTTTGATCATATTTCTTGTTTTTTTTTTTTAATGCTTCCATTTGTCTTTGTTTTACATTGATTTTCAAATCTTAAAGTCGATTTTTCGGAAACTTGTGTACGAGTTAAGGCTTTGATATCTTGAGAACATATTTAATGTAAACGCATTTATTCAAGACGAAATTCAAGACAACTGAGGTGACAAAACACATTTATAAAACATAATTTCGTAAAAATGTTAGAAATATAGCACACATTCAACTTTACGATAAAACATTATAACAAAATATTGAGCTGTTCATAATCCACAATTTCACAATACTTGTGATATGGAGAATATACAAAAGAGCGTGATCAAATTACATCTGTACCCACGCTTTTATTCGAACCATGTTTTTCACTTTAACTAAAAAACAAAATATTTTTTTCTTTTGAGAACATTTTTGCGATATGCTAATTTCTAAGCGTATTTATGCGTTTCAAGAGGATATTAAATTCAAGCTTTTGACATAAAACTTTTTTATTTATTATTATTGTTATTATTATTTGGAAACATTTTGGAAGATTTTAATTCAAATATTTTAAGGGAGAAATTACTTATCTTACCTTTCTTAACGAGATTCACCAATGTAACACTTCCGTCTTCGGATCATTGTTAATTTAGATGAAATAAAAATTGTTCCTGAATCTCGTTGGTATATAAAATTTGTCTCTTAAATTTTTTATCTTTTTGTTGTTCATTAATTTAAAATGTTCAAGCATGTTTCCAGTTGACTATAAATCGGCACATACTTTGGAAAGTTACTAAACATGGCTATTTCGTTAAAATGAAATAAAAGTGTTGGATGTACAAATATTCTCTCATTATTATCTTAGACTGCGTTATTAAAACTGCATTCAGAAAATAAAATCAGTAGCGAATGGTCAAGGCCTGCGATAGCTCTGAGAACCTCGTGGATAAATTAAACAAATGCGATATTTGGTATATGCAGTAAGTAAACGTCGTCTCTTCCCGAGATATCACCGAGAAAAAGACGGCGGCCATGTTATTTTGTTTACTTATTTTAGTAATCTTAACCGAGAATAGGTGAAATTGTAGTACGTTGCATGATCACTATTGGCTTCGTGAATACATTTTGGAGAGATTTCTAAAATTATTAAATAGCAAGAGATCGATCGGCAGACATCGCAACCGTTCGGTTCTATTAAAAAAAACCTGTAAGGTAAGAAGTGTATTAAAATCTTCAATCCGAAAGAAATCGGATAATCTCTGTTAAACATGATACGAATTGGTGTCCTGTCGATAGCACTCACCTTTGTTGGAGTCCTTGCCGGATACCCTGGTAAGTTCAAACCTTTATTAAATATGTGTTATATATGTGCATGTCCTCTATAATTAGTTTTTTAATTGTATCTATTCTTGTTACATCATATGCTATTGACAAAAATATCTTATTGTTTTGTACTTCCGCAACCTTGAGCATTTATATTCATTTATATTTACAATTGGAAACGCAACACTTTATTCCAACTCCAAATCATTAAAATTAATTTACTTAAAAATTTGTAATCTATACGCTTATTTCAAAATATTTTTTAGTTTATCTGCACATGTATAAACAAATTGACATTTCACAGTGGTACTATTTATCTAAGAAGAGACAAATTTTTTAAGTCTAATCGCCAAAGTTAAATGTTCCCAAGTTAGCAAGTTTTAATACCATTTTAAAAATCATTCTACTGTATTAAATCAACTAATTGATGACAACATTTTATAACAACTTTGTTTTTGCTTTATTTACATTAAAATTTTCACATTTTACAAATACCAAATGAATTATTATCTCCAACAATTTGCACCGCTGTTGAAATGTATACGTAATTTATTTACGTATGCAGTAATTCACATTTGAATCAATAATATCCCCTTTATTTTAACTAAATTTAACAATTATTAAGTTAAAATGGAAATAATCAATGGATAAAAGTTTGTGCCCTAAAAGGCCTTAATATTTTTTTAAATCATGATTTTCAAAACCGTTTCCTCTAATTATTAAAAATGGTATCAACAATTCTTTAACAACTAACAAATTTAATAAGCGTTCTAGATTTCGGTTCACTTTCATTTTGCTTCAATTATAATTTTACCAAAAACAGGGAAGGTTAGTGGGTAAAATGAGATTCTTGCAATGTCAAGTATTACTTTATAGCATTTTATTGAGATGAGGGTGATGTCTGAAGGAATAAGATATTTATACTACTGACTGTGTTTGATTCGCCGATAATTAGCGATAAACCGTGAATGCATTCATTACAATTCATAAATTTGTGTACATTTAGTTAGTAGGTAGGTTGACTGTTTTACGCTAGATGTTTAAAAAGGGTAATGGACAGAACGGTGAATTTGTTTGTTAGAGTTCCATATTTGTAATAGTATTGGGATTTGTATAAATGTATCTTCAATTACGGACAAACCAAACTGGATTTAAATTATGATTGTAAAGCAGAATGCGAGACGTTGTTTTCACTGAAATATCTATTTTAGAATTTCTCTATGCGACCTAGCCCATAATTTGTTGCCAATTTGTCACGTCAAACATAATTTTGTTTTCCAAGCTTTTTTTACCAGGAAATTACAGAAACTACTCGCTCCTTTTCTAGCCTTACTATTCAACAGATACACCGGCTGCACTTTGTAAAAAAACAAAAATTAGAAGCAGTGCCAGTGGCATATGGCATTCTGTTTTTGGTTTCGAAGTTAGCACAAAAAAAAAGTGAAAAAGTAGTTTTCTAATGAATACAATATTTGGGAAATATACTAATTTTTTTATGAATATTCTTAATAAGTATATCAAGTTACACATGAGAACCAAACATTTTTATTCCTTATCGTTTAAAAGATATTTAACAAACATCAACTAATTCAAAAAATTAAGGGATCGGATACAAGTCAATGAAATAATTCTGGCAGTTGAAAAATAGAATGTCAAATGTGAAAAAAAAAATGTGAAAAATAGAAATAGAATGTAAAAGGTTTTTATTTATCATCTTTCTGTCAAACTGGGTTGATGTTGACAATGTCAAACAAAAAACGTTAAATGAAAAGTAGGGAGAGTAGCATCGTATCGACCGAGGATATTTATTAGTTTGTCGTTTTGTAAGAAACAACATTTGTTGAAAAATCTAATAAAATGCCGTACATAACTAAAACCCACAAGATGGAAATTTTAATGATGATTGACTACGGAGATAGGACAAGAACACAAAATGAAGTAATTCATTTATTCAGAGAGAAGTATCCTGATTTACCGCCCATATCGCAGAGTACTACAAACATGATTGAAAAACAGTTTCTAGAATATGGGCATTTAAGAAAAACAAATAATCATCGTCTGAGCGCCCTCAATGAAGATGTCAAAATGAATGTACTTCCCTCTGTTCAAGAAAATCCTCATGTCCGCACTAGGCAGATCGCTAGGGAATTCGAAATTAAACAGTCTTCAGCGACGAGAATTCCTCAAACCCAGAAATTTCGTCGTTATAAAATGAGAATCCTACAGGAACTCACCGAAGAAGATGATCGAGATAAAAGACTCCAGTTATGCGAACAAATTAGGGATCTACTAGACAGAAATGTTGCAAACATATAAAACCAGTTTTCTGGCGAATCAACATTTAGGTTAAATGGTGAGGTAAATCGTCAAAATTGTCGTTATTGGACAGAGAACGACCCACACTGGAAAAGGAAAGGCCACGCTATTGGTGATCGAGTAATAGGACCAATTTTCTTCCAAGGAAATCTCAATGGAACTGGATATTTAGAATTTTTGCAGGAAGAATTACTTCCGAATTTAGCTACTCTGTTTCCTGATCCGGATGAAGCCGATATCCCGAATAAAAACATCTGGTTTCAACAAGACGGTGCGGTGGGCCTCCTCATTTTGCAAGACCTGTCCGTTAATAATCTGGATAAAATATTTTCAAGCAGATGGTCTGGTAGAAGAAGAACCAATGGACTATTTCTTATGGGAGTACTTGAAAAGCGAAGTTTTTAATATCAAACCGGGAAACACTAAGCAGTTTCAACAACGAATAAGACAGACAAGAACACATACAACGTATGCATGTGTAACTTGATATACCCTAGTTATAATTTTGAAAGTCCAGAGATCGTTTTTAAAAATTTTTTCTTCTCTAATAATCTATAACATAGATGTTTCGAGTGAGGAAGCTAAACAAGAGTGTCCAAAGTAAAAAAAATGCATAGCGCCAACTAGAGATAATAGATGATATGCTGTCGCAGCAGCTACATGACACCGCTCGAGCTCGCATTTTTCCACGGAGTGATCTCCGTAACTCCTCTGTCCTCAAGATGAAAAAATACTGGAAGTATTTTTGGTAGAGGGTTGTTCACCCATATTGTCCATCGCAATTTCTTCGATTTCTTTTTTTCTTTTCTTCTCAATTTGAGGGGTCGAATTCTAACGACGGTGAAAGCGACCCATAAGGGAATGCAGGTGATCAATAACGCAGAAAACGTCGTTATCAGTGGTATCTTGTAGTCGGAGCCATTGATTTCTTCGACTGGAATTAGTTGTTTGTTGATTTTGTTGATTTCGTACAATTCTTCAAAGTCTAATTTGGTGTTGTTTATCGTATGGTGGAATTGCCTGGTCTTGAAGGTTTCGGAGGTGAATTTCGTTAGGATCAATGGTTTTTCGCGATGATTGTTTGAATTAAGTATAATCGCATGTTAGTGAATTTCATGTCGTTGATTGATGCTTTGCATTTTTCTGGAATTTTCAGCAGTACAGGAGATTCTGTTTCTGAGAGTGGGTCGGTTTGGCATCACGATGAGTTTTCTTCTTTCTTCGAGGGTATTATAATTACGTTTTCGGCGGTTATTTGTTCCACAGCGGATTTTTGAAGGTTTACTTCAGTGGCGTAACATTTTTGAGAGGTGTGGCCTTCTAATATATGTAGGGTGCAATGATCTTTCGGGATAAAATATTTTTAACAATAGGAGTAAATATTTTGTGGTTTTGAATAATTGGGTAAATTCGATAAAAGTGTAAGGATGTTGGTTTCAAGATAGAAATTTAAACAGCAAAGATGAATCTTGTTGAAAAATTAACTTGTTTTGCTAAAAATAAGTAATATGTCAGAGTATTTCTAAATTGTGGAATTCTTTGTATATATTTCGCAAATAATTGATCGTTTCTAAAATTTCGTGATTTGATACTATAGAATTATGGAGAAAGCTCAGTTTTGCAAAGAGAATTGAGCTGTCAATGTTATCGATGAATGTTATTAGGTTTTGACAGTCTAGATTTATTTGATTGATTTTACTTTGTACAGCATGACGCCCTACCAGTGTATCAAGTTGTACTTGAGTCGTAGATTGAAATTTTCGAAAGTATTTTCGAATTTTTCATGATTTTTCCTAGAGTCGTTAATGATTTATTGTAATGGTCAATTAATTTTTTATGTAACGTAATTTGTAAATTAGTTTCATGAATTATTTGTTTCTGATTTCGTTGCTAAACTTCTATAGCAATACCATAACATTCTCCGTCTTTGGAGTCGAGAAAAAGCCATTTATTTATTTTACCTAATCCATTTATTAGTCCACGGTTTGTTCAAATATGAGAATGAATGTTTTCCGATTTTCTTTCTAGTATGCTAATTAGAAATCCGGTTTGAATTAGCATATTTTCCGTAAAAGTATCATGAATAATTTTGTCATGAGTGAGTTTGTTATGAAATATATATGGGATAGCGGCTTTCATTTTTGAAAACTGAAGTCTTAATTCTTCTATTTGTTTAACTACCTCATCTAAATCTAAATGATGAATAAAAGTGTGTTTAGTATAAACTAATCTACAAGTTCCTAATTTAATCGGTAACAACAAGTTCTCCAGTGGTGTTATCGGAATATCTTCGTTGCAGTTAGCCCATGTCAGTTGCTGTACTAGGAATATCAGGACGATCGTCGGTCTCATCTCTATGTATTTCCCGTAAATATTCATCGCGATTATTTTTTTGATTTCGAACTATACTTTTATGATAGGTGCCCTTATTGGTTTTGAGGGGGATACTTTTGTCTTTAATTAATTCTGTCTTTTTATATTTACGTAGTTTTTTGTCCCTATACTGTGTCCGAACATAAACGTCTTGTTGATTTGTGTAATCGGATGGGTTTGACCGGTTTTCATTGATTTTATTAATTATTTTTTCTCTACCTTTAACGTTAGATTCGCGGATTTTTTCGTACAATTTTTTGGAAGCTTCTTTATGGTATTGAACATAATAGGATAATACTAGGTAGTCGTTCAAATCAAATGGATCAGGATTATTAATGTGCCCTTCAATAATTTCAAAAGGTGTAAATTTGAGGTGATTCATCATATCTTCCTGGCCTATAATTCCATCAAAAAATTTATGGAAATCGTGCAGAGGGAAGTTAATATTATACTTGAAATTAAATTCTTTGAAAGCTGGATATTTGCTTGATACATAATAAGTTTACTAACAAGACATATTTTAATGTCTACGATTGCGTGGTAAATACAATTTGAATAAAACTTATGGCAATGGTGGGTCTGATTAGAGATTTTATACTACCCGTGCCAAGTAATGGTTTCAATGAGAGTTGCCTTATCTATATGTAGAGTAAGAGATTAGTTGAAGATATATTTAATTCGATTATGTCGTGTGTTCTTTCGAGGCGCATGCCTGAAAATTTACATTTTCGGAATTGTCGTATTCTACAGGGTGGGGGCCATCGGAAGACTCGTTATTCGTGTCACATGATTGATAATATTGATTGTCGTGGCATTGATTATCGTCAGATTGACAATGGTCGTATTGATTATAGTCAAATTCGTCATCTTCTTAATTGTTGGCATGAAGTTCTTGTACTAAAATGTTCGGGCTTTGGCCGACATTTTGAAAATGATTGTATTTGTATTTATTGAAATTTGGTCTGGGATAAGAACTGAATGTTCGCTTCGTATTGAAAGATGGATTTCGGAATGTCGTTGACATTGGTTCTGGTTTGGATAGTTTATTCGGTGGGATCGATCTCGGTTTCCATGCATTTTGTGGGGGACCGAATACTAGGGAGTTTGTTGGTAATTTTCGAGGGGGTTGTGGCCGGGTTGGATATTTGTCGGTTGACTTGAGAATGGTGTTCTTTGATTATTGTTTGAAAATCGACTTTGTCCATGCCCAAATTTTCAAAATTGATTAGTTAGTAAATTATTTGATGAGTTTGGCAAATTGAAGTTTGACTGATTAGGGTATGATTGGTAGTATTGATTGAATTGAGGTTTAAAGGTTGTTCTGGTAGTCATATTTTCAGGTTTGAATTGGTTATTTTTGGGGAAAGCATTTCGCTGATCGTTAAAGTTACCGTATAGTCTTTCGAAATTGTCAAATTCGTCAACATAAGCAATAGCGTCTTCGAGGGACGCTGGTCTTTTGAGATGCATGTTGTTTTCCAAACACTGGAACAGCCTGCTATGAACGTGTTTAAAACCGTTTTGTCGCAGTGACTGATTTGACATAGTTCTTCTTTAGTAATAGTGGTAATAGTATTAATTTTTGAACAGCTTGACTTCTCAATAATTGTAATCGTGTACCAAAGTCAATCATATTTTCATTTTTAAAAGATTTTGTTCTAGTCAGTTCTTGTAGAAGAAAATCCAGGTCTCGTCTGTCAGAAAAACATTGTGTTAATACTCCTTTAAAATCCTGCCAAGTAGACATTTCCATTCGATTGCCTACTAAAGCTTCCGCTTTTCTTATCAACTTTTCTTGAATGCATTCGAAAATATATTTGCTTAATTCCGCATCTCTATAAATTTCGTAATCGCGTAGGAAATTTTTGCAACGAGAAATCAATTTATTGAGTGTGTTACTGTCACCATCATGAGGTTTAATGTTACTTAATGTTAATTTGAAAAGTTCCCAATTGATTTTCTTGACATCTGGTAGTGTCATTGTTGAATTTTCAACTGAATCTAGATTATCGTTTTTAGAATCTGTTTTAAATTTATTTTCGTTTTTTATACTTATTCTACTGAGTTCTCTTAGTAACTCGTCCTCTATATTGTTCATAAATTTTTATATCGATATTTTTTCTGTTCTTATCTTATTTCTCCTGAAACTCAAACAAGGAGCAGGAAAGGCAAAAGAAACTTGGCACTTACAGTTTCCGCCTGGAATGCCGGAGTTTCTTTTCTGACTTCGTCTAGCTTCTGCGTTTCCCTTCGTTTCTTGGGTGGTACCGATGAAGGGGCTGCTCACCGCTTGTGTCCTCCGAAGGGGTAGGTTCATAGAATTCGCACTTCAGTGTTGATATACTTGGATTTCGAAACAGTAATCTCCCGACACGATGCGAAAAAAACCCGGTTTTCGCTAATCCGCATGAATCCTACTGACTGCGCCAGTTATAACTTTTAGAGTTCAGAGATTGTTTTTAAAAAAACTCTTATTCCACTATCATTCTTCAATAGATGTTACTTGTGAGGAAGCTAAACAAGAAGTAAAAAATAACATAAAGCGTAAACTAGAAAAAGGATGGTAATGCTGTCGCAACAGCTACATGATACCGTTTGATTTTACATATTATTACGGAGTGGCCTTCGTAACTTCTGGGATAAACATTTTCAATTTTGTAACTATCTGATGAATCTTTTTAAAATGTTGATCACATATTAACTACCAGATGGCCGAACTTTTACGCAATTTCAAAGAAGTTGTATGTTGATTTTTGCAATAGTTACTGTTAATTAAAAATTGTGCATATTTTTACCTATATTTACAATTATCTAAGCATAAAAACCTTAAATTAACTTTTATAAACCGTCATTTTCTTATATGACGTATCTTTGAATTATCGATCATATGTTAAGATGTTTTCAGGGAGACAAAAATGCAAAAAAATGTACATTTTTGGAACTTTAATCGTTAATAATTAAATAATAGCACATAATTGTTGGTGGATAACGTATAGGTTTTACTCCCGTAAGCCCTTATTACATGAATAACTACTTAGTTACCTGAATGAGTGAAAGTCATGGCAAAATCTCATTTCCCTGAGCTAAGGAAATTCGTCTCTCTTGTTATTAAATACTTACGTGTAGGCACTGCAGAAGTTTTCCGAACCTCCGCTAGAATCCGTAATTTCCGTCAAAACTTTCTTTGCCGTTTTTCGCTTATTAAAAATGCTACGTGCATTGCTTGATTTCGATATCCCGCCGCTTGATTTATAAAGCGCCACCTTGTTTTGTGGCAAAACAAGGAAACCGTCCGATCTTGCGGAAGATTCACTGAGCACTAGCCCTCTTCAAGGGCAGTCAAGTCAAATGGACTAATACAAAAGAATAAACGAACATGTATTTAAGTAAATAAAATGTGACCAAAGTACTAAGGGAAACCTGAAGGGTGCAAATAACCAATTGCTTGAAGAAGCATAAACCAAAACACCTGATGTTACGAGTTTTCACAGTCCTGATTTTACAGCGGCCGAAGAGTCGAGCCTCGTCCATTTCGTGCGGCGACGGATGTGTTACTTAACACCCACATCGGTCCATATAGCCGAAGCCCTGTCCGTAACAGTATGACCGTTCTAAGCAATGGCATATACAAAATCATCATTCCGAAGCATAAAAGTAGTTATTATATATTACCATTATGATGATGATCGTAGGTGATTGAAATAACGCTCGCTCGGTTTTCCCGTAATCAGTACGTCCTGCATGAAAGCTCAGAGGTGACGGCAATGAACTCTGAACAGCGACACGTGCAAATCCACACACAGCGTGAACATACAAAGCACCCAAGTATCTAAGCTTTCCTCAAAAACGATATCCGCCTTAACAAAGTGGTCTTATGAATAAGAACAAAATAAATGTAATATTTCTATAAAACGTCTAACTGACTGACGTCTGTCAAGGAACAAGACTGAAACCCCCTGTACAATTTATGATGTCGCAAAGCACATGAAATCTTTACACTAGGAGCAGACAATTATAACCCTAAAAACTCCATCAGATTCAAAACAAATTTAAAATTGCTTATTCCTAATAATGACAAAAGTTGTTCAATGAAACTAACCTAAAGTCAAAAATTGCGTGTCCTGTTCATATTCGTGCTTAACGTAAACGTGCGACGTAAGAGAATGGTGGTATGATCGAACTGGAAGACCCACTATCGCTCCTTAGATGCGTTACTAATAGCAAAATGAAACACAACAAGTTTCAAACGTAACAAAAACCGTAACTCATCCCACTTGACGATCATGAATAGTTTGGTAGTTTCTCCTTTACTTATGGTACTCCTTTATTTTAGCCCACCCTCCACCTTAATGCGTCTTTGCTCTATAGCCTGTATTTACTTGCACGTTAATCTGGTAGGCCGCTTAATTAAACCGTTGTGTAACCTAGGTATGTTTTCCGCATCGATTAATCGGTTTGTAAATTTGTAAGTAACGCATTAATATTTCCGTAAATTAATTTCAGATAGGCTAAGTCCGATGGCAGCCTGAAACAAACATTGTTTTTATTTCGCACCGAATGTAATTAACGATACGTTTTTTCTTCTCATTGTCATTGCCTGTCGTGTGATTAACACTGCTGCCGAAACTTTTCTTGAATATAACAGAGTATTTTTCAGAATTTTCTGTTTATTTTCCCAAACTTCTTAAAACTTCTCTTGAGCATAAATTACCAGGACATAAAGAGAGCAAAGTCTATAGAAACTGACGCCCGAGGAAACTCCGTAACTCTTAGTAACCAAAAAACCAAGCTCCAATTTTAAAGTTGACTACTTATCCGCCCATTGAATCTTATCGTGCCGTAGACATAAATAAAAGTGTGAGAAAGGCCGTAACAATATGCAGGCACTGAATACTTATCGCTCTATGGGAGGCAAGTTGGTAGGGAAAGGCTGGGGCTCTCTTTCCCTCGGAAGGTAGCTTCCAATTCTTGTAAAAGTCACTAGAACCCGCAGAAAATCGCGACTTAGCCATGTGGGTTGTGGCCCGTCTCGTCCAAGGTGTGGCGTATCGGCATGTCCACGTCAGGGTGCTTCTGCGCAGTCGCCTGATCGGGCTCTAATAAAATGCTAGGGAGTGGTGGTGCTTGGAAGGTCTAGGTTTGTTTAGGATTCCTTGAAGAAACCGTGTCGTTTATATCGATGGCGTCAAAATCGGTGTGGTAAGATTCATAGCCGTTCTCGACTATGGTCTGGGTCCGGGGGCGCCGGTATCTTTCCTTGAAGCGGGGGTCATAATTCGCCACCTCTCGAAAAAGCGATTTTGGATATTCCTCCGTTTTGAGGGAGATCTTCTGTGCTCATTCTCTTTCATCCGTTCCCGGAGGGGACAATGCTGAAAGTTGTGCAGAATGCATCTGTTACTCACGTACCAGGAAGCGTCCACTGCGCAGCACTATGGACTTCTGAACTCAAAGTCGGTCAGCGTGGGAATCGGTTGTGCCACGGAAGCGTACGCCGTGATCGGCAGGATGACCGTCTTGACAATCTCAACTTATGTCTTAGGTGAATGACCCTTCGCTTCTCTATGAGACGATAGATCTTGGCGCGCACAGCCCTCGCCTTAGCCACCATTACGTCGATGTTTTGTTTCCAGATGAGTCCCTTATTCATCGTGACACCGAGGTAATTGGCGGTGCCTTTCCATTGGCCGTCATGATTTCCCAGTTGGATGTATCTCGTCGGTCGCTGTCATCTAGGTTGTATCAAGAGCGCTTATCTTCGTGGAAGCATTGCTCTCGATCTTCCACTTGATACACCAGTCTTCAAATTTGTTGGTCGCATGCTGCAGGTAGCGAGTAGCCAGATCGGCCGTGCGAGAGCTAGCAGCGATTGCAAACATCGTCCGCGAACAAACAGTGCGGTTTTCTCGGACTTGGGATAGTCGGAAGTGTAGATGAAGGACAGCCGTGGTGATTGGACGGCTCTTTGCGGTATTCCGACTTTCGGGTTCCGGATACTGACAGGTCGTGCCTCACTCTTACTTGCAGTTCCCTGCGTCGAAAGAACAAGTTGATGATCCTCACAAGGGGTTCGGGATATCTCAAGGGGGGCATCTTGTATACGAGGCCGCCTTGCCATACCCGATCTAGGCCTTGACGACGTCTAGTAACAGGACCCCGGTGACGTGCCGTGGTTCAGCCCCGTTGTGTTTTTTTCGACCAACCTCCAAACTTTAAGTTCGGCCGAGTGTTGCTGTCTGAACTCAAACCGCTCGTCTGGTAGTACCTATTTTTTTTAAAGACCTTGGCCTTCTTGATGCACATTCACGACATCGGTACATGAAATAAACATTCACCGGGCCCCTCAAGCCTCAGCACGGTCGATCTTCTTACCTGGACGGCCCGTTCTTCCGAAAGTATGAGGCGGGGAGGAACTCGCACCAAAGGACTGAATAACTACCCCCGCCCCTGCCGGTAGATGTTAAAGGTCGGTCTACGTCTCCCTTCCGCTTGCACGATTAGGAGTTCGGCCTCTCACTAACCATTCCCTAACAAATTCTGTTTTCTCCCTAGCATGCAGGACCTTACAAACATACTTCTCTACCGCACCCCATTGAGCCTCCCCTTCCAACATACAATCAACCACATTGACCGGCGTCACCTTTTCGCCAACTTCCAACTCCATAAATCTCTCCCGCTACACCACACACTTAAAGACGGCATGTTCCACATTATTGCCTCTCTATCCGCACATCCGGCACTTGTCGTCCCTCCTCCTCTTCTGTTTTTTTAGGTAGGCACCGAATTCGCCATGACCCGTGAGAAAATAGGTAAGGTGATACAATACCAGCCCACGCTTCCGCGTTACCCACCTTCCCACGTCCTTTATAAGCCTCTTGTTCCAGAGACCCTTTCCGCCCGTGCGCTCCAATCACGCTGCCACCAAACCCTGTTCTTACACCTCTCACTATCCTTGCTCGCTGCTCCTTTCCGATATACCTCCACTCTCTTCCTGATTCTCTCGTCGATGGGGATAATGCCTGCCACCACAAAGACCGCCTCGCGTGAGAGGGACCTGGACACGCAACACACTCAAAGAGTTATCATTCGCTGCACTTTCCCCGTAATATTAATTATCCTAGCCTTATCGACCTGCAACACCCGCTGCCATACCATACCGCATAAAGCATGATAGGCATAGGTTAAGTTAAAGACATTTCTTACATCCAACGCTATCGCAAGTCTCCACGTGCTGCTGTTCGCACGTGCGCTCAAATCCGTGAAGTTGCTCAATGCATGTAGCGTCGATCTTCCGACCTGAACCCGAACTGATCTTCCGAATATGCAGTCGCCTCACTATGCCGCCCCACGATCACTTGCTCTCCCAGCTTACTCACAGCCGGGAGTAGACAGATAGGACGGACACATTTACCCGCTAGTTTTGGCAGGAGTACCACTCTTCCTCTCTTCAATTTTACTGAGAAGTCACCCCCCCGCAACGTGCTGTGCAGTACTTCTCGAAATGTATAATGTATTTTATAAAACCAAGGATGGGAAGCATATATATAGATATACTCCTGCGGTAAGGGTCACCCTGGCAAGTAACAGCTGCCTACTACACGTGCACACATCGAAACCAACATATAAACATTCCTTCGATTTTTGGAAATATAGTTTTTAACAGTTCAGATTAACAAGATTTTACTATAGATACTAAAAATACCGTTTTTTGATATAGAAAAAAAAAGAGTTATTTTAGGTAATTTGAAGATTTTTTTGACTCCTTCATAACTTCAGAATACTTTGATTACTTTATAACTTTTTTATTGATACTAAAAAAAAATCGTCAAAAAAATTTCAATTACACTACATTTTAATCATTTTACAGTCAAAAGAAGTTTACCCTTTCTTTTAAGCCCATATAATGGAACGGAAAAAATCACGTAACCGTCACGTAGCCAGATAACAACACTTCTCTACGATTATTTGCAGCAACTTTTTAAATGTATTTTTTTGCATAGTATTCGAACCATAATTTATTTTGCTCCTCCATTAAACTTGCTGAGTAAAAAAAAAGTTATTTTCATTACTTCTATGAAATGTAAATATGTACGGGGATCTACTTGATCTAATACTAATTTAATATAATATTGAAATTGAAAAGAAAATTAATTATTCCTAAGAAATAAAGTCAAAAAATATATGTGTAAAAAATGTCACAACAATGCCATTTGTATAAGTTGTATAATATTTAAAAAAGTAGTCCCAGTATCAGTTTTTCCCAGTAGTTTCGTAGAGTACATAGAGCTTTGCCAAATGCAGAATACACAAGGTGATTAAATTATCAGCTTTGAATTGGTCAGTGCTATAAATTGTTCTAAAAAACAACAATTTTTAAATATATAATACCGTATCAACTTTTAGGTGATTCTACAGCAAACAATCTTAGTAATGGAGAAACATCGGCTGGTTCTTTCGGTTATGGATATTCTGAAAACTTTCCTGCAAGTGCACCTCAAAATTTTCCGGGATATGATTTCCAAAGCTTTGTAAACAGATACCTGGATTCTATTAATAAATATCACCAAGAGTTTATTAAAAAGTAAGTAACAATTACAATTAAAGATTATAATGTAGAAATGAAACTATATTACCGGGCACACTGGGTACTTCTTTAATTTAAGGTAACAAATTATTATAAAATGGAGAAAACGATACGATGAAAATAAAATCGAATATTTAGTGTCCAAATTCAATCTAAGATGTATAAAAAATTATTAGTTCTTCATCAACACAGTTTAATAATTCGTTCAATAGTCATCCTGGTTGTGGTGAAGTGTTATATCAAAATATCGACACCCGATTAGATTCGACTTGATGTACTGAAGATTTATGTAATCGTAAATCTTTTTATTGTCTGTTAAGTTGACATTAAGTAGTATAACAGTGAAAATTAAACTGTTCTTTTATTTACCTTTTTATACTCAGTCCAGACTTACTAATGATTTATGATTCACCCGAACACGTATAAATTCTATATATCAAAGTATCATTGTAGAAGAAGATTCTTTTAAATGAATACAAGAAATAAATTTATTTTAAATTCCTTACTGGAAATAATAATCTGATATTTAAATTAAACAACATTTGAACATTGAAACAAAAATCAACATTTAGTTGACTTTACCACTAAGAACTTATCACTTGTATTAATATCAAAACTCATAGACTACCATTTACAATATAATAGCTTTAACCAATGATTCAAGTATTCATATAATTTAATATATACATTTATAATTAATATCACAGTTTTCCTTTAGTTAGTTTAACACTTTCTGTGTAGAGGTGGTGTTCAATTGTCTTACTCCTATGCATCATCTAGCCCTAATGCCATTGCACAGGCATCTTCTTCTATTGTGTATAGCTCTAGCAGTCGGTGAGTATAATATTAAATTAAATTATGAGTTGTTTCTAGCAATATTGCATACATATTTCAAAGGAAAAGTTCAAGAATTAAACTAAAAGTCACAGTAAAAACTACAATGATTATATTTTCCAACTGATATGATCCATGGATACGATAAGAGAAGGATTATGCCCCAGGCAGGAAAACATTACCCTTTTTATCTGGCGAGGAATAGACCTCATATACATGGTCGATAATGGCTCCTTCTCGCGCTTGGTTGCAAAAGACTACGCTACAAGAACTATTTGCTCACTCTCTCTCCCTCTTCGTCTCACTCCCGCCTCCCGCCTTCCTCTCCATCTCTCACAATCCCTCCTTCTCTTTCTCTCTCCCTCCCTCTCTCTCACGACTTCTCTAACTCTAATGGTTTACTCCTTGCAGTTATTGTAGCGAAGTCCGTGGCGACACTCTCGTCCATGTCCATGAGAAAAATATTTAAAAATGCCAGTCGCCAGGACTGCCGACAGAAGCTACACTTCAACTCTTAAAATTGTTCGAATTTTGTAAAAATTAAAATGATTGAAAAATACTGGAGAATATTTGGAGATGATGAATAAGAGAGCAAAATATAAGCAAGTCGATATTTACAATATTATTAATAAAAAAATTTTCTGTAGAATTTATCTACAAATTTTTATTTCATCACATATTTAATTAATTTTTACATCTTCATATTTTTACATTCGTAAATTATCCAGCTCAAAGTATCGAAAATATAAGCTTTTAAACAATTATTTTGCAATAAACGACGATATGTGTATTTTCAGTAGTGGATACAATTTATGTCGAAAGTAACGAATTGGAACCGGTTTTATAAATTTTCTAATTCAAAGTATCGAAAATATAAGCTTTTAAACAATTAATTTGTAATAAACGAGGACATTCGTATTTTCGATAATGGGCGTTATTTTAAGTCCAAAGTGACAAATTGGAACCGGTATTGTAAATTTTCCACAACAAAATCACGAAAATAATGCTTTGTTACGTTTTTTTTTCTCGTTACGGTAGCGCAATTCTTTCGTTGACTCGCACCGCTCAAACCTCCCATAAGAAGCGTAGGTTCAAATATGTTACATTTATAAGGGTCGACTATTCATCTATATAGTATTCATGTCATTATTGAACGTTGGAAAATGTGGTCCAAAATTATTAATTAACAGATTGTGATTTCTCATTCAGTGCTTTGAGTTGGTTGAGTAGAATAGTTTCAACTAGACTCCGCCTTTATAGGGAGAATGACTCTGAATAAGGTCCTGTTATTATTAATATTATTATTATTATTATTATTATTATTATTATTCCCGTGTGGGCTTGTCCGACCCCCATCGGGCGTATCCCCAGGTGGTGGATAGGGGAATGCTCGGCAGATATGTCGGGTAGGTGGGAAATAAAATACCACCCACGGACCAAATCGGAAACACAGGTACGTAAAGATAGAGTGCGCGTCTGTTCCCGTCCCGGGCGGCACGCTCTACCCAGCGGCTGTTCACCATGTTAGGTGCGGCTGGGCGTACCACGATCGTTGCACATCTCAGCACACCGGGAGTGCTCTCTACTGACGCCGACGTTTCCCTCGGCGTTGGGACGAGGGCTGCTGTGTGCTTTGCTCTGCCGAAGTGGCCACTGCGGTGTGCATCAGGAGCCAGCCCCTTCGGGCCCTGATCAGGTAGTGTGCATTGAATGCAGCGGTCGGAAGCAGCGTCGCTCCGGGTGCGCGCCGATCCGTCCGTGTTTTTCGGGACCGGTTAAGCGTAGGTCAGGCCTCAGGGAACTGGGGTAGGAGTCCCCGCACTCCGAGGGTACACCCGTTCCTGACTATTACGGCCCGCCCCTCTGCACACAAAGCGCTGGCTCAAACAATACATGGATCCTTCAATTGGAAACAACGCACGAAGTCAAGGAGTGGACGATATAGCTTCCCTACGGGAGCTTATCGCCGAGAGCGAGAAGAAGGCGGAGAAGAGACTCGCAGAAATGCGCAGTCTCATCAAAGCAATGACCGACGCTCTGAAGAAGCAGCCCAACGTAAACAAGACGATCAAGGATGGCCTCCCAGCCTAGATAGAACATCTGGAGGAGCTGGAGGACTGCCACCGCCCACTAAGGAAGGCTCACGACCTGCTTGCACGGTCGTGGGCCTCGGTCCCTAAATCCAGCGGGCCCATGTCGAAGACCGCGAGGGAAGCAGTACTGCCCTCCCAATCCACACCCAAGAGTGGACAGAAACGTGCGGCCTCAAGCCCACCAGCGCTCTCCACTCCGGAGACGTTAAAAAAAAAAAAATAAAAAAAAAGAACGACCTCGTCTCCATGCGGCAATCCGAGACGCCGGAGACCTCTCCGAAAGGCAGTACGGCTTCCGGAAAGGGAGATCGACGATCCACGCTATCCAGGAAGTAGTCGAGGCAGCCAGAGGTACAGAGCGGAGGAACCATTTCTCCCGCCCTGTCTGTCTGCTGGTCACGCTGGATGTGAAGAACGCCTTCAACTCGGTGCGGTGGAGCGATGCTTTGAGCGCGCTGGAGCGGGATTTCAGGGTCCCCAAATATGTGTTCTGGATGTTGGAGGATTACCTGAAAGAACGCTCCTTGGTGTACACCACCGCGAATGGCCCGATTAGTCGCGAGATAACGGCATGAACAGCCCAGGGCTCCATGCTGGGTCCCGATATTTGGAATGTCACCTATGACGGGATTCTACGTATGGAGATGCCCGAGGGCTCTTTCCTGGTTGGGTATGCGGATGATATTGCCGCCGTAATCATCGCGAGAAGCGTTGAGGCGGCACAGATGCTGCTCAACCAGGTTATGCGTCGAGTCCGCTCCTGAATACACGACCACGGCTTGGAGCTAGCGCTGGCTAAAACCGAGATCGTGCTGCTCACCAAGAAGCGTATCCCGCTTTTGCGGGATATGCAGGTGGGAGCGGCGACGGTCCGGACAAAGGCGTCTGTAAAGTACCTGGGGGTGAGCCTTGACTCGAGGCTCACCTTCGGGGAAGAAATTAGATCGAGAGCGGATAAGGCGGCTGCGGTGACAACGTTGTTGAGTAGGGTCATGGCCAACATCGGCGGCCCCCGACCCTGCAAACGCCGTCTCTTGTTACGCACCGCCGAGTCCATAATGCTCTACGGCGCCGAAGTCTGGGCCTGTGCACTCCGACATGAAATATATCGGAAGCGCATAGCCGGAGTGCAACGGAGAGGGGCCCTCCGTGTCGCTTGCTCCTACCGTACGGTCTCGGAGCCAGCGGCGCTAGTGATAGCCGGGGTCATGCCCATCGACCTCCTCGCTCAGGAACGGATGTCCGCCCACCAGGATTTTCCTGGAGAGGAGGACAGGGAAAAGAAGAAGGAGCTTGCCAGAGCCCGCAGCATGCGGGCCTGGCAAGAACGGTGGGATAGGGACCCGCGGGCCAGGTGGACTGCGAGACTCATACCTCGTTTGGACACCTGGGTAAACCGTCAGCACGGCGAGGTTAATTTCTACCTCACCCAAATGCTGACGGGGCACGGGTATTTCCGGGCCTACCTCAGTAAAATGGGGAAGGTACCGAACCCGTGCTGTCTATCCTGCGGGCCCCAAAGAGACGACGCCCTCCATACTTTCTTCGAGTGCGAAGAGTGCGAAGTATGGAGGGCTCCACTAGAAAGGAGATATGGCAGAATAAGAACATCGTCGGGGTTATGCTCAAAAATGAGGAGGCTTGGGAGGAGGTAGCCACCTTTGCGGAGGTGGTCCTCCGCCACAAGAAAATAATCATGGAGGAGGAGGAACGGGCCCCATAGAGGGCCCCAAGGATAAAGGCGTCACCCTGAAGTAATGCGAAAGCGGTTCCGGGGTGACGCCTAATGTAATTAGGAGGAGGGTTTTAGTGGGTAGATCCCGAAAGGGGAGTCCCACACTCGTAAGGGGATATTTCATTTTTTTTCTTAGCCCCCTGTCGTGCGTAAAAAGCATTTCCCTCCACATTAAAAAAAAACTAATGATACCGTTATTTCAGGTGATAAATAATGCTTAGTTTTTTAACAAACCATTTTCATTAATATTGAGACCTTTTATTGAGACCAAATAATGTCGTAATCAATCTATGTCTCGCAGCTTGCAGTCAGCTGCTGCGCAGGTTGCCCAGAGCGTACCCCCGCAAGATGGAGTAGCTTCCTCGGGAACCCTTGGAGCTTCGATCCCTAATGGTGGCGCTGTTGCCTCCGTTGGAGGCTTCAACTTCCCTGCCCAAGTCGACATCATCCACAGTGCAACTCCTAATCTGTTCGGTAGGTTTGGAGCTGAGGGACAAGATGGAGGCGCAGCAATAGCGTCAGCTGCAATTAGTCCCAATAGAATCCAACAGAGTGCTGCAGTTTACCCGGAGAACTCGGTACGATTCATTCTATTTAAAACATTTATTAGTTAGCAGTTCTTTCATTGTTAATTTATGTAAAATTGTGTAGCAAATCACAGTTTTAAATCTCTCTAGAAATTGCAACTCTGGGTTTCGAGTAACTTAAATAACAGATAGTTTTGTTCAGTGTGTAATTTAATTTCCTTTGTTTAATTTAGAATGTCCCTAATGTACATACTCAGTTCGCCGTCACAGGACAACCAGGAGGTTACAAAAGTGTCTTCACTTCAAGCTCCAGCCACACGACGAATCTCAATGGTCAACAGAAAACCGTCCAACAGGCTTCCACCACTGTTAACGACAACGGAAAGGTTACCACTTACACAGTTAGGAATCCCTAAATTGGAGTTATTCCTTTAAATTTGTACTCATATGGCTTGTAGAAGTTTAATAGAGGGATGTAGGATTGGTATTTATAGAAAAATAAACATCCTATTTTAGGAAATGGGAATTTCGTTTTAGTATACATGTACAGTATATTGAATATACTCCACCAAATGACAAAAGATAAATGTTTCAAACGGTCCTATTACTTAAAACTTGGGAGATATATCGAGGTAGCTGTGCTTGTCATCAAGTAGTGAACAGTGCAAGAAGAGAATATGTGTGTAAAAAAATTGGTGTATAATAGTGTTCATTTTTATGAATAATTTGCAATTTTTGTGCATATTTGTGCAATAGTGTACAGAATTTCATGCTTATAAAAACCCAAAAACACAATGTACAAGATAATGTTAGCGACATGATAAAGGACTGAAATGTGTTTATTTAAAACATGTGATATAGATTATTTTAATAATTACAGTAACTAATAAACATTCGGAATGTATAAAAAATTGTATTGTGTAAAGGAAATTATATAGAACGTAGAAGTAATGTTAAAATTTTCATCATGGATAGCGCATAAAGGTACTGAAAAGTGGCCTATACTCCATGTTGGTTTGTTCTTTTTGGGGGTTCACGCAGGGATTACGCCTCCTAGTGGACGGTAGCGTTACCAGTCATTTGGTGTAAAATTCGTTTCTAACAATGCGTTATATATGACAATGACAGAGAAAATTAATGTTATGATGATTTTCATAAAAATACATAAAATACCTCGCTCTTTTTAAACATCTTAAACACATTGTCAGAATTGTAACGCTTGGTAAACTATATATGTATGTAGAAGAGATTAATTAAGCATTTGTTTACACCATCATAGATTTTTTTTTAATGAGGAGGGAAATGCTTTTTACGCACGACAGGGGGCTAAGAAAAAAATGAAATATCCCCTTACGAGTGTGGGACTCCCCTTTCGGGACTACCCACTAAAACCCTCCTCCTAATTACATTAGGCGTCACCCCGGAACCGCTTTCGCATTACTTCAGGGTGACGCCTTTATCCTTGGGGCCCTCTATGGGGCCCGTTCCTCCTCCTCCATGATTCTTTTCTTGTGGCGGAGGACCACCTCCGCAAAGGTGGCTACCTCCGCCCAAGCCTCCTCATTTTTGAGCATAACCCCGACGATGTTCTCCGGGGTTATTCCCCCATATCTCAGCATCAGCATTTGGGTGAGGTAGAAATTAACCTCACCGTACAGCATCATAGTAAAATAGCAGCTAGTAACAACAGTACAAGCTATAAAAGCCATTTTAATTCACACTCGTGATAAAATTTATAAAGTTTAAATCCTAAATTTTAGAAATTAGTTAATAAATAAAATGTCTACTGAAAATCCATCAAAATATGAATCCCTTTTAAAAAGTGAAACTTTGCCCCTAAAGTACACAAAATAAATAGAATATATGCCATGCAA
>OY754936.1:32299258-32518494 GCA_963576515.1 Cryptocephalus primarius | reverse complement strand
GTGCGAGTCGTTTTCTAGCGTTCTATAGAAGAGTTTCTGATCTTAATGAAACGTTGTTGCTTGCAGTTTCTTTTTATGGTTAACATTATATTTTCGAAGATCCACTCCAAGAACTGCCAATTTTGGTTTTAGTTTATCATTGTAGATCAAGGTTTTAGTTTATGCGCTTCGTTAGAGATCTTTGGGTCTATGAGTATGCCTTCAACCATAAATTTCACATTCTGTGATGATTTTATATTAGATCTTTGATAATTGGTAAGTATGGCTATCTTCTTTCTGGTTTTGTTGATATTATTCTCTAGCCTGATTTTCCACGGTGGATCCTTCTTATAATCATCATTAACTAGACCTTTCCGTTCTAGGTTGACGCCAAACAACTCAGATACATTAACAGCAACTGTATATACGGCATGGTAGGTATGATTTGTCAGTGAAATCTGTTTTAACTTGATTGAATAGTCTATTTACACACTACAGTTTTAATATGGAGTTTACTTCTTATCATTGATAGTCTAGGTCTCTTCGCTAGTGGAATTCCCATGTAACTTAAGTGTTTTTCATTAAACACACGTCTTGATTTATTTTGTTGTATGTACGTTTTGTTTAATGTCTCATTTAATTGTTCTGGTCGCTGTTGCTGCGCATCTTATGTTTGTTACATGTACGGTTGGTTATCTATTTGTACTTCTTCTACTTCCCTCTGTCTTGGTTCTTCTTGTTGATCGCCATTGATTCACTCTTTGTTTAATATTTTCTAACTCCGCTAGTGATAGTGCTGATCTCCTAATTATAGAACTGACTTAACTAGCGAGGTCTTGAATGGTACGAATTTTACCAGGTACTAGTTCATGCCACATCGTATAGTTTTTGATGAAATATTCCGCACGTCAGTTTCGTTCTTCGTTACTGTATAGTATGCGTACATTAACTGAATATTACCTTTAGTTGTCCATCGCGTTCGCATAGGCTCCTCATTTCGGTATTATTATTATTTTTATTATTTTTTTTTGCGAGGTGGAAAATCTTCAAAAAGATACTGGCAGATGGTATGCCAGTTATATCAGATTTTTACTGACTAAAAACCACCTCGGAGCATCAGCTACTGAGGCTATTAGCTCTTCGCTTCTATCGAGATTTCTGCCGATAAGTGAATATACTATATACTATATATTTTCGTACATATTTATACTTTTTAAGAAACTTAATAAATTTTGTACATTTTCCCCTTGTAAACACTGAGTAATTGTTAGTCCTCGAAGACCTTGTTTTACTCGTTCACATTCATAAACTGGACATTCAACCAGGAAGTGGGTCACAGACAAAGTTGTATTACATTCAGCACACACTGGTGCCGCCTCACCCTTCAGAAGATACTCGTGCGTAACTCTAGTATGTCCTGAACGCAGCCTGAGAACTTTTACTATTTACGGCCTGGGTAAGTATATGAAGTCGTATTTATCCTTTATTTCAGGTTTTACTTTTTTCAGGAAATTATCTGTTCCGCTCCAGCCACTCTGCCAAACTGCCATAACTCTCTCTTTGACTAGTTTACAAAAACTTGTCCTTTTTATTCCGTCATTTATTTCTTCTGTGTCATCTCGAACACGTTGGTCTATTCACGTATTCTTCGTGAGGAGAAAAAAGAAAATTATTATTTGGGTTTCGAACATATGATTTGACATTTGTGGCGTACGAATTCATGAGTATGTTTTTCCTTAATGTTAGAGGCATCATTCCGGACTCACAGTATAAGCTTTGAAGCGGCGTGGTAGGAAAAGAGCCCAGGCAGTACCTTATGCCCATGCAGTGAACTTTGTCTAGTGCACAGAGAAGTGTCTTTCTGGCTGATGTGTATGCTACACAGCCGCAGTTCATTTTGGAAAGGCACATGGCTTTATAGATGTTAAGCAGGGACCTTGGATCTGAACCCCAACTAGTACCGGACAATATTTTTAACATATTCAACGCTTGCCTGCAGCTTGTTACAACCGATGCCACATGTTTGTACCAGGTAAGTCTATTATCGAACCACAGTCCTAGGAATCTAACCTCAGTTACACACTCGATAACTTGATTTTTTAAATAGAGAACGGGATCGTAGTGTGGTCTTCTAAGGCGACAAAAGTGCATGCATTTGGTCTTCAACTTAGAAAATGTGAAGCCAATCTCATCTCCGTTTTCAACAATTTTGTTTATTGCCAACTGCAGTATGCGTGTGGCGTCCCCGACAGTTTTTGCACTGCTAAATATTGCTAAGTCATCAACATATAAACAACATTTGACCCCTGTATTAATATCTTTGCAAATATCATTTATGGCTATTGCGAAGAGCGTGCAACTAAGTGTCGAACCCTGTGGTACACCATTTTCTAGGTTTCTAATATCTGAGAAACTATTACCAATTTTAACTTTAAATTTTCTATTTGTCAGAAACGATTCTAATAATAGTGGTAGTTTTCCTCTCATTCCGTATGAGAAAATTTTTTGCATGATGCCGTAACGCCACGTCATATCAAAGGCGCCTTTGATATCAAAAAATACAGCTATCATATGTTCTCTTTTCCTGAAGGATTCTTGAATCGAGTGTTCGAGGAAAACTAAATGGTCAGATGTAGAACGTTTCTTTCTGTAACCCGCTTGGTATGAAACTAATAGATCGTTTTCTTCTAGGAATTTTTGTAGCCTTTTATTTATCAATTTTTCGAACAACTTTCCCATACAACATGTAAGGCTGATTGGGCGGTAACTCGCTGGTAATAGTTTGTCTTTATTAGGTTTTGGTATGGGGACTACGATGGCTTCCTTCCATATATCTGGGTAGGAATTTTTATCCCACAGATCATTGTATAATTTTAATAGGTTCTCTTTCATTTCAGGTGTTATATGCTGTATCATATCATTTGTGATCGTGTCAGGGCCGGGAGCTGTCATTTTCAGTTGGGCGATTTCATCGTTAAGTTCCGACATCGTAAAAGGTAAGTTGTAATATTCTTGTTCTTGTTTTGTGTTAAAATTCAGAGCGATCTCTTTTTGTTGTTTTGTTGTAATAAAACTTTCATCGTAATTGGATGTTGCATTTACACTTTCAAAATATTTCCCAAAGATGTTTGCGATCTCGATTGGATTTTCGATTATATCACCAGTTTCTCCCTGTATGCAGCAAATTGTGCTAAGATTTTTATTGCCAGAAACTGCTTTGATTTTTTTCCAAACTGTGTTGTTATCTTCGTTTCTCGTTACAGTTGACGTGTAATCATTCCAACTACCTTTTTTACTTTGTGAGATGACTTTTTTGTCTTTCGCTCTTAATTTTTTGAATGCAATTAAGTTATACAGCGTGGGATGTTTTTTGTATTTGTTGAATGCACGTTTTTTACTTCTTATTGCTTCCCTCACTTGTTCATTCCACCACGCAACCCGCTTTTGAAGTGGTTTTCCTCCCGATTTGGGAATGCTTTTTTTCGCTGCAGTCAATATGGAATCTGTCATTGATATCACATTTAACGATGATGGTGTAAGTAAATTTAGCATAAATTTTTGCCAGTCGGCCTTTCTTGTATTCCATCTTAGTGGAATCGTTTGGGGCGTTCTTGTTGTATCAAACTGTATAATGATTGGAAAATGATCGCTATTATGTCGGTCTTCGTCAACAGTCCAGTTTAGTTTCGATGCTATGTCGACTGTTACGATAGTTAAATCTATTGCAGAAAATGTATTTGATTTTGTACTGAAGTGCGTGTTATCACTTGTGTTTAAAAGTACAATATCCACTCTTTCTAACCATGTTTTCAGGGTACGGCCTTTGGGGTCGGTTTTACTTGATCCCCACAGTGGATTGTGTGCATTGAAATCGCCCATCAGTATGAAAGGAAGTTCTAGTTGATCAGTTATATGGTAAATTTGATCAATTGACCACGCAGCGTTCGGCAGGTAAATATTACATAGAGTTATTTTTATAGGACTGATTACCTTTACCGCAATTACCTGTAACGGGCTCAACAAATTAGTTCGGGTAAAAACTACATCTTCTCTCACAAATAATGCCACTCCACCGTGAGCTCTTTCGCCATTAGTGACTTCTCGCCTTACCACAGAAAAGCCCTTTAACGCATAGGGCTGACCCTGTTTCAGGTGAGTCTCTTGTAAAGCAAGACACATAGGAGTGTGTTCCTGTATGAGTAATTTTATATCACAGTGGTTGTGTATACAGCCTCGGCAATTCCACTGAATAATTTTGTCAATCATTTGAAAAAATGTTGGTACGAGAAGGGCAAGAGTGACAAAGTATTTGATACAAGAACAACTAAACAAGGGAAATTAAAACAGAACACAGATTAAAATATAGATAAACAAACAAAAAAATAAATAAACGAACCTACAATCGAACAGAATAAATAAATAAATAAATAAACAAATAAATAAATAAACAAATAAATAAATAAGTAAATAAATAATACAATACATTTAAAAGTGAATAACTAGTAAGCGTGAAACAAACCAGTAAAAACATACAAAGTAAAATGACTATTATTTTATCACAGATTCGTCGTTTCGTTCTTGACTAGAAATGAAAGTATTGGGTGGTTTTCTGGGTTTACCTTTGGGCCACCCTTTCGTTTTTTTTAATTTTTGACTTGAAGGTTCTTCTTTAAAAGTCGACTCTTCACCATCAGTCGTTTCTCCCGTATTTATAATCTCTCTTTTCCTTTTCTCAGAAGATACTTCGGAGACCACCGAAGAAACCGAATCTCTTCGATAATGGTCTGTTGGGACCATATCCATTTTGGAAACAAACACTAGTTTAAGTTCTTTTATAAGGGTAGGTATAAGTTCTTTTACTAAACATTTGATATCAAAACTTTCTTTCGTTTCAGGTTTAGCAGCAGCACTTGCGTAACTTATTTTTCTCGGAGTATTTGGTACAATCTTTTTTCTCGCTTCGAAGTAATTAATTTTTTCTTTAGTTTTTAGTTCTTGTATGGCTACTTCTGTTTTGTAGGTCGGACAGTCACGAGATGAAGCCATATGTTTACCCCCGCAATTTACACACAGTACTTCACTACTGCAGATTTCTCCTTCGTGGGGTGGTTTTCCACATGCACATATCTGTGGTTGGTCACATTTAACTGCAGCGTGACCAAATTTTTGACATTTAAAACATCTCAGTGGTGGTGGTATATATTGCCTAACTGGCAGATTTAAATACCCAGCCTTCACATATTTGGGAAGGTTAGGTGTATTAAATGTAAAAATATGTGAGGAAGTGTCTTGCAGGTGACCCTTAATTCTCGTTTTAATTCTTTTTACTGCAATTATTCCTAACGGTTTCAATTCGTCGAGAATTTCTTCTTCCGTGCACCAGAGTAACTCCCTACTATAAACAACCCCTTTTGTTGTATTTAGGGTAACGTGAGGTGAGACAGAAACGGAAAAATCCAAGAGTTTAATAACGCTTTGGAGTTTATTAGATTGAGCTTGAGAGACTGTTTCAACAAATAAACCTTGTCTTATTTTCTTTATTTGCTTTAACTCCCCAACTAATCCTAAAAGGGCTTTATTAATACCAAAAGGACTGACTTTAAAAAAATCATGACCATCTGTCCTCTGAATCACCAAAAACCGCGCTTGAGGCTGCTTTTCTTGGTTGATTAAGCTTTTCTTCTCTGTTTCCTTTAACATGCTGGGCTTCATTGCAGGTACCTGTGTCCTACTATCATTAGGTGTGGTTCTTGAGATTGATGTGCTTCTTTTAAACGCATCAGACATCTCAATATTTTTTTGGTTGTCTACACTTTGGGGGGTAGACATCCCCTGTGTTGTTTTTTCGGGTTTGTTCATCATGTTGTTCTCACGAGCTTCTAAGGAAATATAGGTCGCCTGCAGTAGAGCCTGGTTGCTGCAGGAAGGCGCTTATACTACGAGGTGTGCCCGGTGCCCCGTAGGTGTTTACGACTTCGCTGTCGGATTTTTATAGTGGTATACTCCACGTAGGCCAGCCGATAAAGGCAAGCCCCCCGGTCACACCGGAAACCCAACTTACCTCAAATACGCCTTTTTGAGGTTGTTGAAGGGCTCCTTAGTGATTACGGTGTATAGTCAAGGGCTCGGCGCTCAGTCCTTGACAGCTAGGGTACCTCGGGATCGCTACACCCGTACTAGCTTTTTATGTCTAGCCCCTGAGGGATATTACCATTATTATTATTATTACTATTATTATTATTATCATTATTGTTATTATTATTGTTATTGCGGGAACCACCCCAGTAGATCTGCTAGCACTGGAACGTAAGCCCATCTATGAAAGAAGACGCAATGCTGAAAGCGACGCTGAAGGTATCTGCAGAGCCAAGATTGCGGAAAGGAAAGAGCTACGACCGTGGAACAGTGGCAACAGAGGTACGAAGCGGAAAACCGAGGCAAATGGACTAAGCGCCTCATACCCAACGTGAAAGTCTGGATAGAGAGAAATCATGGGGAAATAAACTTTTATCTAACACAGTTGCTGTCTGGACACGGATATTTCCGCTACTATCTTTTCAAACAAGGAAAAGTAGAAAGCCCTATATGCCTCGCATGCGGACATGCCGTAGACGATGCAGAACATACACTGTTCACGTGCAACCAATGGAACATACAAAGACAGGCACTTACAGAAAAGATCGGCTTTTTTACACCCGAAATCATAGTAGAAGTGATGCTGAAGAAAGAAGAAAACTGGGACGTCGTAGCTGAATTCGTAGAAACGGTTTTACGAATAAAGAAACAAAATGGTCTAGTTGACGACCCAACCACATGAAGAATAGCAGCACCCTTCGCGTCTAGTCTGTCCCGATCGAGAGGGACGATAACACAGAAAAACGTTGAGGATCAGCAGTTCTCGATATACGTAGTATAAGATAAAGTCAGAAGAACGAAGAGGTCACACAAGCTCGGAGGACGGTGTGACACAACAGTGAGAAATCCCTAAAGAGAAATTTCAGAACGAAACAAGAACAGAACAGACGCCAAACAGGCGAAGAACAGCCATCTTGAGTAATGCTAACGCGGGTCCAAGATGGTTATCTCAACGAGGTTAAGGTAAAAGAGGTAGGGTTTTAGTGGGTCGTACAGGTGACGTACAACCCCACACACCGGTCAGTCTCGCATGGCCACTGACGGTGCGGATGCGCATTTCCCCCCTCTTCGGATAAAAAAAAATTATTTATTATTATTATTATTATTATATTTTTGTGAAGGAAGAGCCATTAAAAGACCGTAAGTGCGCAGTCCGGACGCACCGGTGTACGGGATTCTAGGAGGTTTGGTGTATTATCGTTTGCAAGATATATTGGACGAGGATTCCAAGGGCCGAAGCCCTTAGCATAGTGTATACAGTAATAAGTGTAGTCACTCTTCGAATTGCCGAAAACCATCACCTCTTGTCATCTCCACCCCCTCACCCGGACGGATTACTCGCCGAGCAAGAGAAGCTTGTGGTCAATTTGTACACGGTGTCTTCGCGTAAGGTTATACACGGTGCGACAAACGCACCGTCAACGACTAACGCCCAATTTATTGGAAAAAAGTATTTTTTTGCAGCACAACAAATCGTCATCGTGGAAACAAAAATCAGTTTTAGCCAGTGAAACTTCTGACTAACGAAATTTACAAACTGGAGAAGGTAACGCACTTGTATATGTCGGTGGATACTTTTTACGTAAGTGTATTTTAAAACACTCATGTGACATTTGTGTTAATTACAGGAACAATAAAAAATCCGATAGAAATACCAAATTTTGCGAGCTACAGAAATATAAAGGCAGTCATGGTGGGATATTTGGAGGTTTAAACGTCCCTCCAATTGATTTTATTAATTATTTAGTAGCATTAGAAGAAATTTTTACATCCAAATTCAACGACCTCTGTATACATGAGGGCGTAGGAATGGCATTGCTAAATCTATTTAAAAATGTTAAATTTTCACACCCATGTCCCAATTTCCCTCATATTTATTTTAT
Source organism: Cryptocephalus primarius (assembly GCA_963576515.1). Taxonomy (NCBI): domain Eukaryota; kingdom Metazoa; phylum Arthropoda; class Insecta; order Coleoptera; family Chrysomelidae; genus Cryptocephalus; species Cryptocephalus primarius. The sequence goes on along the minus strand of OY754936.1, from coordinate 32,510,497 downwards.
TTCTCTATACACAAGATTAAGAATCTACTATACATTAAAGTTTGCGAATAGAGAAATAAAACATCAAAAAATAATAAGGAAAACTCTAAATTAGATGTATTAAAAAAACATGTAAAAACTGGAGTAAGTACTTGCAAATACACAATAAACTTGTACTTCATTATATTTATACCTAATACGGTCATTACGTATGTACTTATATGTTGGTTGCTATTATGTGTTATCTTAGCAATGAAATATATGTATCTCTAAGTACTTTGTCTGTTAAGGGTGTACCTACTACGCGAACCTTTTGCAATTCCCGCAACTGATTTCAATCCTTATCCTTAACAATTCGCAAACAGCAATTACTTCAAGAAGTACTGATAAATTCCTGATTACAATTGTTTATAGTGTACTTCGGCCTTATACGTTTGTAAATGATCTTGCGCCGACAAAATTTCAACTAGTCTGAATCTTCGAATATGATTAAAATTCGTGGGCCACCGATATGTCGAGGCTTTAATGAAATTTTTGATTTCACAGTCGCTTTACCCCCGTACATTGCAGTTTCGGATTCTTTACGGGGACTATAAAATGATTTATGATAGGTAGCAAAAAATGCCGGTTTTTCGAGGAGATCAAAGGAGTGACTCGACTAGATGTATGTATAGACTATGCCCTTATCAGATACATACAACATGACACCTAACTTAGTGGGCTTTAAAGAATATTGAGCTCTTCAGTTCTCGTTCTTTAGTCGGTTACTGGAAATTACGTTCACCACTGAAGTATTGTTCTGTACGGTACAGACCTGTTTGTATCACGGGCGCATTTAGGTATCAAATTATTTTATGCGAACTGCGCTGCAAAAAGAAATACTGCAAATCACAGCGACAGAAAATGTTTATATATTGCTAGCAGAATCACTGTAAAAATACAGGGAGCTTGTTACACTAAATAAAGGGTATAAATACCTGGGAATTTAGAACGGTTATAATTATGCCGTTTCATGAGAATAATATAGTAGGTATTTATCAGACATTAGAATATTAATGCCATTTTACAGTTTGAGTTGTACTTTTTGGTCATTTTGCATCTCGTACTATATAGTAATTTTAGAAAAACACGTGTAGTTTTACAAGCACCCAAATTTTGAAAAAGCACAGAACTCATTGCATTAAAATAAAGAAAATATATCTTTAAGTTTATTATAAAATTACTCCTGATTCTTAGTGTTTTTCTTATAAGTTTTTTTTACGTTTATCTGTTACCAAATCTGGTTTTACGTAATTATGTTCAGTAACCGATCAAAGTTAATAGTTAAGGATTGTTTTCAGGAAATTTTCTGAGAAAACTACTCCGAATTTTTACAGTGAATCCTTTAATAAGAATTATGTTTTCGTTTATCATTTACCGGACGTGGTTTTGAAACAGATAATCAGACTCCGATAACGGCTAAGAGTAAATACTAAGAGTTAATACTGCTAGTAGTTAATATAGAAAATATAGCTTTAAATTTATTGTAAAATTACTCCTATTTTTACAGTGTTTCTTAAATAAGAATTATGTATTTATACGTTTATCATTTAGAAAACGTGGTTTTCCGAAATCATGTATATTTACCGAGAAAAATTAGTAGTAATTAGAGAAAGTAATTAGTAGTTAGGAAATTTTCTGAGAAAACTACTTCTAACTTTTACAAGTCTCTTAAATAAGACATCTTTTCGTTTATCACTCACCAAACGTGATTTTGAGAAATGTAATTAGGTTCCGAGAAGGGTTAGTAGTTAAATACTGATTTTAGAGAATTTTCGTAGAAAGGAATATTAATAACACGGGTGGGAATGGTTGGGATGACAAATATTTTAACTAGTGGCGTCTTATTTTACTTCTGTTATCCGATTGCGTTGATCGTCTTTCCAAATGATGAACAAACCCCAGTTTTAGTGTTTAAATTTTTTGCCTAAAATTACATTCTGATGATGGAAGAATTTATTCCTGAAATTCCGGAAGAGGAAAACACAGGGTCTACAGTTACTCCAGAGCGAAAACATCTTTCCATGGATGGAAAGGAAATAGTTTTCAATGTATACAATGGTAAGTACAATAGTTATGAAATCTTTTATGCCCGTAACTTTACTTTTAAGTAATTGATGTTTTTATACAGGCCTGATTAGTTTGGGATAGCAGAATTCCGAAGCTGTTGAACAAACCGTATTTCTTACAACAGTTCCATGTTCAACAGTTTATTCATTAATCAACGTAGGTCCTAAGCGTCGGAAACAGCGATGCGATGCAAGAACATCTCAAGTAAATTCAAAGAAATTCAAGTAAACTCATGTCCGAGCTAAAAAAAAAACAAGTATTAAGCATAGATAGGCGCGTTACAACCTTATAACGATTTTTAAAATCTCATGGTTTTAAAATTAAAACTGTTGACAAAAGGCAGGCTATAATGGAGTTAAGCCGTCTTGTTAGATGGCGTTACGATTATTCAGAAAAATTACTAGAATATAGAAACAAAAAACAAATCGTTTTCCTAGATGAGACATGGTTTAATACCGACGATATCGTAAAAAAATGTTGAACTGATGGTAGTAAAAAATGCGTAATAAACGTCACTCCTGCAAGAGGCAAAAGAATTTGTATTTTACATTGTTGCGGAAAATTTGGGTGGGTACAGGGCGCTCTTCTACTTTCTGCAAAGAATGTAAAAGATTCAAATTTGGACTACCATCAGGACATTGATAACTCTGTTTTTTGAACAAAGGTTTGAATTTCAATTATTGCTGAAATTGTCAAGTAATAGTGTAATTGTATTAGATAATGCCGCTTACCATTCTAGGCTTCTTAATAAAAGGCCTAATGGTTCCTTCTATAAATCAGAAATACAATAATTTTTAATAGGTCACAATATATATTTTGGAGATAGTTATACGAAACCAGAATTAGATGAACTTTTGTTAGTAAACAACGTCAAAGAATATGTCACTGATGCAATACCTAAAAAAAAGACATGAAATTTTGCGACTCCCACCTTATTTTAGTATTAGAGTATTTTAAATCCGATCGAACTGTTATGGTCACAATTCAAAAATTGTCATAGAAATAATAATACTGTACCCAAATCAACGACCCATATAATTGATTTAATTAGAACTTCGTTTGACCAAATAACCCCTGAAAATTGGAAAAGTGCCATCTCACATGTAAATGGAATTGAAAATCGATATTTACAATTACATTCCATTGTAAACAACATTATTAATTTAGAGGAAAGTGATATTTCAGACGCAGATATTTTTGATAGAGATTGATAGTACCTACCTGTTTTAATATTATGTTGTGTGTGTATATATAGTTATGTATTATATTATGTATATATGTTCTGTATGTATTGTTTATCCATTAATTATTTTTCTTGCATTCTTTAAATTAAATGTTAATTATATTTTGCTATTAGCTTTATTGAACACCAATATTATGATTAAAATTGAAAATTTCAAAGAAAAGCTACTTCTTATTATTTCTATTTTTCGCGACGTGTAGGTATTACTAAATATACCCTTTAACGAGGTAACTTTCTGAAGCCGGCCCGGTAAGTTTTCAGGTGTGGAATTCTCGTCTGCTATATCTTGCAAACGAGTATACTCTTAAGCCCGCCAACACGATGCAGTTTTTGGTGGGTAACTGCATGGGAAAAAGCATGGGGGAGACGGTGGGGGAAATTACGTCACAAGGGCGAAATTGCTGCACATTTCCGTGAATAGAACGTGCGCTTACTTTGCTGCATCTTTTCTCGGGGAATCTGAAAACCGGTCAATGAACAACGAGCATTTTGCTACGTCGGCCACAGCTTCGGCGCTTTGACGTTGTCGGGCTATCAAAGTTGAAGTAAGGTTATGAGTATGATCAAATATAAACAAAATGTGGTTTTTTATAGTAAAGCACACCAGACACGATGTATTCTTTTGGTAGGTGATTGCATGGAAAAGGCACGAGGAGTCTGCTGTTTAGTTAGGTGGGTATTTTTATGCGAGTACATAGACATGGAAAATCGCAAGGGCATTTTGTTGACTATTATATATATGTATTGGATGGCAAGCATATAAATTTTCGCCCCCCTAGAAAAGAAGGATCGCGAAACAGTAACTATAAAACCACGGTTTGCTTATAATTGATCGTACTCATTACCTTTCTTCCACCTTGACAGGCCGATAACGTCAAAGCGCCGACGCTGTGGCCGACATTAAAGAATGCTCGTTGCTCATTGGCCGGCCTTCAACTTCCCCGAGAAAAAATGCAGCAAAATAAGTACACGTTCTATTCACGGAAATGTGCAGCAATTTCGCCCTCGTGACGTCCTTTTCCCCACCGTCCCTCCCCATGCCTTTTCCCATGCAATCATTCATCAGAAACTGCATCGTATTCGGCGGATCTTTACTGTTTCGCGGTCCTTCTTTTCAAGGGAGGCGAAAATTTATTTGTTTGCCATCCAATATATATAATAGCCAACAAAATGCCCTTGCAATTTTCCACCGTGTCTACGCACTCGCATAAAAATACCCACAACTGAGCAGCCGATTCCCTATGCTTTTTTCCATGGAATCACCCACCAAAGAAATACATCACGTCCGGTGGGCTTTAGCCTACCCACTAAACTCCATTCTCTTTTTTCTCTTCTCCTTCTTTTTCTCTTTACGTTAATCCAAGGCTGAGCACGTCGTCGTATAGGACCTTCCAAAGTGTTGGTCACAAAACCGAACCCTGGGGTACACCAGTCTCGATATCCAATAAGACATCTTTGGCTATTTGGTGTTTCCTATTCTTTAGGTAGCTGGAGACGAAGTTTATCAAGTACGTTGATATTCTTCTTTCCCTTAGTTTATTTATTATTAAGCCGTTACTGGCAGAATTAAAAGCGTTTTTGACGTCTAGTGTAAAGAGTACACATAGTTTGGTGTTCAGCTCCCTAACAGAGTTCAACGTCATTTCAATCGCCTGGATGATGGATTTCCCTTTTTGGAATCCGTATTGATGTCCATACAGCCCTCGTCTTACTTTGATTTCCTCCTGTATTCTGGTTCTGATCAAAGCCTCCACTAGTTTGCTTAGTATATTTAGTAGACACAGTGGTCTATATGCATTTGACAGCTGGGCGTCTTTACCTAGTTTCCTTATGAACGCGACTTTTGCAATTTTCCATTCATCGGCAAATCTTGTTTATTGAGTAACTGATTCATAACACGTAGCAGTCACTCTGGAGCACATTTCGCTGTTATATTAATAGCTTCTGGGCGATCTGGTCAATTCATGGCGACTTTTCATATTTGTATGCTTCAGCGGCGCTTCCAAGCTCATCCATAGTGAAGGGGGAAACACGTTTTACTACCTCATCTGTCTGTCAGATATCACTTCCTGGTTGGAACAGCTCATTAACTATCTGGGTTTTCTTTTTGATACACAGTTCATAAGGCTTTAGAGTATGTAGTTTGTTGCCACGATTTTATATGCATCTCCCCATATGTTGTCTTCCAGGTCTTTGCACAGGTCAACACAGCATTTCCTTTTTGCCTCTTTAATAAGGCCGCATAGCTCTCCCATGCAGATCTTGTAAGCTGTTTTCATGCTCTCTACGTTCTCCGCGTTTGTATCACCTATTGGTGTTATTTTTGTTGCACGTTGTTGTTTTCGTCTTAACTTGTTGCACTCAGCCTTTTTTTTGCAATAGTTTCATTCCGCCGGTACGGTTGGATTGTGTCATTTTTTAGAGCTTGGGTACTGTTCTTAATCGCCAACTGAATTTGTCTGGTACACGTCTTATGACTTATGTCTTCCACGCCTTGGCCATTATCTCGGTGCACAGTCAGAAAGCTTCTGAAAGTAATGTTAATAACGTATTGCTGTTATCGCTTATTCTTGTAAGGAAAACAAACAAAAAAAAAGACAAAGAAGGTTTTGGATTCGTGAGATCTTCAAAAATAAGAAACCCAAGGTGCCTATCATAATTTGTGAACGAATTGATGTTTACTAATTCAGAAGAGTACTTAAATTACCTAAGGATGCCCAGTGATTCTTTCTAGAACTTACTTCAAATAGTGAGTAAAATTATAACCAAAACTTACTGTATACGAGAACCAATATCTCCCGGAGAAAGGCTTGCCCTTAATTAAGGTAGGGAAACAAAAATCTAAACATTTGCCACCGAGCTCATAATTTATGTAATAAAACATTGACCTAGGTATCTTGCCAGTGGGGACAGTATGATTTCCATATCATATGCATTTCGTATTGCCCCTTGTACAGTCTGCATCATAATTAAAGGAAATGCAATGCCGTTTGGGATTGCCTAAATGAAAAAGTATTGCTAACACCAAAGACAAATTCCTGGATGCAGATTACCCAAGATTTTGAAGCAAAATGGCGATTACCTCACTGTGTTGGAGCCATTGTTGGCAAACATGTCATAATACAAGTGCATATTTTTGTACACCTTTTTGAGGTGTACTTTTTTCCAACATAGAAATCTCTTAATAATTTATCTTTAACTGTAATATTTTTTAGGCCCCATTAAAATCAGGTTCAACGTTTCTTAATTATAAAGGAACACACAATGTCAATCTTTTAGCATTATGTGATGCAAATTACAAGTTCACTTTGGCAGATATTGGTACAGATGGAAGGCAGAGTGATGGTGGAATTTTGAAGAACTCAGAAATAGTGAGATTAATTATGGCAGACAGGATAAAATTTCCGGCCCCTTCAGCATTAGGAATCAATGAAGAAGCATTAACTTTTTCTAAGGCCTCTAAAATTGCTCCTTTAATACTTTGGTGATTTTTTCTTCTCCGTCATCCTCACTAACAGGAGAAGGCTATGAAGATGTACAGTTGGAAGTGCTTAGTTACTTCCTGGGTATATTCACATTGGAGACTGTTGGGTGGAAATTGATTGTATCATCTAAAAATGACATTACATCGAGATACTACCATTTTTTTCTCTTTTTGTTGCCGATCCACTTGGAGTATATTCCCCTTTAATTCGCACGTATGTGTCATGGAGATTACGCCATTTTTTTGGAAAAAAATCTAGAGAAAACTCTGGATTTTCTCCAAACTCCTTAAAAATTTCCATCCACAGTCTGTCCCTTACGGTCTTGGGGTGGTCTTTAAGGGAAGTCTGGAGTCCCACAAGACTGGTCTAGCCTCGGCATATGACATAAGCAGTTCCTCCACAGTACATTCCGTTACATCTTGTGAAGAGAATTGCAATTTAAAACTTATATTATATAAGCGCCATTTGTTCCACTTGAAAAATGCAAACTAGCAAGAAGCTATATTTAAGGCAGGACAGATTTAATGGGAAACATTAAATAAATGAGTTATTCTTTTCTTACCTCTGTTTCTGTATTATTCACATTTTCCTCATACACGGCCTGACCCTCTGCTATCTCTATTTCTATATCTCTACCTAAATCCACAAATCCGAAACAAACACATCTGTTCATAAAGAAATAAGAGTACTTATTTCTATGTGAACCTGCCTGACCGTTAAACACAAATCAAGCTCGTTTGATAACAGATGGCAGATAATTTCGTATCGACGTACCATCGGACCTCGGGTGCATGTAACGCCACCCTTAGTCTTAGGGTTTGTTGTGTTTATTGCGAAGGTTATGTATCTGTGTTCCATCAGTGTCTTTTCATCCAGCACTACCCAATTGTTCACTTTTCCCGCTATTCGGTTTGTTGCTAGAGTTACGTCAATATGTGGCTGCGTGTCTTCTCTGACAAACGTAGCCTTAGTGCCGGTTTTTCAGGACAACCATGTCACGATCGCAGATCTACTTCTCCCAGTGCTCCCTTTTTTATCAGTTTTAGGCGATCCCCACATAGAGGACTTGGCATTTATGTCCCCTAACACGATTGTTTCTTTGTTGTGGATATGCCCTACGATGCATCTACCTCTACCTTGTAATCCCGCGCTGGAATGTTTGGAAATATAACAGCATATCATATCCAGGTCGATGAACCTGATTACTATATGTCCTTCACTAACTAGGTGATCTATGATCTCGTGGTTCTTTGTGAGGAAGAGAAGCGCGACATCTCTCCAGCTGTCTTTTATCCAGTTTTCCCCCACTGTTCGCTTCTTATTTGGCTCTCCTACGACCAAGATGTCAATGTCCAGCTGAACGGTTGTAGCATATACCATATCCTATGCTGCAGTATTTTGAAGCTTTTTATACTTAATTTAAATTGTTAGCAGCAGCACTATAGTGCCTGCGTCTGTCGTTTTGAAGGCTTTGCCTTTTCTCTTATCAGCTTGCCATAATAGGGGCAAGCAGTTTGCTCTGCCCTGTAGCCCCTCCTTTTACACGTTAAGGAAAAGCTTTTATTAGTATAATTTTTCGCTTTGTAGTTTTCTTTGCCACATTTGAGACCGATTTTTGTGTTATCTGCCCCATTGCATTCGTTGACATGGTGCCCAAATTCCAGGCAACAGTAGCACCTTAGAATGTTAACGCGTGTCCTGACTCGACACGGTGTCCATCCTATCCTGACCATTCCCTGTGCTAAAATGTTATTTGCAGTTCCTCTCTTGACTGCTAGTGTGGCTGTTTGGTTACCTTTTCGATCTGGCCTACAGGAAAGAACTCTCACGTCATCTTGAGCGTTTCCTACGCTTTTCTTATCAGCATCCTCTATTTGTTGTTTGTTCAGATCGCCGTCTGTAACCATTACGTCCTCATTTATTTTTATTTTTACTTGTGCAATTTCGTCGTTTTCAATGATTGCCTGTTTGAGAACAGTTGCCTCGTGTTTCCCTCCTTGCACTTCTATCATTACGTCGCCTCTGGTGGTTTTTTTTATAGTTCTCACTTTTACTCCTATTTCGTCTATGTTGATATTATTTTTAATGGTGCGTAGTATGTCAGCATATTGTTGTATATGTGAGCTTTTCACTCAATTCGTGGAGGCGACGCAGGGCCTAGTCAGCAAGTATTTTATTTAGTCGTTCTTAGAATGTATTATATAACTTGATTAAGGAAAATGGGCCAACAATACCACAAAATTTAAAAAAAAATCTTAAGGTTTTAGGTTGAAATGACGTGGCTCTTTGCGTTTAGATCATGAGTATCCGAACGTTGAAATGACGTGCTCTTTGCTATAATCTGTGATGGAAATGGAAATGATGGAAACGATGGATAATTTTGTAATATTGGCCAAATAAAAGGTAAAATTCGAGGACGAATTTAGTGTCAGGATTGGCCGTGTGAGCTTTTCACTCAATTCGTGGAGGCGACGCAGGGGCCTAGTCAGCAAGTATTTTATTTAGTCGTTCTTAGAATGTATTATATAAACAAAAATGATATGTCCGTGACGGTTATTCGGTAACGATTCAGTCTTGTAAGAAGAAGGAGAGAAGGAGGAATTATATCGGAGTTTAGTAGAAACAGTGTTTTATTTCCAACCCGAAATAATAATTTCCACTTATTTCTAATATATATATTATTATTACTACTCTTATAGATATCTGTGAACTATAGGGACAACTGTATATTCCTGAAAATTGAAAATTGTGTACTTTGTAATGCAAGTGATCATTTTTGATCACATTTTTATTATTCGTATTATTTTGTAGTAACCCCCTACTTCGCTGAAAAATGTAAATATGAAACATTGTAAATATTTAAAAATGTATATCATGTATATATTAAAAAGCACACATGTTAAGTCAAACGCAATGGTACACTTTCGAAAACAGTAATATTATATTTATACCATAAATGATATGACATGCAAGTACCAAGGTAAACATTTCAGTTTTTCATAAATTACTTTATTGTGCACATTTTCAATAAATATTTTTAATATAGCAATGTTACTTCATCACTAATAATATATTGCATAATAATATCAATTACAATCTTGCATTTTCTTACTTTTTCTTTAACCTTTCCAGTCAAATCATAATTGTGCTAGTTAATTACCAGACTAATATTATTCGTAAAATCAACAAATAAATGATCAATGTGGATGCTAAAATTCATATTATTAGTAAGTACCTTCTTGTAATAATAATAGTCAACAGTTAACAATAACAATAACAGTTAACTATGGCTCGAGAATAGTCCTGGTACTGTTTAACCATCTATGTATATATTATATAGATCTTAGCTTATATAACAAGCATTTTACAAGGCATTATCTTTTCAGTCTCTGATAACGTTATCAAATTTTAAACTTTTAATCATTTGAAAATAAACGTTTAAAAATGTAACAATAAATAAATTTATGCGATAGAATTTTATGAAAAGTTTGATAGCGCCGAATAAGGTAGCAAAAATGTTCTACGTCATCTGAAAGTATTAAAAAAAATCGTCATTTTTGTTTTAATAATTTTCTGGTCTCTTTGAACGAAAAAAATCTGAAAAATTTGTTGATAGGAACAAATTATACTTTTAAATTAAAGCAAAGAAATGCTTTTCTAAAATTCTCCGACTAAAAAGGCGTATAGAAAAAAGGTGAGCGGTTGTCGGACCGCCGATAGAAGCTTGCTTCTTATGCACAATAGACTGCGAGTTTACTATAGTATATATTAGCTATTAGCGGAAATTATTATTTCGGGTTGGAAATAAAACACTGTTTCTACTAAACTCCGATATACTTCCTCCTTCTCTCCTTCTTCTTACAAGACTGCCAGTTACCGAATAAACGTCTGTTTATATAATACATTCTAAGAACGCCTAAATAAAATACTTGCTGACTAGGCCCCTGCGTCGCCTCCACGAATCGAGTGGAAAGCTCGCATGTTTATATAATACATTGTAAGAACGCCTAAATCTAATACTTGCTGACTTAAGCCCCTGCGTCGCCTCCACGAATCGAGTGAAAAGCTCACATATAATTACGTACCGTCACATTCCTGATATCTAATGGTACCTACGTGAGAATCCCGAGGACACCCATTAGTATAGCCTAATGACAGATTTATGACTTAGTTAGTATTTAAGGCACTTTTTAGCAAATTGTAAGTCAGTTCTTATTAGACCTCACTAGAGAGCTCAACCCTGTATTTTGTTCATCGTGAATAAAATCTTTTTTAAAAACGCTTCTTTCGAAGTCGCGTATTTAATTGGCGCTGCGAACAGGATACTTAGACGGAAAACGCATGCGAATTTCCGGTCTTTTTCAAAAGTTCGCTAAGTATTCTGGACCATCCGGATCAACGGGAGCCCCCTCAACTGGACAGCCAGAGAAGAAGTCCACCGTGGTCTACTCTCACCTGACGGCGAAGTCATCAGAGGACCCGATCCACACCTCACCTGAAAGGCCTTCAACTTGGAAGCTGCATCACGTATCATGCTGGTAGCAGTTATCCTGTAAGCCCTTTCCATTTTTTTCTGTTAGCATAGAATTTTCCTCGTTATATGCCTCTAAGGGAAAGATCCCCTATCATTTTTGAAAGCTCGACGAATTTAAATCAAGGTACAATGGCTGTTAGTCAAATTGAAATAAATATGGCGAAGGATATGCTACCTGAATATTCAGGAGGATCCAAAAATTTAGCTTATTTTATCAAACAAGTTGAACAGTTTATTTGTTTATTAAGAAGACCAGAAGAAAACTCTCTTTTTAACATACTATTATTCGAACAAGTTAAGTCGAAATTAGTTGGCGAAGCGCGAGATGTTTTAATTTCAAATAATTGTGACAAATGGACGGATTTAAAAACTTTATTATTACAACGATTCGGTGACCCCCGTTCCGAAGAATTACTTCTTCACGATTTAAACACCTGTTTTCAAACCCATTCTGAAGATTACGAGAAATATTTTGAACGCATTAAAACTAAATTGCAAGTTCTGTTAGAGCACGTAAACATACAAACAACTGTCCAGGCGGTCAAAGAAAGTAAAGAAAGTGCGTACACCCATCAGGCCCTAACAACTTTCAAAGCAGGTATTCTAGAACCATACTGCTCACACCTCATTAATATTAAGACAACATCATTAGAAGGAGCCCTTTTTGAATGCAGAAAATACGACAATGACAAAGCACAAATTGGTTTCATGAATTTCATGAGAAACCAAAATAAACAACACATTCCGAAGAAACCCAATAACGTCTTTAATCAACCCAAGCCCCAAATGAACTTTCAAATTCAAAGACCAATTCCGCAGTATGCTCCCCCATTCCGCAATCCTAACACACACCCCTTCCAAAGAGAACAAACAAACCAGTTTCCGAGAGGACCAGTAAACATTCACCATAGACCGAATCCCATTAGGTCAAACAATCCTCAAACATTTGGCGGAAATAAACCGCAAAGTCAACAGATTACTCCGATGTCCGTATCCACGAGAAATACTTACAATAAACCCCAAAACCACACTTTTAATAATAAACCGTATAATCATTTCGCTAATGCCGGTAGAAATCCAAATTACATTGTTGAAGAACTATTCAATACGGAAACCTCTCAAGACTTAGATATCCAAGACTCCCCGGATTACGAATACCCTATTGAGGAACAATTAGAATACTCTCACGAGAATGAACCAGAACCCGATGACGATATACCTCAAAATTTTCAGACAACTGCCCGAATGATGACAGACACATAGATCTTAATGCAATCTCAGATACACCCCAATTACCATTCATCCCTATCCCTAACCTCAATCTAAAAATCCTCATTGACTCAGGAGCCTCTAATAGCATAATAAATCCGAAAGTCGCGCATAAGTATTTTCAAAAATTCATGTTTAAAGCAAATTTTTCCGTAAAGTCTTTGAATCAAGTTGTACATAATGATCAAAATATCTCCTATCCCATCCTAAAAGAATTTGGTGTAAACTACCCGATTAAATTCCACGTATTACAGTGGCACGAAAGGTTCGACGCCCTCATTGGTAGCCACGATCTTCAACGATTAGGCGCGAAAATTAATTATCAAAATAAAACATTAGAATTAGGAAACAAGAAAATACCGTTCCTAATAGAATTAAACCCGAAAAACTTCGTACCGTATTACCAAACGCCGATAAACTCTATCGACATCCCCGTTAACATAAAAGAAGGCGACGTGATATTACCCGAAATAAAAATAGGAAAAACTTCTATCCCCACTTCAATTGCTTTCGCGAAGGAAGGGAAATGCAAGATCCCCTTCGATAACAACCAATCAATCGAAGTTCATTGCAAGGAACAAATAGAAGTAGAACCACTAATCAACGTACACGTAGGAAAACCTGCGAAAAGCCAGTACAAAATTGATATCTCCGAAAAGATTCGCGTAGATCATTTAAATTCCGAAGAACAACAAGAAATCCTCAACCTTTGTAGACAATACAATGACATTTTCTACGACGAAAAACAAGAATTGAGTTTTACAAACGCGGTAAAACATAAAATCCGCACCACAGACGATGACCCGGTATATTCTAAAACATACAGGTATCCCTATCACCTGAAAAGTGAAATTCAAGATCAAATTAGAAAACTACTGGACAATAAGATCATCCAACCTTCAATTTCCCCTTACAGTAGCCCTGTGTGGATAGTACCGAAAAAATTAGATGCATCTGGGAAAAGAAAAATGCGTCTCGTTATAGACTACAGGAAGCTCAATGAAAAAACCATTGAAGACAAATACCCACTTCCGAGAATCGAGGAAATCCTCGACAACCTTGGAAAATGTTCGTACTTTTCCACTCTAGACCTGGCCCAAGGCTTCCACCAGATCGAGATGTCAAAAGAGAGCATCGAAAAAACAGCATTTACAGTAAACAACGGACATTACGAATACGTTCGTATGCCCTTTGGGTTAAAGAACGCACCGTCGACGTTCCAGCGAGTGATGGACAACGTCCTGAGGGAATACTTGCACAAATTTTGTTTCGTCTACATGGATGACATAGTAATTTTCTCAAAATCACTCCATGATCACTTATTACATCTCAGACAGATATTTAATAAATTTAGGCAGTATCAATTAAAGGTCCAACTAGACAAGTCAGAGTTCCTAAGAAAAGAAGTAGGATTCCTAGGACACATAATAACCCCAGAAGGAGTTAAACCAAATCCAGCAAAAATTAAAGCTGTACAGGAATATCCCATACCCCGTACTACCAAGGAAATTAAAGCTTTCCTCGGATTAGTAGGTTATTATAGACGTTTCATCCAAAACTTCGCAAATATTGTATCACCTTTTACAAAATGTCTCCGAAAAGGTATGAAAATCAACCCTGAAGACCCAGACTATGTTGAAGCATTTTATAAATGTAAGGAATTACTCTCTAATGCCCCGGTACTTGCCTACCCGGATTTTGAAAAAACATTTGAACTCAGTACAGATGCTAGCGGTACAGCAATAGGAGCAGTCCTTTCACAAAGCAATCACCCGATCGCATTTTATTCCAGAACTCTCAACACAGCAGAACGAAATTACGCAACGATAGAGCGCGAATTATTAGCTATCGTAGAAGCCACCAAACACTTCCGCCCTTATCTCTATGGAAAAAAATTTTTAATTCAAACAGATCATAAACCACTAGTGTGGCTATTTTCGATAAAAGATCCCAACTCCAGGCTAATGAAATGGAGATTAAAATTAGGCGAATTCCAATACGACATTAAATATAAGAAAGGGAAAGAGAATGTAGTAGCGGACGCACTCTCTCGAATTGAGATAAATACAAAAGAAACGGTGACTCAAGACGATGAATCCGATTTAATATCAATATTACCTCAACTAGACCTAGATGAAGAATTACAATTAGACGAAATAGATGAAATGCTAACTAGAGGTATCGAAGAAGAAGAACCGCGGGAAAAGGAACAAGAAAGCTCCAACAACACACAACATACAGCAGTGGAAAACCCCACTTTTACTCTCCCTATTTCAGAAAAAACTCTGAATCATTTCGTTAATAGAATAGATATCAAAACAGGAGACCAGTACGATGTAAAATTCACACAACCATTTAAAAAACGTCACTATTCTGTTACTCTTAGAAAAGGACAGGAGGAAGAAAATATCCTAAAAACCCTCAAAGACATAATCGATCCAAAAAACATGTACGGAATTTATTTTCACGACAACGAAATTGAAAGAAAATTCACAAATACGTGTTCGACTCTGTTCGACGACACGGTAAAAATAATTAAATGCAACACAATGTGCAAAGATCTAGAAAAAACGGAAGAACAAAACAAAGTCATTAGTGAATACCACAACAACAATCATAATGGTGTAATAGAAACATACAACAATTTAAGAAAACGATTTTATTGGCCCGATATGAAGGTAAGAATAAATAAAATAATCAACGAATGTGAAGTTTGCCTCCAAAGTAAATACGAGAGACATCCTTATAGGACCGAATTTTCAGGGCCAATGCTAGCTAAAAGACCGTTCGATGTTATCCACATCGACACCTTTAGTTTTGAAGGAGCAAAATTTTTAACAATAATCGATTTGTTTTCCAAATATGCACAAGCTTACTTCGTCAAAGATTGCTCCGGCATTACCATTTTAAACAAATTACGCCATTATTTCTCCCACCACAACCATCCCAAAAAAATAGTTTGCGACGAAGGTAAAGAATTCAAGAATAATGTATTCCAAGAATATTGTGACCTCTTCCGAATTAAATTACATTTCACAACAAATTATAATCCTAACTCAAATTCTCCCATAGAAAGACTCCATTCGACACTCCTCGAAAAAATCAGAACAATTAAAACAAAAAACCCAAAAGAAACACCCCAAAATGTAATGACTTCAGCAATTTTTATTTATAATCAATCTGTTCATTCCAATACCGGTTACACCCCTTTCAGTTTATTATTTGGTCCGTACGATAATCTTAATGCCCACGAACTAGACTTAGACAAAACTATTTACGAAACTTATAACGAAAAAAGGAAAAGAGAACTATTACCATTTTATGAAGCGATCTATCAAAAACAATTAGCAAAAGGAACCAGAATTTTAGAAAAACGAAATGAAAATCGAGAAAAAGATCCTGAAATCAACGAACCCACAGCATACTTTAAGAAACCAAAAGTTAGAAAAGCCGATCCTCTGTACGATAAAGTAAACATAACAGCAACTGAAAAGAATAAATTAAAAGGTATTAGAGAAAAAACTAATCAACCAACAAACACCCACGTTCAAAGAATCAAAAGGCCTAAAAGAAACATTCTATTACAGGATGACCCTCCTGACCAGAGGCCAGGCCCTTCACACAGAAACGATTAACCACAATGGCTATCTTCAAGAAGATTTAGGAACAGCTAAACTATTTAATCACTTCCATAAGTTTTATTTTTATTTTAATATAAGTAGCATAGATTTAAACTATAAAGCTCTTTTAGCAAACACGTATATTTTAGAATTAAAAACTAGTAATACTAATAACAATAATATGAGCTCTCTGATAAACATTTTAAAAGAATATTGTACTCAAGTCGATAATGAATTAGCAAAATTTAACGGTAGACCTAAACGTGCCTTAATTAATGGACTAGGAACTGCAATTAAGTACATTACCGGAAACTTAGACCAAGACGATCTAGATAACATTAACAACAATTTAAATACCATGCTAGCAAACCAGAAAAGAATCATTACGCGAATAAATAACTATGCCTCATTCGCTAACCATATCACCGAACGTTACTCTCGCGATTTACAAACAATTCAACAAAACCTCAACAACTCAATGAACGCCCTAACTAAACTCGACTTCTTGATTGATAATGAATTTCAGATTCAATATAACATTTACCTAGCACAAAATCTAATAAACATCCTCCGCATTATTCAAAGAACAATATCCTTAGCATTTAATGAAATCACCAATTTAGAAGTCATAAGTAACCAAGAACTAAAAGACATAATTGAGCACTTAAAAACTATTTACCATAGAGATCAATTATTAGAAATAGACAGCCTACACCTGTTTAAATTAATCGAATTCTCCAAGTTTAGAATCATTGCCACTAAAGGGGTCATAACAGGAATTTTATGCATTCCTATACTATTCCCAGGTCCATACATGTACCAAAGAATTTATCCCATCCCAAATAAATTCCACAAAATTTTACACCCACCAGCGAAATACCGACTGCTAGGAGCAAGAGACGAATTATGGACCAATGAAGATTGCCCGCGCATCGAAGATCAAGTATTATGTTTCCAAAAACCTTTTGAAGACAAGTGCACACTCACCAAACTCCAAAATTGTGAATTTATATTGGTCGAAAATGACTATAAAATCATTATGCAATTGTACAACCATAATATCTTAGTGTCATGCAAAAAACCAATTAGAATTAGTGAGGAATGTAAAGATAAAGTCACTTATGAAACAATAGTAGGAAGCTCGATTGTATACCCTAACAAAACAGATTGTAAAATTATAATCGAAGATTTAATTTTTGTTAATACCTTTATTAACTTCTCGCATAAATTAACCGAAATGCACATAGATAATCTTAAGGCAACTAAACGTATTAACTTGCAAATGAAGCACCTAGACAATTATGACGATCTAAAACAAGAAGCTAAAGAGTTGCAAACTAATATAAAAATTGACCCTTTAGTTCATGTTTTTCATATCTCGATAACTACCATAATAATGTTAATACTGTGCTTCACCTGTATTACTATTTATATTTTTAGAAGAAAATTGTTTAAAAATTGTACACAAAAGAATGTTCAGCAAAACTTAATAGAGATGGGAACCCTCCTGAAGGAAGAAGCCGGACCACTTCCAAATCTAGCCCCGACGCTGCAGGCCGAGGACGCCCTGTCTTAAGGAGGGAGGAATTACGTACCGTCACATTCCTGATATCTAATGGTACCTACGTGAGAATCCCGAGGACACCCATTAGTATAGCCTAATGACAGATTTATGACTTAGTTAGTATTTAAGGCACTTTTTAGCAAATTGTAAGTCAGTTCTTATTAGACCTCACTAGAGAGCTCAACCCTGTATTTTGTTCATCGTGAATAAAATCTTTTTTAAAAACGCTTCTTTCGAAGTCGCGTATTTAATTATATATAATAGTGTTTTGCTCTTTATCTCTCTTTTGATCAAATTATTTATAAGTATAGCAAAAATCAGCCGCTACATTTTGTCTACTTGGCCTTATCACGCGTGCGGACTTTAGAAGGATTGCACATTGTTACAGAGAATGATTATTTGCAATTTTATCATTGTCGTAAAGATTCTAGAAAATCGTTGAAAGCAGAACTCCAGAGATTGAATTTGAAAAAATTACCAGCAATAGACGCAGCAATGAAAAGAACTCTTACTAATTATATTGAATAGGATTTGTAATGCAATAAAACAAGTGTGTCAGAAGTATGTATGATATATAATGCAATAAAAGTAGTGTGTGAGAAATATGTATGTTATATTTGTAATAAATAAAAAATAAATTTTGTAATTTGTTAAATATTATTTTATTTTTGGCATATCATCTTCTATTCTGATTACAAAATGAATATTTCACAAAATTATTAAATTCAAAGCAAGTACAAATATTTACAATTTTGTACGTATACATTGAAATTGCAAATATGCCCGTTCATCATATTCTATCGTGTAGGAATTAATTTCAATCGTACAAATATTTACAATTTTTGTAATATATACATGGAAATTAAAAGTATGTCTGTCGCTTCATTGCAATTTTATAATTATAAAAAAATAATAGTTATTCATTGTCGTTACATTCGATCATGGAAATTATTGGTTTATGGTAGCTGAAATATGAAACATATGTTTGTGAATGTATTTTGTCCAGAAATCTTGAAAAAACAGCATCAATTGTTGTACCACTTTTTGTAGTAGATTGAGTAGGATCACTATTTATGGTTAGACGTAATGTATCAAAAAGAAATTTAATCAGCGGCTCTGACTTTCTATCTGCAAAATTAACATTGAAGTCTCCAGCTAAGATAAGCGATAGTTGATGATAATTTACACGTAAAAGTCGTGATCCTTCTTCAGTGTATTCCAATAAAATACGGTGAATGAATAGTATTATAATGTCCTGTATTTTTGTATTAGGAGATATATATATTACCACGATGACTATTTCCATACCATTTTTCATTTTACAAATTGCTGAACAAATATCGCCAACATTCGAGTGACGTACGGTTAAATCATCTGTTCTCGACATCTCTATCCGCATCTTAGGAGTTACAATGTTTGTTGCATCACCATTATTCTTATATATTGCAACTCCTGCAGCTGGAGATGCATTATTTCTTTGAAATTGTGCTATACGTTCGAAATTTGGAATGTCAATCGTTGTTTGATTGTCCATCCATGTCTCGCTGAGTAATAAGATACTACATTTCGTAGTGACTGAATCTACTAAATCAAGATTGTGTCTGCGTGAGCTCTGGCAGTTCAGGGTATATAATGAAACTCCTTTGTTGTCAGAAATAAAATCTCCGGTGATAACTTGTGCTCTTGTTTGCAACGTATTTAAAGATAATCTTTGAAATTCTTGTACTAAAGATAATGTAGATGTAGCTTGTCGTCGACCATGAACAAATCGAAATTTTGTTGGATTATCATGTGGCGTAACAATGTACAAACCTTGAATATCAGTAACACGAGAAAGTGCAACATATACCAATTGTTGAGAATGTGTTTTATCATACTCATAAACGATTTGAGGAAACGTACCTCCTTGTGACTTATGTATAGTCATAGCACAAGCCGCAATGAGAGGAAAATGTTTCCGTTTGACAGTAACTCTTTTAGTACTCGTTAATGAAATATTTGCTGTTCTCAATTCGATTGGTACTGCAAGTTTACTGATGCCAATTTCTGTAGCCAATCGTGCGGCTTTTTTTCTTGATTTCTGTCCAGTTTTCGGCGAATTAGGAAACTCCAACCAAACTTTAAACATAGCTCAGAACTGAACGGCAACGCAATATTAACTCGCTAGTTAGAAAAAAGGGACTAGCGTGAAAAGAAACAACAATTGCTAAAAAATGGGTCCATATAATCTATATGGGCACTTGTTATAATGACATATAATGACAATGATGCATGAATATAACCTATGAAATATTGTAGTAGTGACATATGCAATAATGACACTGGAATGGCTCGATTCGGCGCCAGGCGACAGCGGATTCGGCGCCGGTTGTCTGTGATTTTTTTTCGTTCCATAAAATGAATAATATTTACACGAACTCATAATGCGAATAAGTATATGAATATAGTTTATTTTCGTCATTTTTCATAACACAGGAAATACAGCAATTCAACAGTATTCAAATTAATAGATTCTCTAATACAAGAGAAAACAAAATGTGTGTGTCAAAAAATATTAACAATTATATGGATTGTGATATATTTAAAAATTAAACGTGATAGCTCTCAAAAGTCTCCCAAACCTCTCATTGCAAAATTACGATTATCACTGAGTTCGAGATATTGCCCATATTTGCTTACGCCTTACTTTCTATAACGAGATTTTAATTTCATGAAAAATTTGAGGATGTCAACGTGTTAATATCGATTTGACATTGACATGTTTAAGATCCTAGCTTTATTAAGTTGCGCAATAAAAAATTTCTGTAAATCGCTTATTTGTGTTCAAATTGACATGCAGTGGGAGTCTAACTTGGAGTAAATTCAGTAAATCAAAGACAGTTTTTTTGTTGGAAATATGCTCGGTTAGGTCGATTAATATTTTAAATTGCGCTCTTTTTGATGTAAGAAAATGTTATACAGCATGTACCAAATTTAAGATATGACGTCATCGATTATTTTTTAAATGACAACAGTAATTTTTTTATAACTATTCATAAAGGGTATATCAAGTTACATATGCGTACTAAATATTAAATTTTTATTCCTTGTCGTTTAAAAGATATTTAACAAATATCAACTAATTGGAAAAATGAAGGAATCTGATTCAACTCAATGAAATAATTCAGGCAATTTAAAAATGGAATGTCAAAAGGTTTATCATATTTGTCAAACGGAGTTGATGCTGAGAATGTCAAACAAAAAAGTTAAATGAAAACAATTAAGGAGATTAACATCGTATCGAGCGAAGATATTTATTAGTTTGTCGTTTTGTAAGAAACAACGTTTGTCAAAAAAATCTAACAAAATGCCGTACTTAACTAAAACCCACAAGATTGAAATTCCAATGATAATTGGCTACGGAGATAGGACAAGAACACAAAATGAAGTTATTCATTTATTCAGAGAGAAGTATCCTAATTTACCATCCTTATTTCAGAGTACTACAAGCAAGATTGAAAAACAGTTTCGGGAAAATGGACATTTGAGAACAACAAATTATCATCGTCAGAGTGCCCTCGATGAAGATGTCAAAATGAATGTACACCTCTCTATTCAAGAAAATCCTCACGTCCCCACTAGGTAGATAGCTAGGGAACTAAAAATTCGCGAGTCTTCAGTGACGAGAATTCTTCAAACCCAGAAATTTCATCCATATAAAATGACAATCCTCCAGGAACTCGCCGAAGATGATTCGTATAGAACATTCTAGTTTTGCGAACAAATTATGGATCTATTAGACCGCAATGTTGTAAACGTATAAAACGTCCTGTTGTCTGACGAATCAACGTTTACGTTAAGTGGTGAGGTAAATAGTCAAAATTGTGGTCATTGAGCAAACAACAACCGACACTGGATGAGGGAAGGCCACACTCAACATCAAGAAAAAGTCAATGTTGGGGCAGGGATTGTTGATGATCGCGTAATAGGACCAATTTGCTTACAAGGAAATCTCAATGGAGCTAGATATTTAGAATTTTTGCAGGAAGAATTTGTTCTGAATTTGGCTTCTATGTTTACTGATCCTGATGAAGCCGATGTCCTGAATAGAAACATCTGGTTTCAACAAGACGGTGCGTTGCGCCTCCCCATTTTACAAGAACTGTCCATGAGTACCTGGATAATGTATTTCTAGGCAGATGGATTGGTAGAAGAGGACCATTAGAATGGCCTCCTGGATCTCCGGGTTTAACATCAATGGGTTGTTCATTTTTCGAATTAGTTGATGTTTGTTAAATATCTTTTAAACAAGGAATAAAAATTTAATAATTGGTACGCATGTGTAACTTGATATCCCTTTAAGAATAGTCATAAAAAAATTAGTATTGCCATTAAAATAACAAGTCGATGACGTCATATCTCACATTTGATACACGCTGTGTAACATTTTCTGACATCAAATAGAGCGCAATTCGATCTACTAATCGAACTCTCCGGGCACATTTCCAACAAAAAAACTGTCTCTGATTTACTGAATTTATTCCAAGTTAGAGACTCGCCCTGTATGTATACGATTAGTGAAAATTTTCAATTTGCTCAATGGTGATTTGATTTCATATCATTTATGGGTAGTTTTTAACACATAATTACAACACCGTGAATTATAAATTTAATATATGAATTATAAGTAAATTATGCATAACTGTTTACAAATTTGAAAAATTCCAAATGCTGAAAAATTTTGAAAATGATACAGTAAGCATAAATTTGAACCTTAACCCAATGAAATATTCTTGATACAAAATATTTGATTTGACCTATTCGAACTTCATGAAAATCAAAAATAAGTACAACATAATAGCAAATTATAATAAAAATATAACATCACAACAAAAATAGTCGTGAGTGAATAAAGAAATAAACTGGTAGAAGGCATACTTGCATATATTGAAGTGGGCAAATGTGGTTTAACATTCCCTTTTTCACATTCCTCCATGACTCCATTGTGGTTAATTGGTACTGCAGTGGTATTAAGTTTCTGCTAAATTCTTATGAATACAAAATCAGAACCACTAAAATGCTTTGAGCAAATCTAAAATCCAGAGTTAAATAGTTAAGACGATTTAAACTTTGTACGAAGATTTTTATTCTTGGATCCTTGTTCCTACTTAGATTTGCGATTTATTAACAGCAGCCAGCCATTTTCTTCTCATTTTCTTGGACTTCGGAAATCAAAAGCATGAAGATGTGTCCCTACATCATTTCTTCTTCTAACAGGACCCAACACAGCCATACTGAACCATCTTGTCCCAATAAATAACCATTGAACACGTCCGAAAATGAGATTTTGACAATAATACTGAAGAAAATCGAAAAACAAACAGCAGAATACAACAAAAATACACATGGCCAGATAGGTATGAGATGGGTATCACTATAAATCTATGAGATCAGATATGGTATTAGGTTATGGTTGGTTCATTGGTTTTCTCGATTGGTGAGCTCGGAGACAAATTCTTTCGCTCAGTCTCGATGACTTTTTTATGTCACCCTTTGACAATTCTTATTCAGGAACTCCAGTATAGTCTGGCTCGAAGTCACGCTGCTAGTTCTTGCCTTTCGGTTTTTCTTGTTTGGTCTTAGATGGTTTGGTAGAGTTAGTTAGAGTATCTGTTAATAGAGTTTTGGAAAGGATTTTATTGTTCTTATTATTTTTTTTAAGGTTTTTTCATTCGTATTTCTGTTGTTTATTATAAGTGTATGTCAGTGTGGTGTAGCTAATTAATAAAATATTTCATAGGGTTTGTATTAAGCTCTAGTAGAAATAGAGTCGTGCTTATTGGAGTGTTCATGTCAGCCTTTGCCAGCTACTCATACAGGTTAAGGTTGTTTTTGTTAAGCCTTGTACATTCAAAGATTATATGGGTTGTAGTTCCCACCATGCCATACAAGCAGAAGGGATCATCTCTTAAACTGATTTTAAATAGGTGCTCTTAGATTCTACAGTTGCCTGTTTTATTTCTGGTTATAGTTGTTGTGTTTTCTAATTACATACTCCCACTCTTGGTAACATGGTTTTTGGAATATGTTGTGTGTAGGTTTAGGTAAAATGCCTTCGTCTCTTTAATGGTGTCTGCCCAGTGTTTTTTTTTTAAAAATTTGATCATTACGTATTTCAAATGAAAGGGTTGAATATCTTCTCCTAGGAGAGGTGTCTTGTCTGATATGTTGAGATAACTTCCAACCATTGTTAAAGTGTCTGCTCTTTAGTTGACAACAAATTCTACATATTCCGGGACCAAGCCATTATCATGTTTATGCCTTTTTGTGTTGCTGTAATTACTTTCTCACTGAACTGTAGTGTTAAAGGATTGCCTTTTCTGAGTTTTTTATTTTTTTGATTGCTGCTTGGGAGTCCGAGACAATATGATTCTCTTCAGTTGCTTTTCTGAGGCTATATCTATGGCTTTGTTGATGGCTATTAGTTAGATGTTGCAGATTTGTGTTATGTCATTCATCCTAGAGGCAAAGTAAATATTCAGATTGGGAGCATGAACCCTCATTCCGGCTCTATTTGTAATAAAGTCCCTCGAACCGTTGTAATATGTTACCGATATTGTTTATGTATGTATGTCACCTATTTTAATTTCTTTATAGTCTGGGAGAATGCATTTGATTTGTGTTAATATGCCTGTTTTATATATTGAGAGTATGCCGTATTTAATCATGTTACATGGGTAACATTCTGTCTGAACTTCCGACAGGGTCCCCAAGAGGAGCGATGTGCCACTTTCCTGTCGGTGGTCGCTCTCAGTCTAGTTTCAAGCAGGGTTAGTAAGGAATTCATTCTTCCGGATAAATTCTACACACGAGTTTGATTGCTATTATTTTTCTTCTGGTGTATACACTGTTTCTAGGGCTTCCCCTTGTAGGACTAAGATCGGTGTGGACATCATGGTTCCCACTGAAATATGATGACCCATACTCTAGAATGGGTCTGATGTAACCTTTATAAATTATGAGCAGTGACATAATCTTAATCTTAACTGATTCCAAGTGTTTATTCCATTTTAAGTGTTTGAGAACGAAGACCTACACATTTTGCTGTAGTTTTCCATCCAATTATGTTTCGGTTGATGCTTATAGGTGGTAGTTCTTTTTGTTAAGACCCTTGGTAAATAAGATTGCCGTAGTGTTTGCTGTAGAAATGCTAAGGTTGTGATTATTCATTTCATTCTTTTTCATTCTTTATCATTATGACTATATCATCAGCATATTGTATAATTTTGGTATCTTTGTCTGTTATTTGGTGGGGTGAGTATTGAGTATTGGAGTAATGGCAAATATTGATTAACGGACTAAAGGTGGTATTCCAAAATGTTCCTTAAAATTTTTCGTAACTTAAAATGGTTACTTAGGTCATTTCGTATTCAGAAACGTTCCTTAGGATAAAATGAATTAATTGACTTAATTAAAATTAACTTAAAATAATCCTTAGTATTTTTTAAGTAAAAATTTTTCTTACTTAGTAGCATTCATAAATAGTAAAGATTTTTCTTACATTTAAAAATTATTTAAGGAATAATTAATAAAGCAAGATACCTACTTTAAATATATCTTATCCTTAATATCGAGGTTATACTCATAGAAACAGATTATAAGCAAAGAGCGGAATTTTTAATCACATTCAAGGTCTTACCGGCAGGCCGCAGAAGACGCAAGCGT
Organism: Cryptocephalus primarius; assembly: GCA_963576515.1. Classification (NCBI taxonomy): domain Eukaryota; kingdom Metazoa; phylum Arthropoda; class Insecta; order Coleoptera; family Chrysomelidae; genus Cryptocephalus; species Cryptocephalus primarius. The sequence goes on along the minus strand of OY754936.1, from coordinate 32,484,990 downwards.
CTCGTGCAGGTGTCACCATTCTCGTATTTTTTACTATTCCCAGAGCCCAGATACAGTATTTTTGTTTTCGAATTAGTTTAAATGCTTAGTTCGGTCTACGCAGTGTATTTTTCTACCAGGCCTGTTGGTATCGTAGTATTTAATTTCTTTCTCGCTTTATTAATTTTTCAACTAGCATTTGTAGTGGCGAAATTTTTATTTCTTTTGGGTATCTCCATTTCGATTAATTTTGTTTTGTTGCAATTCCTCGTATCAGCTTTAGTGGTTGAAAAATTTGGGTTTTTCATTTATACCGTATCATATTTGGGGTCATTTGCTTTCCGTTTTTAATTATATTTTTGAAAACAGTTTAACAGTGGTTCTAGGTCCTTACGTACAACTTGGTTTATCTTACTATTTGTTACAATGGAACAGCACTTATTAGAATATGATTGCTTTAGCTATGTTAACGAAAGACAAATCTATTGCAATATTTGCGCCCAGTCTTTAGTGTTTAAAGGTAAACAAAGTCTGGAGCAACACATTAAGACCCAGAGACACATAAAGAATATAACGGGACCGTCTGACAGAGAATTTTTCCAGGACTTATGCCAAGCTTTTACAGCCGCAAATATTCCTTTAAAAAAATTAAACAACCCTTCCTTCAAAAATTTTTTAAAAAAGTATACTAAAAGGGCGATTCCAGATGAATCTACTTTGAGAAAGGAATATTTACTGAAAGTGTACAACAAAACAGTAGAAGCAATTAAATCTGAATTTTTAGACCAACACATGTGGATTAGTGTGGATGAGACTACAGATATAAAAGGTAGATGTGTCGTAAATGTTGTTGGCGGAATATTAAGTGGACAACCCTCAGATCAGCATTTAATTAGTACAACTTTCCATGAAAGAGTAAACGCTGAAAAAATATGCGAACTTACAATAAATGTTTTAAAGAAGGTTTGGCAAGGGGATCCATCAAAATTATTATTATTTGTTTCAGATGCGGCCAGCATTATGTTGAAAGTAGGAACATTGTTAAAAAAATATTTTCCTAATATGCTGCATATTACTTGCTTTGCTCATGGATTACATAGGGTATCTGAATTTATTCGAGAAAGTTTTCCCGACGTCAATTCTTTAATTAATCAATTTAAAAAAATCTTGTTAAAAGCTCCATCACGGACTTCATTATATCGAGAAACATGTCCAAATCTTCCCCTTCCTCCTCATCTAGTTATCACACGTTGGGGCACATGGTTAGAAGCTGCTATATTCTTTTCAAAAAATTTTGACATACTTAAATTGTTTGTTTCCAAGTTAAAAGATGATGCTAGCGCCATTGAAAAATGTAAACAGCTTGTTACCAAAGCCGATTTACAGAATAACTTAAAATTTATCGAACATAATTTTTCTGAAATCCCCGAAACAATTACGTTGTTGGAAAAGCGAAACATAAAACTATCGGTTGCCCTAGAAACATTTGATTCTGTGTTAACTCATTTGAAAAACACATCTTGGCCGTTGCAACACAAATTTGTAAATAAAATTGATGCCATAATTGCACGCAATACCGATTATTTTATTTTAAGGCAAATAGGTATGGGTGGATTTAGAGATGAGGAGGTACATAAAAAATATTCTACTCTTGTTCCATATTTTTTATATACTCCTGTAACAAGCTGTGATGTTGAAAGGTCCTTTTCAGCCTTTAAAGACATTTTAACGCCAAAAAGGACAAATTTTACGGAAGAAAATATTGAAAAATATTTAATAATTTATGCGTATACTTCAACAAAAAATAAATAATTTTTTCAAACCATTATTGTGCTGAGGTTATTATGTTATCAGTACGCCACTGAACGGGGAGAAATCGATCAAGGCAGTATTGGGCGGCACTTCGCAACGTTATCGCCTTTATTCATTTGGCCCGCTGGACGTTATATATCAACGATTATTTTCTCCGCTCTTTGATTATAAGTCGTTTGAAAAATGTTTGAAGAGAACGACGCTTTTGATGAATATCACAGAATAGAGAAATATTACGATGATATCTCGACAACTTAGACGAATTTTTGGGAAAAATTCGTGGTCCATTACGTACCCGGAAGTATATAATAGAAACGCCGTTGTATGAACTGGAAGATTTCGAATTTAAAAAGTATTATTGGTTTACCAAGCAGTGTGTGGTCAATGTTATTCTCCCCTTAACTACAGAAGTGGAAGACTAATGATGAATGCCTGTAACTCCTTTCGCACAACTTTTAATTGCCCTCAAATATTTTGCTACAGGAAGTATACAGGCGGAAAATGTTAATCGGCAACCTGTATTATACAAAAATATATGCATTAAACAAATACACTAAAATCAAATATATTAAAACAATATATACATATAAATACATACATGCATACCATATTGTGCAAGGTATGTTTGACCTGAAAAAGAAAAATGAAATAAAGTATCGCGTACATTACAATGTTAAAAATGAACACAATAAAATAGCAATGATGGAGCAATGTAGTAAGATGTTTTTAAGAACTATTTTAAAAAATCCAAGTCCTGCCTTTATTGGAAATTTCTGTATTTATGTTAATACTGAAAAATTATGTATTGCTCTTTCATATATGAAAGTTATCCATCGTCTTACTAATATTACTATGACGTAAAAAAATTTTGGGTTTGCTACAGATTGTCTATGGAGATTTAAAAAATTACAGTCAGCAAATCACCAACAGAGCAATAAAAAAGATCTCTTCAAAGATATCAGCACATTTAAGAAGGTTCATCTCGTTTCCCAAAGAACAAGGTTTAAGCATATTGAGAGAAAAAATTTATGATATAGATCGACTTCCAGGTGTAATCGAGTGTATTGATTGCACACATATTCCTATAAAGAATTAAATATGTCATTAAAACATTCAAATGGTGGCTGCTCCCAACCTTAAAATCATGGACATCGTCACTAGATAGCAGGATCAGCACATGATCAGCAACAGCTAATGGTGAAATTGGAAAATAGAATTTGAGAGGGATCCTCTTCAGGGATAGTGGATACCCCCAGAAGCACTACCTGTTGGCCCCAATTTTATACCCTACTACTGAAAGCGAAATGAGGTACAATCGAGCACACATTAGAACCCAAAATGTCAGAGAGATGTTTTGGTGACTTAAAAATAAATTTCTCTGGTCTTGGAAAAAAAATTAATACAAAACTTCATTCAACAACAAGAATTATTGATGCCTGTGCAATACTGCACAACATTGCTATACAGCAGAAAGAAGAAGATCCTGAGAAAATTTAGCTGTGCAAGAAATGGATGATGTGGTAACTGTAGCAATACAAGACAGAGCTCGAGGTGACATATGTGAATATGACAAATTTTTGTATATTGTCTAGTTATATGCAAATTACTAAAGGTAAATAATAATGTTATCAAGTTAGTTGTTTACTATGGCACAGCTCTTTACAAACAAAATATTTTGTATAACTATAAACCCCCTTGAGATGATGATTATTTACTGATAAAAATTAATAAGAAAAATAATAAAAGGATATTTTACCAACTGCCTCATTAGCCTTTTATTCTGCCTCATTCTGTAACGATATAATTATCCCAACCTCATCTATGTAGTACCCCATTTCACTTTCTGACTTGATTAATGCTACTGCGTCTCTGTTGACACACTCTCCTATTTCAATATTTACGTTTTCAAGGTCCATGCCAGGGTCTTGGGAGGTTGACGGCCCAACGTGGAGACCTCCCCACGCACCCATTCTTGCTCGTTTTTCAGCAGCTAGTTCCTATTCCCGCTGGTATTTTATGTTGTCCCAGCATTTTTTTCAGTGGGTCCGAATTACGCTAAAACAATTAAAAAGTAGTAGGTGCAAACTGAAACTGCACTGAACTGAACTGGTTTAAATCTGCATAAATTAATTTGGTTTCCAAATTGAGGTACTTACTTCTGAAACGTTCGAATCACTATTAAAATATTTGGCTAGCTCCTTCCACTTCTTTTGTTGCCCACCACTCCCTGTCCGATAGATATATTCTTAAGATGGGTCACGATAAATGTAACAGTGAGATGTAACCGTCTTTGAGCATTAATACAGGCCTCTACAATATCAACTTAAGAAGAGGAGTGCCGCTTCTACATTACACATGTGATCTGTGGATCATAAAAAATATAGACAATAAGAATTTTAGGTTATTGGACATTCTCGTGCCGAATAGCGTGGCGTTCAGAACGTATTTAGATAATCTTTGTAATCCGCGATTATTAGTGCTTAAACTCACCATCAGATTCCAAAATCAGGTAAATCTCTTCGGTTTAATACCATATTTCTCATATTACCCTTTATTTAACATAGGTTTTGAGAGACCTGACCTGGAATAATCTAGGTTAGGTTTCTCCAATGGAGTCCCAGAGCGGGGGCCGGGTCCCCCCGCTTTATTTAAATCCAAAAAGCTTAAAAAGCAGACACAATCTGTTAAAAAAAGTCATTGTGGAATATATTGATCAGGAATTGGGGCCTCAGATGGAGGAAAGATCCCTCGATTCAAAATCTTTAAGTGATGCGAAAAGCAATCCGCTAAGTGAACTTAAATATAAAAAAACAGATCGAGGACCGTTCGAAATATATGTTGAAAGTACAACGGACCAAAATATAGGAAACTACAATACACTAGGTATCGCGAAAACACTATATAATCTCAATATTCCAAATATCTTGGAGATTCAGAGAAAAGGAAAAAATAGGTTAGGGGTGAGATTTTCTAATTATTCAGCAGCAAATAATGTGCTCAGCGATGAAAGACTTATTAATCTAGGATATAAAATGTTTATACCTTTAAGTAAAGTCACCTGTAAATTCGTCATAAAATATGTAGACCTGGGGTACTCTGAAGATGAAATCAAATTAGCTCTAAAGATTCCGTCTTTAAAAGGGTCCAATATATTAAACCTCCGCCGTTTAACGACTCGCGATAGAAGGTCCAAGGAACTTAAATTTATTCAAACCCCCTCGGTTGTATGCACAATAGAAGGGACCCTGATCCCTAAGGAAGTCCAAATATATGGCCACCCATTCCAAACCTATCCTTTTATTTCACCAGTTATCAGGTGTATGAACTGCCTAATGTATGGTCATACTAAAAATCAATGTCGATGAAAAACAAGGTGCTCCAAATGTACCAAAGATGTGCATCAAGGGGAGTGCGATAAATTCTGCCTTTTTTGTAAGGAGGGAAGCCATTTCACCTCTAATAAATCCTGTCCTGAATTTCAAAGACAAAAAAATATAAGGTATGCCATGTCAATGGATGGTATTACATTTTTTGAAGCCAACAAAATTTTCCCCAAGAAACCTTTAAATTCCACACAGGAACCCTTTCTCCAGCTCCCTGGAGATTTTCCACCGTTAATTGAAAAACCCGCTCAACAGAATATTGAAATAAATCAAAGGAGGGCGTTTAGACCAGCGAACCCTGGTCCATACTCCTACAAGGATGCCTCGACAGTAGGCGATATAATTAAAAGAAAAAGACCCAGTGAATCCCAAGACATAAGTAATCAAATTTCTCCCTCCCCCCCTAAAACCTTTTCATTCAATTCTCCCATGGTGTTTACCAGGGAACAACCCATCGAAGGTTCTTCCCTTACTGGGAATTTGCGGGGAGTGAATACTCCTCCGCTTCCCCACATAAAAGATTTATTATCCCAAATACAACAAATATACAACAGCTTAATGGCTATACAATCATCGGTTTACTACAGGGGCTCTGAGCACTCGGAGGGTCCTTGACTAAAAACTCTATGGCTTTATCAGTTATACTTTGGAATATTAACAACCTAAGGCTTAATCTATTAGATCTTAAAATTCTTATTAAAAATTATAACCCAGATATCATACTTCTTAATGAAACGCATTTAACAAAAGATTATATTGTGAGGTAATTAGGTCGTGTGACAGATTATCCAAGTAGTAACAATAACAACCAGAGTTTATTCTAAGGTGCATATTCGACTTTATTAGTAGGTCGAATAAACAAAGGTAATCGATTGTTGGATGTTTTGCTGGGGTAGTCTGTTACACATTCACACTCGCCCTAGATACCCATGTATTAAATAGAATCGACACAGTTAACACGTAGAGTAGAGTAGAGTAGAGTAAGAGTAGTACCGTATAACATGTATCCGACAATGTAATTGATTCAATAGATGTTATAAGTAATCAACGAGTCAGCCTTATATCCATCATCCTACCCTGGGACATTTAAATATCCTTCTTATGACATATACAGACAAGATAGACATGATTGATTTGGGGGGATCCTTACCCTTGTTAAATCCAATATGGCGCATAGAGAAATTCCCCTTAATAATCCTAGTTTGTCCTCCTATACTCAATATCAAGCTATATATTTGGAAGCACTAAAAATCACTATCATGAATGTTTATAATCCCCCTCAAGTAGCTTTAGATTTAATGGGTTGGGAAGATTTGATTAGAAATTTTAAATCCCCCATTATTATGGGAGATCTTAATGCCCATCATATAGCTTGGGGCTCCAATAAAATAAACCATAATGGTATGGTGATTCTCTCCTCCTGCCAGGATCTGTGATTAACCTATCTTAACAATGGAGAACCTACAAGGGTTCCCCTCCCCTCCAGAAACAAATCTATTATTGACCTAGCTATTACTTCTAATGATCTTGCCCCAAGGTGTAGATTTCAAGTGTTGGATTATCCCTCAATGAGTGATCACTTTCCTATTAACACTACGCTACTGTTATCACGGGCATCATCTCACGTTGATAGTAATTTTAAAAAATTTAACTTCAAAAAAGCTAAGTGGGATAAGTATAGAGATACAGTTGATTACCTTCTCTCTCAAAAATCTGTTATCTCTTACGAGGATTTTACGAAAATTTTGATTAGGGCTCGCGACTCTTCTATACCTCAGTTTAAACCAACTACTCATCCTAATTATAAACCCCTACCATGGTGGGATAGAGAATGTGAGAGGGTATTCAGGCGTAAATTAGCACAACTTCAAAAATTTAAAGAGATTTCAACTTGGGAAAATTTTATAGAATTAAAAAAGAGGAATGCTGAGGCAAGAAGGGTTTTCAAAACTAAGAAAAAAGAATCCTTTAGAAAATTTTGTGGTAAACTTGACAGGTCTACCCCGGTGAGGAGGATTTGGGATATCATCCATAAATTTGAATATGGCCAAGGAGTAAAATTTAAAAAGAAATTACCTAATAAAGAAATTGCATCTCAAGTCCTGGCATCTCTCTCCTCCTCTGACCCTAACCCAGACCTTCCATTGGTTTTAAAACCAAATAACTTTAGGGAGGTGGAATATTATGAACTTCTATATATTTTAAATCTTAAATCAAAAATTACATGTCCAGGTCAAGATGACATTGTTTATCCCATGATAACAAATCTCTCAGGGAAAGGTAAGAAGGTGTTGATTGACATTTATAATGAAATCTTGCGTACACTAAAGATCCCTTCCGAATGGGAAAATATCTCGGTTATTCCAATCCTGAAACCCCATAAAGATCCCACAATTCATAATAACTACAGACCCATATCTTTATCTTCCTGTTTATCAAAGATACTTCAGTTGATTATTAAAAACAGGTTAGAATGGCTTTTGGAAAAAGATTCCATCCTCCCTGCAACTCAATTTGGATTTAGGAAAGGTAGAGGATGTGCTGATGCAACCTCATTCATGGTTCAATACATAGAGGAGGGCATTAGAGAAAATAAGTTTGTACTAGGGGTTTGCCTGGACTTGAAGTCTGCCTATGATCATGTAGATATTAACATTCTTTATAATAATTTACTGAAGATGCAGGGTTTAACATGTGAAATCTCATTTATTTATAAACTCTTCAGGAAAAGACTAATCTCGATTAAAGATAATTCGGATACCCTTATCCCGGGAGTAGCTCATACCAATAGGGGTCTACCGCAAGGATCCCCTTTGAGTCATATCCTGTTCAACGTATACTCTATTCCTTTATATGAAATATTAGACAATAATAATGGTGATACTACCTTAGTGCAATATGCAGATGATATAATGGTTCTCGTTAAGGGAAGGGATATCTTCGAAATGTTCCGTACCATGCAACGTAACCTAAACAATCTCGAAAGAATTATAGGTAATTTGGGGTTTAGCATATCAGAAGAAAAATCTTCTTATATAGTGTTCAGAAAAGGACATCCAAAGAAACAATATCCTCCCCTACTTATAAAGGGAATCCCTATATCACAAACCCGGATAGTCCAATATTTGGGGATACAGCTCACCTTTAATCTTAAATGGGATACCCATTTTAAATTTTTGGAAAAAAAATGTCTTAAAAGAATTAATATCCTCCGGGCACTATGTGGAACTAAGTGGGGAGTAGATCCGAAAACTCTATTAATGTTTTATAAAAGTGCCATACGATCTCAAGTAGACTATTGCAGTCATATTTTCAATGTACACAATGTTGCAGTTTTTAACAAACTCGAGACCATTCAAAATATTTCACTGAGAGTAATCTTAGGATGTCATAAATCTTCACCTGTCCTGGCACTTCAAGGATTAGGAGACATCACTAACCTGAAAACTAGACGTCTTATGTTAACTAATAAATTTGTTGCTAAATGCATATCTAATGATTCTCATCCCTTGAACACTCGACCGGTTCCCCTTTCTAATTGTGTTTTACCATTAGGGAGAAGGAGAAATGGCAGCATCATTCAAGAGTCGATCAATCTGTTTTACGAGTCTGTACCCCTTCCCACATCCCTCCCAAGGTTGGTTCCATTTTTATTTCACCCGAGGACGTTAATACAAAAAATTCCATGCCTTTTCCCAGATTATACTAAACTTAATATAAATGATCAAACTGCCTTTGAACGGTATATTAATAAAAATTTCCAAAATCACATTACAATTTTCACAGATGCATCAAAAAATCCTGAAAATCACAAAACAGGTATGGGTGTTTATATACCATCAAGGGATATACGATTTGCCTCTAAACTTAATGATGCTATGCAGCTATGTACAGCGGAAATTGCGGCCATACATAAAGCGGTACAGTTTGTAATATCACTAAACCTTAAACAGGTAATTATTCTCTCTGATTCTCAGAGTGCATTGAGGAAAATACACCAACCCAAGTTTCAATCTGCTACATATGAAATATTAAAGATTAGGTACCATATACTTGGCCTTCTAAATGGGGGTTTCTCGATAATATTACATTGGATTCCAGGACATAAAGGCTTTACCGGCAATGAGACTGCCGATAGACTGGCATTGATAGGAGGTATTTTAACAGTCCCGTACCCATTCACACTTGATTTACGAGATCGCGTTCCATCTATCAATAAACGGTGTCTGCAAACCTTCAACTCAAGTTGGTCACACAAATTAAAGGAATCTGCATCAATTTTTAGTAATGTATTGGATAACTTCTCACAGGTCCCTTGGTTTTATAATTATGATTCTATTCCTAGAGAACTAGTAGTTGTTATAAATAGAATGATGACTGGGCATACAAATGCTCCAGCACACCTTCATAAAATCCATGTTTTAGACAGCCCTTTATGTATATGTGGTAAATTGGGAAATCTCACTCACCTTCTCTTTGAATGTCCAATCAATCATTCTTTTGAACTATATAGAAAATTATCCAGGGTGGTGGAGGCCCCCATTTCCATTGTTTCTTTTCTAAGAGGATTTGATCACTGAGCCCTTAGAATACTATTTAAACATATTAAGAGATATGGTATTGATATTTGAGGAGGTGCAGGTTTTGGAATCTGTTCCTATTTTTCTGTAATTAGGTGTTAAAATATATAGGTATATACTTCTGATCGTCACCTGTTCATTTTCACGAGAATTAAAAGATAGTTACCCAACTATCGGCACTGGGTAAATGACCTCGGCAGTCGAGCCCATTAAAGAAGAAAGAAGAAGAAGAAGTAGGTTATTGGAGGTTATGTTTTGACAGCATTGCACGAAACGAGTAAGTCCTTACTTGAAAAAACCTTCACTTAAATATTTCTTAGCTAAAAAAAATCCTATCTTAAATATTTCTTAGCCAAGATTTATTAAATCGGATCTCTGTATAGAACTCGATCCATACCTTAAGTTGGGAAAAACCTTAACTTACGTAAGAAAAATTTAAGAAATATTTAAGGAACGTTTCAGAATACTCTAAGTGGTGATTCTTGTGAAATTTTCTTGTTTGTTATATCTGGACCTATCTGGCTTTGTTGATTTTGTGGTACATACACTTTTTGTGTTGACATACACAGGAATAGGTGCCCAACACTTCACTTTTCTCCATTCAACAGATAATTACTAACTTTTTATTATGGTGTCTTGTATCACGTTTACCGTAATTTTGACTCAAATAAAATGCGATGTTCTATATATTGGTTGAGGGTATATAAGGGTATTATAAGGGTAAGGGTAAAATTGTTAATTGGTATTAAGGTTTTTCTTAACTTAAAGGTAAGGAACAATTTGTATTCAGAGATCCTACATAGAAACATCTTTGCTAAGAAATATTTAAGATCAGATTTTTCTTAAGTAAGAACTAATTCGTTTCGTGCGATACTGTCAAAAATATGAACCCTATGGATAACCTCCAATAACCTGAAATTTTTATTGTTTATATTTTTTACGATCCACAAATTACATTTGCAACGTAGAAGCATGTGACCTCTTCTTAAATTAATAATTAAGAATCTTGTATTAATACTCAAAAACAGTTACATTTCACTGTTATATTTATCAAAACTCCATTTTAAGAATATATCTCGGCCAGGTAGTGGCGAGTAAAAGAAGGAAATGGGACCAGCTAGCCAAAGAATTTAACAGTAATTCGGACGTGACAGAAGTAAGTATCCGAATTTTGAAACCAAATTAATTCCTGTAGATTTAAATCATTCATTTTGTACCTACTAACCCTTAATTGTATTAGCGTAATTCAGACCAATTAAAAAAATTCTGGGACAACATAAAATTCCAGCGGGAAAAGAAATTGGCTGCTGAAAAGCGAACGAGAATGAGTACAAGGGGAGGTCTCTACGTTGAGCCATGAAAATGTAAATATTGAAATAGAATTGTCGACAGCGATGCAGTAGCATTAATCAAGTCAGGCACTGAAATGGGGTGCCTACACATACTACATTGATAGGCTGGGATAATTACATCATTACAAAATGAGGCACAAGAAAAGGCTTACAAGGCAATTGGTAAAATATCCTTTACATTATATTTTTTATTAACTTTTAACAATAAATAATCATCTCAAGAGGGTTTCTAGTTATACAAAATATTTTGTTTGTAAAGAGCTGGGTCATATTAAATAACTAACTTGGTAACATCATTATTTACATTTAGTAATTTGTATATAACTGAACAATATACAAATATTTGTCATATGTTAAAAACCATCAATTGAAATGCTTAATTATAAAAGCTTCCTATTGTAGCGAATGCCCCGTATAGGTCGTTGTTATGGAAAAACAAGTAGTTATTTATGTAATGGTGAAATTGTACAATATTGACGTCAGTGTAGAATTAAATCTCTGTGTGTAAAGACTGCTGTAATTTTAGAAGAGTAAAGCCGTTTTGTATAAGAAACCGCTACAAATGGGGGCCTGTCCGGGATTTGCTGAACCGAAGTAGCGGATAAAGGATTGTTGGACCTGGGATGGAGTACAGAAGTGATGGTGATGGCACGCGGCGGAGAGGCGAGGAGTGCAGTCTGAGCGGCTGGTGCGGATCGGGATGCTGCAGAATCCGAAGCTAAGTCTAAATTTAGGAAAACACTCGAATGGATTGACTGCGTGCGGCTGGCGCGCGTGGCCCGTTTGAGTGCTACAGTCACATTTGTAACTCATATTGGGAGACGGGCGCTGTTCATCTTTAGTACAAGAATTGGTGATGGTTGACCACCGGGTTGTGCGTCTGGAGCCACGAAGCAGTTGCTGGGGATTTCAGTAACTGCAAGAGCAGCGGAGGATTTCAAGAGACAGGTCCCTCTTCTACCTGGAGCATTGGATGGGATTGGTCATCCCTGGTGTCTTTCATGGTCAGAAAGAGGATTGGCCTGCTTGGTTTCGATTCGCTGCTGATTAATTTTTGTACAGGATTTGCAGTCCAACCCGCTCAATGGAGTTAATCGCACATATACACATATACACATACACACAATTACACATATACTTGCAATTTATTGCAAATGGATTTGGCAAGGATCAGGCGGAATCTCTGAAGAAGGGGAGAGCGGGAAGAGGTGTGCATGGTAGCAGTAGCAGTAGCCGAAGCATTAGTCGTAGCAGTAGTAGCAGCAGTAGCCGAAGCATTAGCCGTAGCAGTAGCAGCAGTAGCAGTAGCCATAGCCGTAGCAGGAGCAGTAGCTGTAGCAGTAGCCGTAGCAGTAGCAGTTCGCTGATATGGTAGTCATTCGCTGATATGGACTGCTGTGGAAGTAGATCGTCCGAGGGTCGAGGGCGACCCTGAAGACGGGGAGGAATAGTGTAGCGAATGCCCCGTATAGGTCGTTGTTATGGAAAAACAAGTACAGTCGAACCTCTATTCAACGAACCTCTATTTAACAAAATTCTCTATTTAGCGAAATTTTGGTTAGAACCGTGAATGTCCGATGTTATTTATTAATAAATTTCTCTGTATTTAGCGAAGACAATCTCTATTTAACAAAGTATAGATAGGGTTATAAACCCATAGCAGTTACCCGGTAGTCTGAATTTCAAGAATGTTCACTCTTATCCTTTCCTAGATTTTTAATGTGGTCATTACGCGGTATTGCTGCCTGCATTTTTTTAGACTTCCTTAAGAATTCTTAAGTTAAGTCCACATCTGATGTTTTCGTGAGGACCTAATACGGCTTTTGTTTCTTTGTACATTATGTATAATAGCCCTGATAATAGCTTATATGTTTAATCATACATAATGTACGTTCATGTAAATACATATTAGTTCATATATCACATGTATGTATTATTATATATGTATTACGTTCATTAAACTTCACTCAAAACTAGAACTTCAATTATGAAATCATTTTTTATGTCGATTAAACATACATCATTTATATATGTATATACGTATAATACATAATAATTCGGTCTATATATACCGAATTATTCTATATAACGAATTTTCTATATAACGAAGTTTTTTCAGCGGATTTAGGACTTCGTTAAATAGAGGTTCGACTGTAGTTATTTATGTAATTGTAAATTGTAAAATACTGACGTCAGTGTAGAACTAAATCTCTGTGTGTAAAGACTGCTGTAAATTATAGAAGAGTAAAGCCTGTTGTATAAGAAACCGCTACACTATATTGCATGACCTCGAGCTCTGTCGTATATCGCTACAGTTACCACTTCATCCATTTCTTGCGTAGCTCAATTTTCCTCAGGGTCTTCTTTCTGCTCTGTGGTAATATTGGGCAGTATTGCACATGCATCAATAACTCTTGTTGTTGAATGAAGTTTTGTATTAATTTTTTTCCAAGACCAGAGAATTTTATTTTTAATATACCAAAACATCTCTCTGACATTTTGGGTTCTAACGTGTGCTCGATCATACCTCATTTCGCTTTCAGTGGTAGGGTTTAAAATTGGGGTGAACAGGTAGTGCTTTTGATGGTATCCACTGTCTTCTAATAGGATACCTCTCGAAGTTCTATTTTCCAGTTTCATTTTTTCCATTAGGGAACTTTTTTGGTTTCAGCATTTTTTATTTGGTCCGAATTATGCTGAAACAATTAGAGGTTAGTAGGTGCAGACTGAACGATTTAAATCTACAGGAATTAATTTGGTTTCAAAATTAGGATACCTACTTCTGTCACATCCGAATTACTGCTAAGTTCTTTGGCTAGCTTGTCTCACTTCCTTTTTTTACTCACCACTACCTGGCCAATAGATATATTCTTAAAATGGGGTTTTGATAAATATAACAGTGAAATGTAACTGTTTTTGAGCATTAATACAAGACTCTTAATTATTAATTTAAGAAGACGACACATGCTTCTACATTGCAAATGTAATTTGTGGATCGCAATGACGTTTTAATACATCAACTAGACGCGTCAAACATTGGCATTTTGTTTGGTAGAAATAGAGGTTAATAACATTCATTCATTTGAATTTGTGGATTCAGCAAACAAAAATGAATCAGAACAAAAAGTGGGAAAAGATTATAACTCTAATTATTCATCTCGTTTTTTGTAGTATTTGTGAAGTGCTAGTGGGATTTTTATCTTGGATTATTGTTTCTTTGAAGTTATCTTATTGAACATGGTAGTGAGTTGTTCGGTATATAGCCCAATCAAATAAAAAAAAGCAAAGTAATTCGTTTCAGGTTGAAACCTTTTTAAAATCCAAGTTTAGGTAAAAAGATATTTTTCAAAAAGTCAGTTTAAAATGACAGCGCCATTGTTTAAACATTGTTTAAATGGTGAAAATTGCAAAAAATGAGTTTTTTTAACTGTATTAGAAAAACACATAACAGGGAGCATTAAAGCTTTTTTCTTATTTCTGCTTGAAAAATACTTCATTCTAGACCTGCTAAGAAAAAAAATATAAAGGAATTATTTAAATAATTGCAAAAAATCATCGATTTTAAATTTACAATAAACAAAGAAAAAAAACCTAAATTATTTGGAAACTTGCAAAGAAAGTTGACTTTTGCTATCCTTAAGATTCCCTTAAAAATTGGGTCTTAACCCTCAGGGTACAATCTGGGTTAGCGTAACCCAGACGAATTTTGAAAGTGTTGGCATTTTAAAAAAAGTGAAGGGAGGGGGTCGGGAGTGGGGGCTAAAAAAACTTTGAGGCAGTATCCGTGTGTACCGGGAGCGGCAACTTCAGTTTCCGCTTGGTTCTCGAGTGGTCCAGGTTTGAAAGTTGACCTCGGGTATTTCTCACCCAGATTGTACTCAACGTTACAAAATTTGTGTTTTAGAGAGAAAAAATTTTTCTTTCTTTTTGGAGTTTTGGCTGCGTTAAATGTAAATTCTTTTATTCTTTATAATTTAAATGGAAATAATAGTGCAATGAAAAGAATTGAGTATGCAATGGAGCTGGCAATGCAGCTTGTAAAACCTGCACTCATTTCTAGATTAACTACTCCCACGTTGAGAGTCAATCTGCGCGGTTTGATCGGAAATTTTTTGGATGCCAAAGATATACCAGAGGATTTGGACATAAGACATGAATTTGTTAATAATAAAATGGGTAAACAAAGGCGATGTAGCCTGTGCCCCACTTCCCTGGGCCGTAAAACATATTACAAGTGCCTGAAATGTAATAAGGCTATGTGCAGGGAGCGTGTTGCCAAAATATGTTGCGAATGTGGAGATACGGTTTGAATTTGTGTTTTGTATATTGTCAACAATAAAAAGTTCATGCAACAATAAATTTCGATGTTTATTTATTTAAAAAATACGCCTTGTTGCAAAAAGTTCAAAAATCACGTTTTTTCGCTTCGTAAAAAATGGGATCATTTCAATATTCAAAAAAAATATAGTTTTTGGAATGGATCAAAAAACTGAGTTGTACATTTTAAAGGAGTATTTTAGCTTTCGAACCTCGGAAGAAATAATTAAATATCTTTTTTTCGCAAAGTTATGCCATTTTAAAAAAAAAGTGATTTTTTCGAAAAAAAATTTCCAAAATTTTTAAACATTTGAATGTAACTTTGTTTAAACAAATTATTCGGAAAATCGGTTGACACCCCCGTATTGGCAATCGTCTAGGCTCTCGATTAAAAAAAAAGCGGCTCAATCGGTCAACTACAGCCCGAGATGCAGCCAATCAAAGTTGCTGGGTTAGCCTAACCCATGATTGTACTCACCGGGAGTTTTTTTATAGATTGTACCCTGAGGGTTAAATATGAATTAGTTTATGAATTATTCTATTTGTTTATTAAAAAGTGTATTTTTGCAACCTAAAAAACGCGGTTTGTGCTGCCATAGTAGAAAACTTCATAAGAGCTCATTTCTTTTTGAAGCTTGCTTCTTATCGCAGGCCTTGGGATGGCAAGTGATCTGGTTCAAATCGTTACGCGGCCAAGTGTTGCGACCCATCTCAAGCGTTCACGATGACTCATCAAGTCATCATATGCAAGCATGCTGCTCTCTCACGCTGCCTCTCGTTATCTGCTACGCACACACACACACGCGCACCCACACACACACACACGCGCGCCCGCGCGCACCCACACACACACACACACACACACGCACACACACACACACGCACGCACGCACGCACGCACGCACGCACGCACGCACGCACACACACACACACACACACACACACACACACACACACACACACACACACACACACACACACACACACACACACACACACACACACACACACACACACACACACACGCACGCACGCACACACGCGCACACACACATATTAGACTATACTATAGTACTATAGCACTATAGTAAACTCGCAGTCTATTGTGTATAAGAAGCAAGCTTCTATCGGCGGTCCGACGACCGCTCACCTTTAATTTTATTTTGCGTTGATCTATATTTTCAAAATATTCGATTGGAAACTTAAATTTCAAAAATCTTGCCCCCAAAAATGGAGTTTGAAAAATTGTCTAATTTGTTTATAAGGTTTTTCGTTAATAACACTACAAGGAACAAATTTAAGTTAATTTCGTTTTAATATATTGTTTTCCTGGTAAGTTTTCATGAATTTAAAAAAAGTTGACCTAGGACCATTTTCAACCGAAATAGCCATTTTCCTAAAAAATTTATTACCAATTATTACGTTATTTATTTACCAACATAAAGACTTAAAATTGCACGAGTAAATAAATCAATTCTTTAACTCAACAATGATCATTGTAAGTATCGAAAAATATCTCTTTTATTAAGATAAATAACGATTGCAAAAGCGTGCAAAGCGTCCAAAAATTTTTTATATGTACCAAGTGGTGGAGGAATCGGCCAGCAGCGTTCAAAAGTGAATATCAAAACTTCAAATCGAAATCGTCTGAAAATTTTAAGATATCTCGGGTAATTATGGGCCAATTTTAACATCTTTTGTGTGGGTGTGGGTGCGTGTGCGAGTGCGTGCGCGTGCGCGTGCGCGTGCGTGTGTGTGTGGGTGGGTGGGTGTGTGGTTGTGTGGGTGTTCGGGTGTGGGTGTGCGGGTACGCGCGTGCGTGGGAATGGTTCTATTTGAAGATAATTCAGACCAAATAGCGTTTAATGAGGAATAAGACGATAATGATCGAAATTTTAATTTATTGGAATGTTTGAATAGTGAGGATAATACTGATGACGAATGTAATGATGATGAAAGTATTTTATTATGTGATAATTGTAATTATGAGAGCATGGAGTTGCTTGAACCACCGTCTAAAGTAAGAAAAATGTAATTTCTGTAAAAATGTATATGCAAATAGCAGTGAAAATTGTGTATGTAAGAAAGTATCTGTTAATAAATGGCTGAACTAGATAAATTTAACTCATAAATTTTGCTTTACTTACCGATTTTAAGATACAAAATATACTATGTAATTTGAATGTATCATAATTGTATTCTAAGAAGTAATATTTCATTTTAATGATTTTTACAAATTAAAAAACCATTGCGTTATTAATTTTTGTAATGAAAAATGTCCTTTGACACGTATTTTAAATCAGTATCATTGCTAACAAATAATTCTCTCAATGGTATAAAAAAAATCAAAAATAATGGTTTATAACAAAAATAATAAATGATTATTGCAAAAAGGACCTTGCAGTTGTAATTATTTTCACGTACTAGCCCAAATTAAAGCAACAAACGTTAAAATTGGTCCAAAATTACCCGAGATATCTTAAAATTTTCAGACGATTTGGATTTGAAGTTTTGATATTCACTTTTGAACGCTGCTGGCTGATTCCCCCACCACTTGGTATGTATAAAAAAATTTTGGAGCACGTTTTTGCAATCGTTATTTATTTTAATTAAAGAGATATTTTTCGGTACTTACAATGATCATTGTTGAGTTAAAGAATTGATTTATTTACTCGTGCAATTTTAAGTCTTTATGTTGGTAAATAAATAACTGGTGAATTTATTTTAAAAATATTGGCTTTCTAGGTCAACTTTGTTTTTTTTTAATTCATGAAAAAATACCAGGAAAACAAATATCGCAACGAAATCAACATAAATTTATTCCTTGTAGTGTTATTAACGAAAAACCTTATAAACAAATTAGACAATATTTCAAACTCCATTTTAGAGAGGAGGGATCTTTGAAACTTAAATTTCCAATCGAATATTTTGAAAATATAGATCGAGACGAAAAAAATCAGCTCTTATGAAGTTTTCTACTATGGTAGCACAAACCGCGTTTTTTAAGTTGCAAAAATACACTTTTTAATAAACAAATAAAATAATTCATAAACTAATTAATATTTAACAACCAATTTTTAAGAGAATCTTAAGAATAGCAAAAGTCAACTTTCTGTGCAAGCTTCCAAATAATTTTTTTCCCCTTTGTTTATTGTAAATTCAAAATCGATGGTTTTTTTGCAATTATTTAAATAATTCCTCTATATTTTTTTTTCTTAGCAGGTCTAGAATGAAGTACTTTTCAAGCAGAAATAAGAAAAAGCTTTAATGCTCCCTGTTATACTATATGTGTTTTCCTAATACAGTTAAAAAAACTCATTTTTTTGCAATTTTCACCATTTGAACAGTGTTTAAACAATGGCGCCGTCGTTTTAAAGTGATACTTTTTGAAAAATATCTTTTCTTTTTACCTAAGCTTGGATTTTAAAAAGGTTTTAACTTGAAACGAATTACTTTGAGATTTGCGTGTATTAAAATTTTATTTGACTGGGTTAATATGGTTGTACTAATTGAGTCAAGAAAGAATAAATATATCATTTCCCACGTAAACTATACATTTCTTATTAGCAATATGTTAGTGATCCGAACCATTGTATTTTTTATTTATAAAACTAGCTTTCCTACAAACCCCATTTTACGTAAAAAATGGACCATTGCTACAATAAGCGATGGGTTTGTGCCTTCAGACCATTCGTATTTTCTGCCAGAAGATTTTGTTTTTAACTTTGGAAAGAAAATTTTAGAATCTGGTGTTGTTTCCAATGTGTTTAATTTTCCAACTAATTTGCAAAAATCTCATCTGAAGGAAAGATTTGCTCGATTAAAAAATAAAAACCCAATAATACCAGAAACAATCGAAGGATCAGTTATTACGTATGTATAATGTATGATACATTTAAGGTATACAATAAGTTGTTGTAAGTACTCATATGGTATGATTTCTTTAGTATATCAACCTCAGGAACTTCGACACAAAAAGGAAAAAGTTCTTCAGCTTTACCTGTATCTTCTGTTGAGGTATCTTTTCTAGAGAAAGGTAAATTGCAGAAACAAACGTGTTAGCAATTTTACTGTTAGACACCAGTTTTGTTTCAGAAAAAGGAGGCAACCTGTTTATATGGGGGATATATCTGCAGAGGATTTGGAAAATCCAAAAAAAAATAATTAAAAAATGTGTCAAATTGCCAATCGAACAATAACGAGGCAGAAAAAACAATTGTGTATTTAAGGACCAAATTAAAACGCTTGCAAACACGAGTAAACACCGACTGATTTAATACATTTAATATCTACTCATAGAATTTCTTAAAATTGCCATTCGATTCTTCAGGTGTGGTTAATTATACTGGAAAACTGTATTTAACGAGAAAATAATTTTACTTTTATTTTCTTTAAATGAGCATGAGCAGTTAAATTCCAGGTATGTAAATGAGACTTCTTTACAAAGCATGGAATGCAGTTATTTAACAATTAAGCAAGGGTAATTTTAGAAGTAGTAATTTGCTTTTTTTTACTTAGTAAAAAGCATAAATTTTAATCTCGGAGAAGGACGTATTAGGAATGTATACCCAGCCCTGAACAGCAGCTGTTATTAAGACAATTGGAGATGGCCACTGAACGAACATTTCCACCTGAGCTTTGAATATTTGCCCCAACTTTGCATTTTTATTCCAGTTCAACTTACAATTATGTTAGGAATACATTCAATAACTGTCTCCCTCATACTAATACCATTAGGAAATGGTATTCCTCTGTTGACGGCTCACCGGGATACACGGTTGAATCATTAAATTAAATTAAAATGAAAGTGGATGAATTACATCAAGAGGGAAAACAATTGATTTCTTTGCTGATAATCGACGAAATGTCTATTCGTCAGCATGTTCAATGGAATGGCAAAAGAAGTCTTGGGTATGTCAGCAATGGTTGCAACAATTCTTTGGAAAGCGATAGTTTATTGGCTAAAGAGGCATTAGTATTTCTTTTGGTGGGTGTAAATTGCAGATGAAAAATCCCAATAGGCTATTTCCTTATACATTCACTGATAGCAGAACAAAAAGCAGGATTGGTGAAAGTCCATTTACTTATGTTAAATAAGACTGGTAGTAGAACATTTTTATTAACTTTTGATGGAATGGCAACAAATTTAACAATGGCTAAAATTTTGTGAGCAAATTTCACACTGCCATATCCCAAGCCATTCTTTTTAAATCCTCAAACTCAAGATGAAATATTTATTATTTTGGATCCATGTCATCTTATAAAATTACTTCGAAATACTTTAGGGGATTGGGGTGAATTTTATGACGGGACTAACAGTGCAATCTTGTGGCAAAATTTGGAAATTTGGTCACACTTCAAGAAAATGAACAGTTACATTTATCCGCCAAAATAAGAAGAAGGCATATTGATTATTTTACTGAAAAAATGTAAGTTAAATTAGCAGTGCAGGTTTTTGTTCTAGCGTGGCAGACGCTTTGGGAATATTTTGAATTAGATTTAAATTTACCTTTCAAAATTTATTATTGATAAATTATTTGGTATACTTAATACCAGAAATGCACTAAGTAAAAGCCCTTTTAAAAAACCTTTTTCTATTTTAAATATTTCTTTAATAAAATCATTTTTTTCATGAAGCCAAAAATTACATTTTGGGCCTTAAAAATCCATGGAGAGAATAAATGATTGAAAGTAAAAGAAAAACTGGTTTCGTTGGGTTGATAGTTAATATGCACTCAGTAGAAGCGATTGTTGAAAAATGTATTATTGAAAAGAAATACTTTTCATCTTTATTGACCTACGAATTAAGCCAGGACCACATTGAAACTTTTTTTGCTACATAAGATCAAAAGGAGGCTTTAACAACAACCCTACTGTTTCTCAATTTGAAGCTGGTTATAAACGCTTTTTAATTCATGTAGAAATCTCTTCAAAATCGACAGGAAACTGCTCAAGATGACACATGCGTCTTAAATATTACGTCATCACATAACAAAAATAAAATTTCAAACTCTAATAATATTGATAACCTGCGTTTGGAAGAAACTTTAGATTATGATGAGCTTTCATATAATAATTTTTTAATTTCAGACTATCGATAATGTTATTACCTAATTTGTGGATTTATAGTGGAAAAATTAAAAAACAAAATAAATTGTGCAGACTGTTTGTGTCAATTAATTGATGAAAATTTAGTGTCCAAATTGATTGATAGAAAAAATCGTGGAAGTTTAACAAAACCGTCTAAATATGTTGTCTGCGTTTGCAAAAATGGTGAAGTATTCTGGTGGTAATTCTTTGGCTTATGTATTTAACAAAAAATTTATTAACGTTAATGACTATTTTGCTGATCTGAATGCCTATATTCTGGACCAATATCCGCTTAGTAACCATTTATTACAATTAATATATTTAATATTAAAATATTATTTTACGATCAGAGTCCATCATAAGACGATGGGAATTAATGAAATTAAATAGCGTATTAGGCATAAACATTCAAAATTAATTTTGTTCCAACATCAGTAAAATTATATTTTTATTTCATTTATATTTTTATATCATTTTTTATGACATGTATAAACGTTGTATTGAACTTTTTTCGACATATCTATATCTAATATTTATAATTTTTTATCAATTTCATTTAGAAACAATAGTAAAAATGTTTATTTTACCCCAGTAACGTTACAAAATTTAAATAACTATTATTAATATATTTATTTCAGAAACTCTAAGTAAAACTAAATTGATGGACTCGATTAAACCCCTTCAACTTGAGTCTCTTAACGATTGTCACTGCCCCACCATCTCAAGTAATTCTCGAATTTTATCTTATTTTTAAAAAACATGATTTCTAAAGTCTGTCAAAAAATGCGGCGAAGTAATAAAAACTCATTATAAATGCAAAACCGATACAAGGTGGTACCCACTAAATGTGTCGAGTTCTTTAATGTTTTGCACGCTACCTTCCATAATCTCTTTATATCGGGTCCGCCAAATAACTTTTTTTTTTTTGAAAATGCTATAAAAAAAAACTACTGAATATTTTCTCAAATTTCTATTTTTATTTGAAAGTACAATCCTTCCGGTTAATGATGGAAAATAATTTCATTCAAATGGCTGCCTCGGCTGGCCATGCAGTAGCCTACACGATCGGTCCAATTTTTAAGCACATTATCGATTGTGTGCAGCTGTATTTCACCAATGGCTTCACGAATATTGTCCTTTAAAGCGTCAATTGTCTCTGGCTTGTCGTCGTAACACTTATCTTTGACGGCACCCCACAAATAATAGTCCAACGGTGTCAAATCGCAGCTCCGAGCTGGCCAAATGACATCAGCTCTGCGGCTGATAATGCGATCTTCAAAAACAGGGCGCAAAACATCGAGTGTAGCTTCGGCTGTATGGCACGTAGCGCCGTCCTGTTGAAACCAAATGTTGCCAATATTCTCCTCTTCAATTTTTGTGAACAAAAATTCGTTCAACATGGCCCGATAACGATCGCCATTGACTGTAACGGCCACTCCTTGCTCATTTTCGAAGAAAAATGGCCCAATTATGCCTCTGGACCAAAATCCGCACCAAACAATGACTCGTTTTGGGTGCACCGGCTTTTCAATGTATTCGTGCGGGTTTTCTGTGCCCCAAATACGACAATTTTGCTTGTTTACATACCCGCCAAGATCAAAATGAGCTTCATCTGAAAAGATGATTTTTTTGGCAAAATCGGCCTCTTCTGTAAGTCGATCGCAGGCCCACTTAGCGAAGCGAAAACGCATCGGATGGTCAGTTGGCTTTAACTCCTGAACCAATTGGACTTTGTATGGTGTCATACCAAGGTCTTTATGCAAAATTCGTCTCAATGATGTCTCCGAAATGTTCAATTGTTGAGAACGACACACTTTCTGCCACAGCAGCAATATTCTCGTGTGTACGCACTGTTTTGGCTTTTCACGCTTTGGGTTATCGATGAGGATGCCAGTTTCTTTCACTTTTTTCACAAGATAACGAACATACGTAGCTGACGGTGCTTCTCTTCTTCCAAAATCCGTACGCAATTTTCGCACACATTCTGCAACATTACCATGATTTTCAAAGTAATGTCGCAATATTTCCCAGCGTTGTTCAAGCGTATACACAACCATATTCGTTCAGCGGAAGGATCAAACTAATTATCTGTCAAATCAGAGATGAGCTAAGTGTTACCATTCACGAAATAAGGACTAGTTGAAAAAAAAAATTGTTGAGATAATCGATGTTGGTCCGTAGATCGAATTGGTGAGGTGGCGGCAATCAATAAACACTCCTTTGTAACACAACTTAACTTACTACTTTATTTACTAAGTACACTTAAGCTCCCGACTATTACTTTCTACAACCGCTCTCTGCGGAGGCTGACTCTCGAGTCCTCTCCGCTCGCTCTCGTCGAACGCTTACAGTCTCTCGCGTGTGATGGCGCTACATACACTCATAATACACATAAATGTACCTTATATTCTAACAAAAATCTTACATGGCGGACCCTATATTACGAATGTTTCTCCCTGAACATGTGCTATTTTGTGCGCCCGACCCATCTGGCTGGCTAGCGAAGAACCACTCACTGGCGTACGGTCGGGAAAAATGACGAAATGTGCAATAATCGATAACTGAAAAAATTGCGCGCGCGCGCGCGTGTGTGTGTGTGTGTGTGTGTGTGTGTGTGTGTGTGTGTGTGTGTGTGTGTGTGTGTGTGTGTGTGTGTGTGTGTGTGTGTGTGTGTGTGTGCGCGCGCGCGCGCGTGTGTGCGTGCGTGCGTGTGTGTGTGTGGGCGCGCGCTTGAACGAGATATAGAGGGAAAGAAAGACAACACTTCAGTACATGTATGGTCGTGCATTAATTTATGAAATTTTGCGGCCCTGAGAAGGGCCAGTTTATGAAAAGTTTTTCCCAGCCGTCACCTTCTCCTTGGTAACCTCAGTCGTCGTTGCCATCGTCGAATTCTTCCCAAACATCGGAATCTGAAGAAGAATCATCATTTGGGTTGATAATAATTGGTTCTATCAACGAATCCGAAATGTTATCCAACTGAAACATTTGGTCTTCTATTTTCAGAACGTGATTTATGCCAAATTTTTGCCAATTTTCCTTGGAAACTTTACATATTGCTTCTTTAAGCAAATTTTTGACATCTGATAATTTGAACGTTGTATTTGTTCTCGCCACGTCCCCTTTTATTTGTGCCCATATTAGCTCAATGGGATTCAGGTCGCAGTGGTACGGAGGAAGCCGAACCACTGTTATTCCTTTCGCCTTGGCTAATCCATCGACGACATGCCTTTTAAAATCACCTTTACGTGAATTGGCTAAACGCAAGAGTTCTACTTTTAATAGGTTTTCGGCACCTTCGATCTTTTTCGAGGATAACCATTCTGCGATACGTTGTTTTCGCCAAGAGCTATTTGGTAATTTCTCTTCTAATCGGGAATGGTAACTAGCGTTGTCCATAACTATTACGGAACCATTCGGAATTAGATCGATCATTTGACCAAACCATTCTTCAAACACGTCCGCAGTCGTTTCTTCATGGCAGTCTCCTGTCTTAGTTGATTCAAAAATTAGTTCTCCCCCTTCAACGAAACCATCCTCGCTTCCAATGTGAGTAATAATAAGCCGTCGCCTTTTACCCAACGAAGGCTTTAAACAGGTGGACCAACCTTCTAGAAAAGCTTGCCTTCGATTAGTTACACTGGTATCTTGCCAAAATTTTAGCACGGAATGTCCTGCGTTAATCCAAGTTTCGTCCAGATAGAAAATTTTTTTCATTTCTAGCCTACTCCTTCGAATATCGCGCAGGTAACTTTTTCTCCACACAATGATGTCATCTCTTTCCATCAATACGGATTTTCTATTGTGCTTCTTCCATCGAAATCCCAAATCCTTTAAAATCGTCCATAATGTACATCGGCTCATTTTTGGAAAGTCCTCGTCTTCTTGGACAGACAATAGAATTTTATCTAGTGTTGGAAGTTCGTTGCGGAAAAAGAAAGCGTGAACTTTTCGACGTAGTCCCCTTTTTAGAAATTCGTCTAAGGAAATTTTCGGACGTCCTGGAGACTTCTTCGCCGGTTGAACAGGGCCACTCTTTCTTTCTTTTAATAACCTGTACACTGATGTCTTACCAACTCTCAGCATCGCAGCGGTTAATTCCACGGTTTTATCCACACTCGCATCTAAATTTTGTTTCTTGATGGAATCGAAACAATTCAAAATTAGAACTTTCTCATTAACTGAGAACGGCGCTAATTCTGGACGTTTCGATGGTCTTGGTAAATTCTCCATACTCCAATACGTATCTCCGTACTTTAAAAATAGCACTATGAACACACAGGAAAGTCACTGTCAAAGTCTGTCTAATCACACACACGTACACGTCTATAAGCAATGCTGACTGACTACTGATTTATTAGACAAACAGTATGAAAAAAACATTACCGTAAAATATTATAAAAAATACCGATTTCCAATATTGTAATATTCAGGTAAAAAGGGAAGCGTTCCTGAGATGATAACAATCGCGGTCGTAATACCTACCTTTTAATAAAACAATTATACCGGTTTTAAGGAAACTCAACATTACATAGACAATTTTAATGCATTTATTAATATTCGTTGATTTCTTTAAGGACGCCTCTGGTTAGCGGCGAAATAATCGGTTTATTACTTCGCCGCATTCTTTGACAGGGTATAGTTGAGCACCCACACGCTTTATTTCCTTCTCTTTTGTATCGTATGTCTATAAATATTTCACAGTTAATTTTTGTATAGAAAACATATCGGTAAGTTTAAGTTTATTAATGTAGATTTTTTTGTTAGTAATGTAATTGCTGTAAATCATTCCACTCAAATATTTTCCACCAGCAGTATGGTGAAAATAACCGAAAATAAGTGTCCTATTTGCTGTAGTATAACATTGCAAAGATACGAATAAGACTGGAATAAACAAATTCAGTTTCCAAGAAACGGTTTTACGAATCCTGAAATTTCACAACTTATTAAGCACTACAAGACCACTCCTAATAACGTGGAATCAGAGTTTTTGTTTATTTGGTTTAAAATTCATTACCAATTTAACAATGGTTATTTTTAAAGGTTTCTTGCGTTATTATAACAAACAAATAAACGCTGCTACTTCTGTAATAGCTCATTTTAAAGAGATTCAAGCACTACAAGTAAATTGGTGCTGATATGTTTCGATGAACCCTTACTCTTTGAGAAGAGAAAAAAGTTCAAAATTGGCAATTAATAATCGTTAGTAAAAAATGTAAAAATTTCACTCATCGTTTGTATACGTTTGTATACTGTGTATACCCCTACTTTACGAGGAGAAAGTGTGATAGTTGTAAGTTCCTTTATTGTACATCTAGATTTTTCAGAAAAAAGTATGCAACACTACTTACACAAATTTTACATACAACCTTGCTATAGTTGACGTCAGTCGGTGTTGGCAACATTGGGGACCTTATCGTTGTATCCACCACATCGACCGCCATATTGTCTTCAGGCTCGGTAGAGCGCATAGGGTATTGTTCTAGATCGGAAACTGTAATGTTGGAAAAGGCGACGCGGCGAGCGCCCTCCTTGAAATGTGGATCGAAA
This sequence comes from Cryptocephalus primarius, assembly GCA_963576515.1. Lineage (NCBI taxonomy): Eukaryota > Metazoa > Arthropoda > Insecta > Coleoptera > Chrysomelidae > Cryptocephalus > Cryptocephalus primarius. The sequence continues at coordinate 32,457,927 of OY754936.1, read as the reverse complement.
CAAATTTCTTCTTCCACCCCCCTCGCCCCCTCCTGATACCCACAACCTCACCGCACCGTAATAAAACTACATATATAACAGAAATTATTATATTTTCCCAAAATTGACATTAACAGATGAATTCAATGCATAAATTACACAACACAATATTAATACATGACTGAGCAATTGTGGAAATATTTGAGTGGAATGATTTACAGCAATTACGAGAAGTTTTAAAACCAGTTTAAACGTTTACAAACGTTTTAACAGAGAGGAAAACTAAATAAATAAAGAATTTAAAAATTTCATTGTCCAGCAAAGACCACGAGGAGGTGTGAGTAAACTTTGCCAGGATGGGAAATGTGACTAGTGTATTGTGGTTAATAGAGAAGATTGTTTGTAGAATTGAAATAATAGATATTTAATACAAACTCTGTCTTCTCTGTTGGCACTCCAGAACTAGGTGTACTTAGTGAAGTGGATCGTCTTGTGTTTTTTGATCAAGGTTGGATCTTTCAACAGGCGGTTGAGAATGAAAGTGGTCAGTCCTGCGATGTCTGAGTTGGAATTCAAGACGATGACTTCTTTGTAGATGGTCTCAAGCCCCAACCTGAGCCACAAAGGGTTGTAACTGAGCAATAATGCAATAATTTGGAATTTAATCGATAGGTTCAAGTGAATGTTCTTATCTTCCGTGAAGGTTAGTTTACGTTAGTCAATCTGCCAAAAAACCTGAGGGAAGAGAACAGAATTAACTTCACCAGGTATTGCCATATACGACAGTCCCCCCACAAATTTAAATAATAGGAGAATTAGTGAAAGTAAGCCCTAAGGCCTTTTCGTACGCCCTAGTGTTAGACTGACACAGACTGCACGGAGTAAATATAAAGCTCACCTTCGCTAGAACAGAGGCGACCTCGGTCGAGGCGTACAGCTCATTTGCTGCCCTCCTGCACGCGTTCAACCTGTCGCTGGTGTGGTATCTACTCGAGACTACCTCTTTCGTGGGGGTTACAGCTACGTCGCGCGTGTTGCACTCCTGCCACACCTTCGAGACGTCGACTTTCTGCTCGACGGACGCGAGCTCCGCCGTTGGCGTCAGCAGCGCGTCCAACCACTTCTTGAAGTTCACCTCCTGCTTACTGATCCACTCCGGGTCGACCTGCAGGTCCTGGCTCATGAACGGGTCAATGACAGCGCCGTCGGCGGCGAACAGGCAGGGGTCCCTGATCGTTATCCTGCGGGAAACTGATTCCGACGTCCTCTTCCGCACCCTCAGTCTCGGCGGCTCGTCTTCAAACGTGACGTTTGCCTTCTTCGACGAGGCCTCGCCGCAGTCGAAGTCGATGGTCGACTTTCGCTTCCTGCTCAGCAGCATGAAGTGAGACTCCTCGGATATGGGGCCGAGAGGCGACCGACTGTCCTCGCAGGAGGTGGTGCTCTGATCCTCTTTCAGAGGGAAGAGTGGCGAGACCACTTTCGATGGGGACGAGATGTTGAAATTCAGGTTCGGCTTCGGACTTATGGTGTATGTTTCCCGGCTGTCGTGTTTCACGTAAGTGGTGAAGTTCGCATCGTCCATGGTGGTTTCACTTGGGATCATCGTGCTGATAATAATAATAGCTCTTATTATCCAACAAAATAAATCAACTACAAGATATGACAATAACTGGGCTGTGATATGAGGTATATTCACAAATAACAAGATAAAAATTTTAGATAAATCAATACTACAGTAAAAATATAACGATCACAGTGGCCTATAGGCCTATAGTCATTATAATGACTCAAAACAGATTAGAAGTAAAAAGTCCATATATATCCAGATATATTTTAACTATATAAGTTAGGAAAGAATGAGCTGAGCTATTGTATGTGATCTATTCATAAGTAGAACTATTTGAATCACCCAAATCAATGATGCAGTTTATAACATACATAAATGTACAAAATTCAGGTGTGCCAAAAATATGATAAACAAATCAATACAAAAAAATTAAAGGTGAGCGGTCGTCAGACCGCCGATAGAAGCTTGCTTCTTATACACAATAGACTGCGAGTTTACTATAGTGCTATAGTACTATAGTATAGTTTAATATGTGTGTGTGCGCGCGTGTGTGCGCGTGTGTGTATGTGCGTGTGTGTGCGCGTGTGTGTGCGCGTGCGTATGTGCGTGTGTACGGGTGTGTGCGTGTGCGTGCGTGTGCGTGTGTGCGCGTGCGTGCGTGCGTGCGTGTGTGTGTGTGTGTGTGTGTGTGTGTGTGTGTGTGTGCGTGTGTGTGTGTGTGTGTGTGTGTGTGCGCGTGCGTGTGTGCGCGCGTGCGTGTGTGCGCGCGTGCGTGTGTGCGCGCGTGCGTGTGTGCGCGCGTGCGTGTGTGTGTGTGTGCGTGTGTGTGCGTGCGTGCGTGCGTGCGTGCGTGCGTGCGCGCGCGCGTGTGTGTGTGTGTGTGTGTGTGTGTGTGTGTGTGTGTGTGTGTGTGTGCATGCGTGCGTGCGTGTGTGTGTGCATGCGTGCGTGCGTGCGTGCGTGCGTGCGTGCGTGCGTGCGTGCGTGCGTGCGTGCGTGCGTGTGTGTGTGTATGCGCGCGCGCGCGCGCGTGTGTGTGTGTGGGTGCGCGCGCGCGCGTGTGTTTGTGTGTGTGGGTGCCCGCGCGCGTGTGTGTGTGGGTGCGCGCGCGCGCGTGTGTGTGCGTGTGTGCGTGTGTGTGTGTGTGTGTGTGTGTGTGTGTGGGTGCGCGCGCGCGTGTGTGTGTGCGTGCGCGTAGCAGATAACGAGAGGCAGCGTGAGAGAGCAGCATGCTTGCATATGATGAGTCATCGTGAACGCTTGAGATGGGTCGCAACACTTGGCCGCGTAACGATTTGAACCAGATCACTTGCCATCCCAAGGCCTGCGATAAGAAGCAAGCTTCAAAACATGCAATTCTTCACCTTGAAACATCCTCCTGGTAATTTGAGTATTTAGGCTCTACAAGGCAAGGCGAATCTGAAGAGCCTGAAAACTGTGCCTGCAGTACTTTCAATATGAATTCAATGCTGGATGACCCTTGGTCGATTGATACATTATCGGCCTGAGAACATTGTAACGGTTGTCTATTGTGGACAATTCCAGGCAGCTTGAGTGTACAATCGTCTCTTAAACTGTCATCAAATTCTTCCTCCTTCTTTAAGATGGTGTACGTCTCTCTTTTACTCAAAGTAAAATTAGTCCGAGTGAATCGATTGTCGGCATGCACACTTTCAGACTGAATCGATGGTAAAGCGACTGGAACATTCTCTTGTCCTCCGGATGCATACAGGGAGTGCTCTTTCGGCGTCTTCAGCGTTGAAGGCGGTCTTTTACAAGGCGACATGCGTCTGGGTGATATATGCGGTGGCCTAGTAGACTATGGTTTCGTTGGAGATTTTTCTTTTTTTTTGGCCTTCGCTTTGGAACCTTTCTTCGGTTTCTATTGAAAATAAAGCAATGAACTATTCAGTACTATTGTTGCGATGAGGAAAGTTGCATGAATATGATTGCTTCCATAATGAAATATTTGATGTTAATTATGGTACTACTAGTAATATTTGTAATACAAACTACAACGATCAACAGAATTAAAGTGAAATGAATCCAGTTTTCCAGAGGGAAAAACCTCAATTTATGCAAAATATTGCAACCGTATATTTGGTTATATTCTACACCCTACAGTTTTACATTGAAATATGTTATACTTAACAATCTTACCACCAAGTCTTACCTTTCAAAATTTATAATAACACCGTTATTTCACCAATTATCACACTAATTACAACGAACTACTGTTCCTAACCTCGTAGCGCGTCATATTTTCAATACATGAAACTTAGATTACTAAAAGTTTGGCTTAGAACAAGAATAGTCGTAAACGGTGGCCATCTTTATTCCTTGCTCCCGTTTGCCAGTGGAAATAAAAGTCCTAGATTTACCGACAAAATTCAGCATAATTTTGTGTTTCGTGCTTGTGTTTTATGTATAACTGCAGAAGTCTGGCAACATCGATGTCGCCAATTCCTCAATGCTACTTTCACCCCCATGACTACGAGTCAGACCAAGTCAGACGACGCTGGAGTTGGAATAATGGATACAACCATCAAAGGATGATTACAAAATAATCTTCGACACTGGGTGGATGGACAAGAATCCGAGCCCAACAGATCGAAAAGAAGAAGAAGAAGAAGAATAACCCAAATGTTTTGTGTCGAGGGTGATTAACGAGACATACATTTTGAAACATTTTTTATAACCAGATACGGATGGTGGATTGGAATCGCTAAATTTGTAATTGCGTTTTAATGCGATTGTAATGCGTTTTAATTGGCCTAGGTTTATATTTCCAAAGCATCCTGCGGTATTTAGAATATTAATAGAAGGTATCAGTGATCGAGAACTTGCGGCTATGGAAGCACTGTAGATTCGCAAGATTCAACTTTAAAGTGTGTTCCTACTATTTCGAGCCAGTGTGCATGCATTTCAGCATGGGAGCGATTAGCAAAAACGGCATTGCGTACCCTAAATTTTAAACTTACCGGGTAGGATTGATTTTCTTTAATTTACTATGTCCATAACAAAAACCACAAAATACCCATACAGCAATTATATGTAGTTGAACGTAAGTATTTACGTATGAAGTTAAGTACTGTGTACAAAAATTCATGACTTTCCTCTGAAAGTGCGGTGATCAATCTTACCAGAATCAAACACTCTAATCATTTCTCTCTTGCTCATGTGAATTTAGATAAAAGAAGTTTCACAGATTTGGAAAGAATACCATTCTTTTAAATAACTGTTGTTTCAATTTACTACTAATTGATTCTATGGAGTAAATTTTTATTACACATAACATGAACACCCCATTCCAAGCGAATATGGACAAAATGCTAAATGGTGCCCAGTACAAAACTTTACAACCCCGATTGAAACGCAGCTGCTCCTCAAACTCTGAGTTCATGAATTCAGCTAAATAATTACTACTAGTCTTCAGGTTATACAAGAGTCCTGAGATTGTTTTTTTTTCATATGCTTCCCTGAGGAAATAGACACCACCTAAAATTAGTGGTAAATCTTTGATATCTTTTAATGTAACAGCTTGTTTTAATTGAGTTGTATTGTCTCAGAAACCATACGAGCACGGCAGGCCCACGAGAGCATGTCTCCGAAGATGCTCAATGTTATATCTCCTGTGAGAGTGTACAGTAGTAAGAAAAAACTTCTTGACAAACTGGTAGATACCCAACAACGGAGGCCATCAGGCACTCAAAAAAATAGTGAGTAAGTAAAGAAAGATCAATTATACATAGCACATCACATATTTATCAAGATAGTTTCTTTGAAGATGTCATTTTCATACAAATGTTTATTATATTCTATATTTATTACTACTTCTTACTTCTCATATTTCATACAACACTAATATAAATATAATAATATGAGAATAATAATAATCTTAGTTAATTTGTGCATATAATTGTAATATGTATAGAGGTAACTTACCCCTTTTGATAAGTGGTCTTCACAAAAACTTGTTACGTTAATTTTATTTTTTATTGTAACTTTGTTTATAATGCCACAATGCCTTCTCACAATTAGATTCAACAAATTTGTTTAGTAGTTTGTTGGTAATTTAAAAAAATGCTCTTTGTAATAAAACAATTACCTAATCTCAACTAATTATTAAATTGTCTAGGAACTGAAATACAGTTCAAGGGACACTATGAGGAAGGTGCACAGCAACCGGGGCAATCAAGGCTTCAAAAGTTAAATGGTATGTTTACAAAAATGAATTATTCACCAAACATTTATACTTTTGAGTAAATTCGAGGAGTTTTACGTTCTTGAAATATTTTCTTTCAGCACAAACACAACAAATGAAAGATCGGCACAAAATATACAACCAACAAGTGAAATCCAACTAGGCATATGCGAAAGTCGACATTGGCATAAGGAGTGCATTTAATTGATTAAAGAAGATAGTGAAGCAATTCAAAATGAGAGGTCTAACTGCCAAGCAGAAATGTAGGTTGCTTGAGACAAGTAAGGCATTTAATCTTTTACAAAGTGTAAACAAAACCACTGTCAAATTTTTTGCACCTCAAAGTTGTAACTGAAAACTTCTACTGAGGGGTAAGCATTATACTTTGGATGATAAGGTGTTAGCACTTACACAACCAAGGTTCCAAAGGCTGTCGGTTCCTATTTTAAGTTTACCATCGTGCAAAATTGTATACTCCTTGTGAGGAGAGATAATTTTCAATGTCGGCATATATTTAATAGTATTGCGGGATGTTGTCCACAAACTTGATCCTTTGAATAGGAACTGCAGTTTCATGTTTGATGAAATGTCTTTGCGCCCAGGCCTGTCATATGATGTAGGGAATAATAAGTATGATATGCAAATGATAAAACAGGATCATGTTCTGGTCTTTATACTTAAGGGTTTTCACAAAAAATGGAAACAGCCCATTTGCTATTGTTTTTGTGATAACTCTATGCCTACTGCAGACTGAGTGCATCTAATTAAAGTAGTGATTTCAGAAGTTCGTCAGACAGGTGTTGAGGTTATTGCTACGGTATGTGACCAAGGAGTTACTAATTGTGCTGCCATTCGATGTCTAATATGAAATATGGAGATAATCTTCCAGAAATAATGTTGAAAATAGACTTCAGGGTTATCCAATCGGTTGAAAAAAAAATAGTGCATTTCTGTGATGTCCCTCATTTAATGAAAGGTATCAGAAATGAGCTGCTTATCAGAACTGACAAGATGTCAAAGACAAATTCGCTTCTTGGCAGCACATACTCGATGTCTACAGCATTAAAAGCAGGTCAATATTTAACATGATCTCAATGGTGACCGATGAGCATGTATCCCTATGAAGATCAAGGAAGTGGGGATAAAAAATTACACCTAAGTTTTCAGTCAGTCTATGGCTACAGCTATACATGTCAGGGTAGAATTTTCTCCATCAGTTCTAATTCATCCACGATATTTATGTCAAGAAGCAATCAACACCCGTGACCTTATCCATTTCTTGAATCAACTGTTTGACAGTGCCAGCGGCCATTTGATGACTCCTCCATTTGGAGAGAGAGAGAAGTGTGGTGACTATAAAATCACTTCATACAACTAATTAGACAGCTGCTCTACCTATATTAAATTCTATGTATTTCACCTTTCCAGACTCTGATCGCCGTTGATCTGTAACACCGTCATTAACGAATTTCCGTTTTACACTTCATAGCTTCCTATACACATGGAACTTGTTGAGGAATAGAGGTTTCCAATTTATAGCTCCTAGGTCTTTCAACCAAGATCTTAGAGAGAATTTTTTTTCATTTTTAAAAAGCCACGGAGTGATGAACCAAAATTTAACCTGTTCCGCTTTTCATATTCATTTACATCTCTCATTATCAGCAGTTTTATGGCGCACACTCTCCTTTCACCAGTTGTGAGAAGGATTATTCATTAGGTGCTCTTGGCGCTTTCAAATAATTTCTGACTTCAGAACCTGTGTCCAGAGAAATTTCATCTAACATGCCACTTGTTTCTCTGTCCCCATCTCTTGTCAACTTGGCAACACCGTAGGTAGGAAGAGACTTGCTACAGAAGATATTGAATAAAATCACATGTTTCTCTTGTTTAAAAATTCTGCTTTCATCTCAAGACATTCCACAAAATATTTTGATCTGAGAGCGGACTGATAAGGCGAACATGGTGAATTTGTCTCGTTTATTCAGTCGCGTCTTTCATAATTTTTCCAATGAGGTATTTAAAGTCCCTTCTCTCTTTAATTCATCTTCCAAATGTTTGGCGTAGAATCAGTGCTATTTTTGGTGACGAGATGGTTGAAATAGTGTTATGCTCTATACACAGGCAAATGGCTGGCACCTCTGGTAAGGCATTAAAGTTTTTCTTGTTTCACTTTGCCACAGTCTGCATCAGACTTAGTTGGCAGAGATCTGCGACACAAAAAAACCCTAATGTCTTAACAAAGAAGGCTTTTGAAAAATTTGTTAGTCGACAACCCTAGAGTAACATTCAAATATAAATGGACTTGACGCAGAAACGCTTTTAAGTTGCTTCGCCCAATCGTTGAAGTGTATATGTGTGCCATACTCACAGACCTATATAACCCAAAAGATTTATAAAAACTCCGTTCTAAGCAATCTTAGCTTTTTTAGTTTAAAACATAGCAACATCAGTTTGTTTTACGCATTTAATCTGTTTACAGACATAACAAGTAAGTGTTTGATTGCGGGACATGAAAAGATGTCTGTTATGGTCCTGCCTAGTATGCATGAAAAATGATTGACAGTCGCATTACTATAAGAATTTCACTCTGGTAGATTTTGCAAAATATTATTTGTTTTACTTTTCCATTTTTTATTTGATGTGTATGAAGAAATGCTGACACAATTCTGACCACTTTATACAAAAACACCTTTCTACTGAATCATCCACACATGATTCAAAAACTTTTCTTGTTTCATTTTTTGGACTTAATAATAATAACAAGCGGCAGGCATTCTCTGGATTAATTTACTTTCAATAAATGTTTCAACATTATATCTGACGTAAAACACACTTGTCATAATGGGACAGATGGTAGAGTAAAGAAATAACTGCTATCAGTTGTCTATGGATAGTTCTAAACTTATTAATTCTTAATGCATATTTTGAGGTATTAGGATGCAATCACCGATAAACATCACATATTTACAATGTGTAGTTCCTTCTCAGAGACATTCTTAACACCAAGTAGGATAACTCATTTCCTAAATAGGTTAAAGGGTTGTTTATTGAATACTTCCTTTGGTTAAAATTTTACCAAATACGATAATGAAAGATAGTCCTTGAATTCAGTCGTCCTTAATGCGAAACATTCAACATCATTATGTTGTTGGTAAGAGGGTCGTTGCTGACTAGCATTCGTTTTTGATTGGTTCACAAATTGTCATTGTCAGACCATTAGACAAATGGCACCTCATTTGAATACAGCGAAATTTCCGGTTCGAAATCAATCAAATTTTCTGCCTTCGTGCACAACTAATCGTCTATTTTATTGTATTGAAATAAACTACATATTTTAAAGTTAACTGTTGCACACAGCTTATAGTTAAGAGATTCCATTTACATAGAAAACCAGCTGCTTGAAAATGTGCCCCATGTAAATTCCCATAAGGGAAGGATTTGGGTAGATACAGTTGACATGGGTTACCACCTCCTCTCCAAGCGTATACATCACACTTTCGTCGCGTATTATAGATAACTCTCAGAATGATAAATTTCTATCATTTATCAGAAAATAACTTTAACCGACCTGAGATCTGACAACATCGACACCCCACAAGTTGTTTATTATTAATATTTTGATTACTGAAGCTTGTTGGTATTAAAACCATTGTAATGGTTAAGAGGTGTTTAATGTGTCAGATATCTTGGAATTCGTACGAGAATCGTTCTGTTCACATGTGAGTCGCGCTTGCCTTGGACATAGAACTGAGTTTTTATTGACTACAGAAGAGGACCTACAGAAATCAAACGTGACATTGATTTGTTGGACTACATAAGGAAATGATGCAGCACTCGGATTTTCTTGAAACTTTTAGGAGACACTGTTTGAAGGGCCTGGATAGCATTATTTAATTCTCAACGCGTGAAAAATATGCACGATAACATATCATGTATAAATTTTGGTAATTTTTTTGAAATTTCATTAAAAATGCAAATTAATGCAATTTTTTTATAAAATTGATGTGGTTTTTGAAAAGCATTACACATCTAACAATTAATTAATGGGAAAGTTAACGTTTTAAAGTAGATTTTTTAAAATTACCATAGAATACTAACAGAACTAAAATATCTAAAACAATTGATTTTTTTAACCGACACATTTCTATAGATTAAGAGCAGAGGCATCCCCAGAAGTCCCAACTAGTTCTGTTTCTTGTGCTCTAAAGAACTGATAATATGTTAGAAGAGATTTTTTTATTTACTTTCGCTCATTTTATTTGACTTCAGCATTATTACTATAAATAATAACAGATTAGTGAACAAATACCTACTTCATTGTAGGCTCGTTATTTCTACACATTTAGGAATAAATAACATTTGCCTATATATTTTCCAGTGTAGCAAAAGGCAGTACTGTTGAAGAATTTCACATTCTCAGTGATACAACAGGTACAGCTTCTGAAATGTGAGTCCAAAAAGTCAAGTCTTCGTAACTATTATCTTGTTCTCATCTTGTTTTTTTTTGTAGTCCTTTGTACGAGTACCATGTAAGGAAATACAGAATGCAGAAATGTTCATCTAGTAATACTATTAGAACTTCTAGTGAGCATAGTAGTAAAATATTACTTACTAAAAGGTATGTTGATTAGTATAAGAATGTTTCTACTAACTAAAGAGATGTATTCATTGCTTGTAGAAGAAAATCCATTAAACCACCACAATAGTTCGGTGATTGTCATACATCTGATATGTCAATTCCCAATAAAGCCAGAAAAAACTGACAGCTAGCCAAGAATACAATAAGAGAGCAACATCAGAAGATTGTTGCGTTGAATCGTCAGAATCTGCACTTATAGTTCCGAATATCTTCTCTAAACTTCTTATTGTTATATTCAAAAGAAAAGTAATATATTTTTTCTCTACAGAATCTGTTATATGGGCATAAACATTTTTGATATAAAATATTGTCACATTTAAGTACTTGTTTATAAATATACAAGTTATCATTAAACTTTTAGGCCACTCTTCCTGGGCAAGCGCTGAAATAACGACGAGGATTCTAATATGACCTACACATGAGCAATATTCACCTCTACTCAAAACATTTGTACTAACATTGCTTATTCTCCAAAGACATACAACTTTGTACGATCACATTTTATAGTTCACTTCCTCATCCAAGGATAAGTGGTATATTGAAGGGAAGCCAGGATTTACTGAAGAATCATTGAGGGCCTTTAAGGCAAAAATCGCTATAACAAGAAAAAAGACATGTGAAATTAGATACTTGATGAGCAGGAAAGAAACTTGTGTGTTACATCATCTTAGGTGCGAAAATTTGTGCGTATATATATATATATATATATATATATATATATATATATATATATATATATATATATATATATATATATATATATATATGTATGTATATATATAATAACATATATAATTTGAAGTATAATACTTTTATCATTATAGAAATAAAAAAACGTGTTTAATACTTTTTACATATTAAAAAATCATTACGGTATTAATTTTTGTAATGAAAAATGTCCTTTGATGCTATATCAAATTAGTATCGTTGCCAACAATTAATTCTCAGCAATATAAAAAAAATTCAAAAGTAATTGTTTATCACAAATTAATAAATAATTATTGCAGAAAGGACCTTGCAGTTGTTATTATTTTCATGTGCTATCCCACATTAAAGCAACAAACGTTAAAATTGGTCCATAATTACCCGAGATATCTTAAAATTTTCACAGATTCAACTGGACAGTAGAATGTCAGTACTCGTTTATTAAGAAAAGCTCTTATTTCATCCCAGATCCTTCAATGTCCAAATTTCGACAAATCATTCATCATAACAGCAGATGCGTCTATATTTATATTTACCATAAGTGAATTGCATAAACCTACAATTCTGTGGGAATTAAATGGGGGACACTGGACAATCAAACACTTTCGGTGTTACGTTTACGGAACAAAATTCCGTGTTATGACCGATTATAGATAGTTTATTTATTCTCCATGTAAGGTCGGACATCCAGGTTGACTTCGAGGCGGTTGGATCTCGAGGAATATGACAGATTCAATATATAAAAGGTACAGATAACAGTTGTTCTCTCTCTAGAATTGATATAGCCGATCTCAAACAAATTAACCGAAACCAAATAGTTGCAATAATAGCAAGTATCTCGGAATGATATTCAATAAAAAAGGTAATAGTGAAAACGAAATTCAAGAAAGAATCAACACGGGTAGAGCAGTAACCAGGACGTTGAACTCCCTTCTCTGGAATAATAAAATTACAAGGGCTACAAAGAAGCATATGTATAAAAGCTTAGTGCAAAGTGTGACCCTCTGTGGTTCGGAAATATGGGATGTTACACAGGGCAACGAAAAAAAACTCGTGACAACTGAAATGGATTTCCTAAGAAGGAGTTCCGGACGATCAAGGCTCGAAAGAGTCAGGAATGAAGACATTCGAACTCAAATACAAATGGATAGACATATACTTGAAGATATAGAAAAAGACAGTTAACTTGGTTCGAGCATGTAAAACGGGTGAACGCTGACAGATGGCCCTGAAAGATACCGGAATGGATACCATTAGAGAAGAAAAAGAGGGGTCGACCAAGAAGGAGTTGGAGAGATGACATTGATCAAGCGATCAAGCGATGTCCACGAGAAAATTAGAGGAAGACAAAGTTTTCAGTAGAGAAAAAAGGTAAATTGGGGACAGAGAAACGGCAACAGCTGTAAAAAATCTGTTTATATATGTGCTTAATGCTGCTCACAATCAATGCTGGAATAATACTGTCTTGGGCAAAGTTCAACCTCTGATCCAAGATATTGAAAATAGCTCTGGGAAATTGCGGCAGATTATAAAAAAATTGGTTATATCGTCACTTAAATAAATGCCAACTGAACAACTAGATAACAAAGGGAAACCTTCGAGAACAGCAGAAACGCGGGAGTTAATACTTGAGCACAGGGAGGTGAAAGCCTTAAGATTGGACAACAGCAGGAACCTCGAGCGGTATAAATTGCTGAACAGCGAATTTGCGAGGCATTCGCAAGTTGAAAAACATGCCGAAACGAACAGCACGAAAGATTTTTTTCAGGAAATTCGAAACATTACTCGTAAATTTAAACCTCGGCATTGGATAATAAACGTTCGTCAAGATATTCCGGTTACAGATTTGGATAAAATAGCTTCAATCTGAAAAGATTTACTGTATGACGATCCAGGCTCCACTGTCGCCGAATTTGACGATTATGAGAAAGAGTCGGATATACTTCTGGACGAAGTTAAGGCTGCAATTAATAATCTGAGAAAGGGTAAAGCGATTAGAATCGACCAAATTCAACGAAAGTTTGGAAACCCTGGACGACATAGGTCTGTAAATCCTGCATTCCCTCTGTCCAAAAATTTGGAAGACGGAACTCTGACCAGAAGATTGGTCCACGTCGGTCTTATTCCCACTTCACAAAAGGAGCTGAGACTAACCATGATAACTACCACCCAATATCGCGTATATCTCACTCTAATAAAACAATGTTGCACGTGTTGCAAACTCAATTAAATGCTTTTATTGAGCATCAGATTGCTGAGAAACAAGCTGGATTTGTCAAGGGACGATAACGCGAGAGCAGATTTTTAATACAAGGCGGCTGCTAACAAAGAAAGCTCAGGAGTATGGCTTTTAATGTGCTTCGTTGATTATGAGAAGTCCTTCGATAACGTTAGGTGGCCGAAACTCGAGTACTTTTGTTGAGATCGGCGTACCAATTCATCTAATCTCCCTCGTTGAGGCCGGGACACACCTATCATGCATCCTTCCGATCCGACTACGATCATACAGTCGGACGAGAGTCAGAGAGAGCCAGACGAGTGTCTGAGGACGAGGCCTCGGAAGCGGTGGTGAAGATCGAAAACACATTTTCCGATAATTGCGTTATTAGGAAAGGCTTCCAACAGGGTTTCATTCTCTCACCTTTTTGTATAAGGTATACAATGACATTATAATGCGACGCAGTTTGAAACAGTGGAATAGTTGGCTCAAAATTGACGATAAGCGATTTTTACACCTTTGTTTCGCAACCTTAATTGCGAGCAGTGAAAAAGAGTTGTTGGGACTCATTCAAAGACTTGAAGTCATGAGTTTAGATTTTGGTCTAAAAACAAACATTAGAAAGACCAAAATTATGATAGTTGACTGCAATAACCAACATCAGAGTCAGCCGGATAGTACAGGCCGCTTCGAAGTAGTGGATAGATTCACTTATCTAGGTTCGATGCTACATAAATCCGGATTACGCTAGTACGAAATTAGACCACGCGTTGATATTGCCTGTTCGCCATGACCCAGTTATCAAAACTGTGGAAAGATCGTAACTTAACAAAAGCCACGAAGATCAAATTGGTTAACATGGGAAAGAGTACACCGTTTTGTAGACTCAACACTAATCCAAGCCCATTGGACTTAAGAATCACTTCTCAAACTATCGCGAGTAACTACATGGACGATGACTGCAGACTGTGAAACTAGCGATCATTTTCCAACCATATGGAAAAAATGGAAGAAATCAGGCTGTTTATGGTGGGATAACGAGGTGGCGCTGATGCTGTGCAACGGAGGAAGCTTCATTAGCACAATTTAAAATAAACCCAAATCTTCAAAATTATATGGAAGCCAAAAAATAAATATGGAAAGCAAAAAGAATACTAAAGATCCAGAAGACTAACAGCTTTAAAACATTCTGCAGCACAGTTAACAGGCACTCTGACATCTTAAAAACTTAGAAAATTTTGAAAAAAATTTAATAAACCTGGGTCTCTCCTACACGCAACAAAAACTCCGAATTCAGAAATGGCTAAACAAATTTTAACAAATTTAGCAATATGTTATGTACAACCAAGTTCTACCTTAATACCCAATGATCATACAACATCTGAATTCAAATATAATGAAATCAAAAACAGTATTCAATCTAGAACATCGGCTTCGGGAATTGATGGAATATCATGCAAAATGCTAGCGAATATTCTCACCGTTCTTAAACGGAATTTACAAAATAATATACAATATATTCAAAGGACACTCAGTTCCAAATGAGTGGAAACCTCTCCTGATAATAGCTTTTCTAAAACCCGGTAAAGACTCCCTTCTAGCTACCAGTTACAGACCCATTGCTCTATCTCCATGTATTACTAAAGCCTTAGAAAGCATAATAAAAAACAGAATCGAATGCCATCTAGATAACAAAAATTACTATTCAAATACAGAAAAAGGCTTTAGAAAAAGAATGACATTGTGTATGTCACTATTACATACCGTATCACATTTTACATACAGTATCACTTTAACAAAAAGGCACCATCCCTAGGCCTATTATCAGATATATCAGCAGCATACGACCCTGTTAATTTGCACACACTCAAAATCGCCTGGGTACCTGAACATGAAGGTATTGCAGGGAATGAAAAAGCAGACACACTGGCCAAATTAGGAGGAAGCTTTACGATCCCAATGGATGTAAAAATAGACAGGACTTCTCTAATATCAACATTACGCAATAAACCACAGGTGTTACATAACTCACCAAAGTGTAACGTAAAATTTGAATGGTATTATGAATTCTTGCACACAGATTTACTACATTTATATTTCGCTATTTAAAATCAATTTGTTATCGAATGCAATTCTTGTACCTGATGGTTTATTTTGATTTCATCATTAAATAAATATACCCACCACTTTCTACCTGCTTCCTGGAATCGGAGTAGCGAACTAACAAAGGCCATTGGGAGCGAATTAACTTGCTCTTTCAGAGATTATTAGACCGCAGGAACGACCTCGTGGGTCCCGGCTCAAGGTAATCGCTACTTTAAAGCTACATAATCATGTCAAACTAATCAATTGCCTTCGTAAATAGTAGATGCCTACGTACGTATGGAGAATAATGACGGAAAAGGTGGACGTACCTTCATTCTTGTAGGATCATCATTTGCCAATAATAATTCAACAATGAAGGGGATTCGGGGATTGTATAAAATGTTTTTATTGATGGACGGATAGGACCTATAAAAATGAGAGAGGCGAATTTTATTTAACTAGTACAGTCAATCGAAAGTGAACGTAACCCCGACCAGCCCTCCGAATGGATCCACCTTGACGTGGTGGCGGGGCTTAGTCAGCCGCTGGATGCGGTCTCCAAGGAGGACGGGTCAAGAGGAGGAAATACCTGGCAACCTTCAATTCTAGCTAAATCGCATTACCCCCACAACACGGCTCTGTGGGGGCTGACATCTTTTTCCGTTATACTCGTGGGACCAGATACGGGAACTAACAAACAAAAAAAAGAAGAACCACCCGGTGCAGCCGAGGAACTCCCTAAAAAGAGGCTCTCCGGGGCACAACGTAGGAATGCGCGAAGGGAGAGGAAATTCGCCGAGAGCACTTCTGAAGAGGAGCGCAGAGCTGCAACACGATCTGCTACCCCTTCTACGAGTGAGGCGACACAACGTACACCGGGGCTCAAAAGGCAACGGTCGGACGGAAGTTCCCTCACTCAATCTGCCCTCCCAATAAAGAGGGTAAATACGAGACCAAGCTGCAGCTCGGCAACCGTTCAAGGACTCACCTTGGTGGTTATGTTTCGGGATTACCCCGAAGTCATGATAGTTGATGCGGTGAGATGGGACCCAGCGGTATCATAAGGATGTTCTGCGGGGACCAGTTCACCGTGGAGTGGCTGAGGAACGCGATTAACACAATTAGGTACGTCAGGACCAGGGCGGTGATTGAGAGAATTCATGAGGCCGAGACCGTCCTGACGCGCCTGAACAGGCATAACAAGGGTCTTCGCGCCGAGATGAGTGGGGTCTACCTCCACAAGGAACAGAGAGGTAAAACCTTCTTCGTGGGGGATGGGGCCTCCGCGAAGGTACTGGATACTGGAGACACACCTAAAGAAAAGGAGCGAGAAAGAACAGGAGACGCAGAACTAGGCTAGCTACCGGGACCGTTAATGACTAGCTAATACCTGATGAATCTATTTCGGGAATGTATCTCCTGGAGCCGATTACCTAGCTTCTGCCGGAAATCCCGAGTAGTATTCATAACTAAGGCGGGAAGGGTTAATCACTCGACTGCCAAAGAGTTCAGACCGATCAGTCTGACGTTTTTTATATCGGCAGAAAGTGGGGTCTCGCGCCTGAAGTTATGATGTGACTTTATGAGGCAATCACGAGACCCATGTTCACCTATGCGGCGATCCTCTGGTGCACCGGACTGCAACGGGACAACAACCGACGTATGGCCACCAAAATGCAGCGCCCGACATGCGTAAACAGGAACTATAACAACAACTCCATCTGCTGCCCTGGGGGTGATACTTGACCTGTCGCCTTTGCACTTGGTGGTGGAAAGCGAGGCGGGGAAAGCCGCCTATAGGCTGCAAGATTGGGGAGCATGGGATGGGGAAAGTAACGATTAGGGACATTTCTCTATTTGGAGGCGTACAACCCGAGAGAACCCCATTTTAGAGATAAGGGACGGATGCGTACCTATCAACAGGTTCGACAATAATTCTATAGTATTCTCCAGAATGAAGAACAGGTAAACTCCGAAGAACATAATCAGGGAGCGTGGATTGATCTGGTTCACGGATTAGCCACACACGGAGCAAGGCTCCGGGACAGGGGTAGCAGGAGTCAAGCGGCGAATATCAAAAACGATACCCCTGGGGACTCACTGCACAACTTTCCAAGCAGAGATCTTCGCCATCCTTGCTTGTGCACAAGAGAACCTTTTAAGGAATTACTTCAAACAGAGCTTAGAGGGGGGAAGGGGAGGGGGAGGGCGAGAGGGAGGGAGAGGTTTAATAAGAATTTTATTTTAAACATTTGTAACCTTTGAACAGTGTTTATGAAAATGGCATCGGTTTCACACTTCACACCAGTTAAACCCAATACAAGTGTCGCATACTCTCTAAGATAAAAGACTATAGTGCTCAATGCGCACGGCGCACTTATTCATCAAAAATCTTCGAGTTTCGTTCGTGGGATAGTTTCTACTTGTTCCAGCATGACGAGAGTTAGTGAATCAACAATTTATAGGTTTTTACGGGACAGGAAACATGGAGATATTAGTGCACCGAAACGGCCTGCAGGAAGGATTGCACTAGCAATCGATGACTAATAGGATCACCATACCAAGGAAACTTCACTCTTTTTATTTCAATAAGGAGATACAGGAGGACGTACAATTCAGGAAGACGATGATTTTTACCTCAAGTACGCAAAACCAAATTGTGGAAAATTTTGCACGAGTTGGAATTTTCGTACGAAAAACAGAATAGAAAATCTATCCTCATTGATAAAGAAGGGATTGTCTGTTAGAGAAATTATTTAAGGACGATCAAGAAGTACCAATCCGAAAGAAGGACTATTTATTATTTGGACGAAACATGGCTGAATGAAGGACATATTTTACAAGAACAATGGGTAGACACTAGCATTAAAACTTCCTGCCAAGCAATCATCGAAGGATATTCCAGTAGATTCACTGCATCGATCGGAAAAAGGCCTAAGCTGATTATCACCCATATGGGGTATGAAAGCCGTTTTGTAAATGGTGGTTTGCTAGAATTCGCCTCGAATTCAATAAAAGATTACCACATGGAAATAGATGCGGATATTTTGAAGAATATTTTAAACAAGTTTTAGAACTGATGTCATAAAATGCTGTTATTGTAATGGATAACGCTAGTTACCATTCTAGATCTGAGGAAGCGTTGCCAACATCAACATGGAGGAACACAACTATTGTTGATTGATTACAGCAAAAAGGTCTCAATCACGACGAAAAGGTAGTAAAAAAATAATTGTTTTTTATTGCGATGCAACAAAAAGTACGTTGTTGACGAAATAGCTAACGAAAAAGGAAAAACTATACTATGGTTAGCTTCATACCATTGCGAACTGAATCCTATCAAGCTCATATGGACTCAATTAAAGGGAAACGTTGCTAGAAACAGCACTACTTTTAAACTGCATGATGTACATCAGCTTCTTCTAACATCATTGTCCAAAGTGATCATCGAAAATTGGAAAAGTGCTGTAGACCATTTTATCACTTAACAGACAAAACGGTGGAATCTCTAGTTATTTCTATAGGAACCGGAGAGTCATCTGGTTCGGATGACGAGGAATTTTGGAAAATGGATATTTAACATCAGATGACAAATATAGATGACACATTGGGGTATACACACCTGTATAATTATATTTCCATAAAAAATGCAATCCCCTGCAAATAATACAACGATAAAAAAGATAACTGTCATTATTCTCCATTAATTTCAAATTACATATATTCTATTATTTGTCTCTGAAACATTTCAGTTCAGCGCATCTTGCAAATCTTGCGCAAGACGAAGTTGTATGTACCTAAGTAATTAAACAATTTAATGAAATAATCGATTAAATATATTAGTATTCCACACTTAATCATAGTTATTGAAATTTAAAGGAATAATTAAATCGTGTTGGTTTAACTAAAATGGAACACACCGCCACTGATCGGCCTTTTTCCATTGATGCTTTACGATAATTTTATGATTCTATTATTGTTTGAGTTACTACTTGGTGGACCAAGAAAATTAAATGCCACAACATGACGTTCCTATTTAAACTTGTTTATTATGGGGGAATTCTTTTAGCCAACAGTACACAACCGCTTGGGGATTTGCATTTATAATGAGGGTGGCGAGCTGTCAGTCACAAACGAACGGATAATTAGTCTACGAAAAATTATCATGAGAAAATGAACACAGATGTGTTCGATTTGGTATCCAAAAATTCCATTATAGTAGTGGATAATGTCAAATTACCATTAACCTACAGTCATCCTCAAACTTCATAAAATTGCGCTAGTTTTTTATTAAAAGTTCCTGTAATTCTAGGACTTGCTGACGACAGCAACCGACATTTTTGCCGAAACGTTCACACACAGATAAGGTGTCACGTGTATTTAGGTACCCCCAGTGTTGAAGGCGGCTGGCTGACAAAATAGCGATGTATATCTGCAGCCAACTCCTTGAAATTACACCAAAATCCCGAAAAAAGTGGGAAGAAAATTTTATCTAACCTTATTACAGAATTATAATTTATATCCTGTTGAAATAAAATTCATGTTTTAAGCATACGGAAATTCTCATTTATATCTCACATATCTCCAGTTTTTTGTTTTATGGGGCCCTATTCTGCGAGTTTCATTCTATTTTCTATTGTATTTCTTTATCAACAAAGAGGACGTATCGAAATGATCACATGAACACGCATTTCTAACGGAGAAACGTTAATGATTCCCTTTACTTTCTTGAACCACCCAACAGTGTTTCGGACGCATTTTTGGATTTATGACAACAAGTTTTATAAACAATGTTTATCAACTTTTGGAATGGACTTTAATAATTACTATAATATGCAGTATTATCGACGATAATTACTCGCTTGTAGTCTGTTGTTTTTTTTTTGTAAAATCTCCTGCAAATCTGTGTTATATGCATGTGTTTTTATAAGCGTTTATCATGATTAGCTAAGTGAAAAAGTGACGTCCACGTTTACCTAATTAATGAAGTAAATAATAATTTAAGTGGAATCCAATGTTGCTAAGAACTGTCCAAAAGCAACGATTATTTCCTGTCTGTGGTTGTTGATTGCCCTAACGTTCGGAACCGTTGAAAGGGATAAAAAAGGTTTTCCTTGTTATCCTCAGACCTTTTTTTTCGCTTGATGCAACCTATTAATCCAGTCCGAGCCCCGGGAATCCAGGGCTCAATAGGGTACTGCGCAGGCCATGGACGAAGCGTCAATACTTTACTCAAATACAAAATAGGTGGAGGATTATTAAAATAACTGCTGCTCCTGTTGGTCTACCTGCAATTCACCCCCCCCCCCCCGTCGAGTAATCCAGGGTGACGGATCGATACCTTCTTCAAGGTCGACAGCTCCTTAAACCTTGGGCGATAGTTGTCCCCTAAGGAAAATCTTAACGATTCAATTGTCTGGAGACTAAATAAAATGAAATTCCTTAATAAAAATTATTTGTTTTCGTTAACTTTTGTAACAGTACGTAGAAATAGCAGAAGATCAGCAGTTATATCAAATAAGCATAAGTAGGTACTACAGATGTAACGTACGTCGTTAGGCTAATTGTGGAAAAATTGATAGAATATAATAGTATAAGGTCATAAGGCAAATAAATCACTTGTTATTAAAGGGGGGAATGCGGGGAGATTAGGGACGTCTGTTGCATATTAATGACAAGAATAATATTCGAAAAGAGAAATTCAGAAAGATATACAGTGGAAGCATACAGGTTTATAATGAGTATGGTGCCCTTCTAGTAGCCAATTATGAAAACCATTTAGAAAGGTTACTTCATACTTTCAACTTATTAGCGGTGATTGAAAAGCTTCATTTAACGATACTAGTCAAAAATTTATCGCAGAAATCTCAGCACTGAAACAAAACGTGATGTAATGTAGTGAAAACCTTGCTGGTTTAATTAGAGGAAAATGATAAAGTATTAAACAAGTAACTACTATTAAATACTTGGTGGTAGATATATCTAGCGGCAGGATCACAACAACAGAGGAAAAAACTCAATAAAAGCAATACAAAAATTAGTGGATGTTTGAGAGAGATAATTTGAGAGTATGGCCAAAGTACATATCCACAAAAAATGGCCTAACAAGTAACTTTGGAATGAAAGTTTTGTGTTCATTGAAAAGTATAACACTAAGACACAGACAAACAAACAAAAGCATGCGCAAATAATGTAGCAACTGAATTATTAATAAATGGTTAAAACAAAAAGAGGATTATGGGATGACCACATAAATAAAATAATTACCAGAATACTAGCTGACATATTTAAAAACCAAAAACCTGGTACTAGGCGAAAACATTTTAGTTAGCATTGATTCACTGTTGCAGATGGAAATTGTCTAGTCTGAAATTATCATTATAATTACCAATTTGTCCCTTAGGATTCTCAGTTTGGCTTTCATAAATTAAGCGTCTTCTTTTCACTAACATTTCAACAAAATGTAACTAACTCTAATAAAACTGAGGCAATAAGTGACGGTAAATTAAAGAATGTAATAATATAAAAAAATAGATTGTGATGAAATTTTAAGTTCGTTTGGTGGAAAAATAATTTGCTCCTATTTTATTTTATTTAATATCGACTGTCAAATAAAATAATGATAGCAAAGGAGATAAAATTTTAAAATGTATTTTGAGAGGTACCTATTGGTTTACTTAATTTTTTTTGTTTAACAATAATATATCTATAATTTATTTTATCTAGCGCAAATTACATCTAACTGGTATCTATCCCCTAATGTTTTGTAAGCCATTTATTGGTACAGCTTTAACTGCTGCATATTATAGGTACTGTGAGTTGCGACGTTTAAAAATATTTCATTTCATACACTTAGTGTACCTAAAATAAAGTTTGTGCCACTTGTTCCGTTAGATACTTTAATTCTAAAAACATTCACTATTAGGTGATGATATTTTATTAAATTTGAAACCACGCGAAACATCGCCTTTCATTAAATAAACAATTTCAATGATAGCTGCAGCTTATTTCTTGTTAATGAATTTAAAAGTATAAATTTAAAATATTATTAAATAACGTTATTTTCGTACTTCGAATGCAGATACCAACTACTTGCTGATTTTAAGATAATTTTGTTGATCAATCTGGCAACAGTGAGGTAGTTCTCGTGATTATCAGCAGATATGGTGATCCGCCATCTTGGCGAACAGGGATGTATCCAGGGAATGTTTATTTGAAAAAATATGTAAATAGCTTCCAATCCATCCTAATATGTATTATCAGTATTCCTTGAAATTGGCATTTAAAAAAAAATCAGTTATATGTATGTCGCTACTACTAACAAACTAGAAGTGTTAATATAATGGTTCCTCCACACGATGCACCCGTCTTATGGCCCACTAGGAAGGGCTAACCTGTGAAGGATGTTTTGGTTTCGGATGGCTTATAGCACGATAAGATAATCTAGGATGGTCTCGTTATTGGTTTTTCGTCCTCACATCAAAGGATGGTGGACCAATGGTGGGAGTACGCCCCTACACGCGAATGACACTTTATCAAACAACCAGATGACGGATTACCGTAAACAAAACACAAGGCGAAGCAAATTTCAGTAGAAGAAGATTTCAACTTTGGAGAATAATCCCGAAGTTATTCTCACTATACATTACTATCTGCATTAATATTGATAATTCTGGTTTTACCAAGCAATCGACGTGTGGATCTAAGTCCCACGTTTTCTGCTCTTCTTTTTGAATGTGTTCAATACACCGGCCCAAATATATTCTGTTACATTAGAAAACGCCTGGTCTAACCACCATTTGACGACAGATAATTTAAAAATGGTGTTTTACGGACCACTTCATTTTTTATCTGGCCCAAAATCACTTCTTTATTGTTCAGATGTTCAGTTGTTCAGTTCACAATAGTACGGTGATTACCTTTAAGTAACCCTATGTTCTCGCACCATTAAGTCTATCACGTATTTGGTGTTGAGTATTTTGGCGTTAAAGTTTCTTTCGTTGCACTGTATCCAACAGCTCAACTATCAACATTTTGTCATAACATCCTATGCCATTAGGTTCCAACCAGTCAATAATTGTGTGCTTTTCGCTACAGAACCAGGTTTCACAAGAGCTGATATCCAAATAAAACCATTTTTCAAAGATATCTGAGTTTGTTTTCTAATGGTAATCCCTCGCCTTTGTGGATTCAAACATATTCAGCGTATCATTTAAAAACTCTTTACCAGTAGGGAATATTGGATCCCATTGAAAACGCTTCAAGAAGTATTTGGTGTGAGTTTGTAATGTTTAAATCATGTCATACTTTTACATGAGACATATCTCATCAGTATAATAAATCTTTGTCCGCCATCGCCGGTTTTCACGTATATCGCTCGAATATTTTTTTCCGCCACAACACTATCTCCAATTTTTCTATCAAAATACGTTGGCGTTTTCTCTTGAGATAACGGATTTACACTTCACGTAATGCATATAACGTGATATTTTTGGTAAACTGTTATCCATTTAAATCTAGGTCTGAGTTTTTTTTTTAGGTTGGACGTTCATTCTTTCATTCTTGAAAAATATACAGTGGACATACCGACGCATCCCATATTTAACACCATCGTTAAATTGAATTTTTCTTTGCACTACGTTACACTGTTTTCTTTCTTGGACTAAGTTTAACTTCTTCATCATTTTTAAGTACTCTATGTACCAAGCAAAGAATTAATTTAACGCACAAAATCGTCATGTATTTTACTAACATATCCAAATTTCTGTTCATAATGCCGTCAAAAACATTTGCTACCATCACACTCTTCCAGTGTTAAAACATGGTGTTTCCTAGCTGATAAATCCCTACAACTTGTTGCATTTGCCATTTTGGACACTTCATCAATACAGCTAAATAATAGTAATTTTTTTCAGAAATTTTTTTTCAGAAATTTATACGTCTTAAATTATATCGCAATCGCACGTTTTCCAGTTTAACTAGTACTCGCCCAGGACCCAATTTTAGACTAAAATATCATTTGCACACAGGAAACTTTAAGAGGAATTTTAAGTAACTACCAAAATCAATGCTTAGTTTGTATAATCTTTCCAAAAATGAAACCAGTTTAACGAAATGCCCAACCGTTAAAGACTTGAAGTGAAATTTTCGTTTATGACATTCCATTTAAATCTCTACCCTATTACTGCGATACCACCGTATTTAATTTATTCAGGTAGGTGTATTAGAATCCTTTGAACAGACAAAAATATAAAATCCGGCAAATCTGTGCCGATTTTCAAGTAAGCGGTACTGCCGAGACATTAGCATGCATTTTCTTTTTGTTGACCATGTATTCAATAAACGTATTTTTGTCCATTCACATGATATTTTTTTGGTATTTGGTGTTATCAGTTTCCAAACAATATATATGACGACTATAGAAATAAACGGTACCATCATATCCAAGCTTGCCACCATGGCTGGGTCATCTCATCGACCATTTCATCAGCTACTATGTAGAGGAGCCATAAAACCGAACTGATTAAATATAGCGCGAAGAATTTCAAAAACAATCTAATGTGATTCTCCATGCAAATGCGAGTAATTTTCGTTCTTATGATTATTGTATGTCTAGTAAAAATATTTGAGCTAAAAATCAATATTAAATAATACTTCAATTTATACTTTTGTTTTAAATTTGAATACATATCTATATCTAAAGGCTAGAGAATATTCATTTATTTAATTTATTCCAAATAAATATTTGTAATTTGTCAACTCGATACATCAAGGGGTATCAAGTGGGTTGTAGTAGTGCTAATATACGCTCGCCATATTTAAAAAAAAAAACGTATTTTCTTCATCGTCGTATTTTCGTGACCAAAATGGCGTGATCTCATCTATGGGTACAGTTCTAAACTTTATTTCTTCATGCCCTCTTGCTTTAGTTTCTATTAGCACATTCTTCAATGATGAGTTTGTTATAACACTTTCATTCATTCATGGGGAGATTTTTTTTGGTTTGTGCTGAGGGTTTTCCAAATTATCTTCCTCTCTTCTTCTGCCATGCCTTGAATATGCAGGATGCTTCTATAATACATTGTGGATAGTCCGTATTTGACTTTCAGCTCGTATATAGGTAATAATTCGGCACCAGCACCGAATTTAATGTAATTGAATCAGAGATTTCACAAATTGCCCAGTCCGGCACAAATACCGGTGCGGCGGTAGGCGCCGGTAAATGCAGTCATTGTATCCTTCGTATCACTGTCCCCATTACGATGCGTCTATTGATTTCTTTTTCATATTTTCTTCGATTGCACGTCAGTGACGCGTCTAAGTATATATAGGAAGGTTTAGAAGGTGCATACCCAATCGAATAACAGCAATCGTAAAGAGAACATTTGGAAGTTATTAATATACTCTCCAATTTTGGCATTTTTAATTTCTACAATACCAATCTGACAAAGTCATTGCTGTTGCTTTGGTTTGCCACACTTAAGAAGCTATATATAGTAAGCTTATATATATAGTATATATATATATATATATATATATATATATATATATATATATATATTTATATATAGTATAAATAAGTATTTAACGCAAATTATTTCGTTATACCGATAGATTGTATTTTGGCTATTATGCCTTGCATTTTGGGCGGGGTACACTTTACGCAACATTTTAATATATTTCAGTTCTTTTCCCTAGACAAGAAACTAAAAGATGTATAAAATATTTCATTGAGAGAAGGCAAGGAATAAATACCTCAAGAAGCTTAAGTTCTTTAGAAATGTCAAGGTATAACAAGATAAGCGATAATCAAGATGAAAAAGAGCTAAAGCACCCACCAATCGCTTGCACAGCTAAAAGCGGTGCAGTGCCGGAAGAATCGCAAACTGTAGATTGCATGATTTATTCGCCTTGCCACCACATCAACATGAGGCTTCCATGTAAATTTCGAGTCTCAAGTGACCCTCAAATTGTCGACTATGTCAACGAATGAAATGAGAGTGCCACCCAGCCAAATACGAAGCAAATGAAGTGGAATTTTGTCTCCATACCTACCAGAGCCAGATATAAGTGCCTTGGTCTTAGAGGAATTGAGCTTAAGACCATCATATCTATGTCACCGTCATCGTCCCTTTCGACTTTCAGAATATGTGTAGGGAGAGGGAGAGGGAGAGGGAGAGGGAGAGGGAGAGGGAGAGGGAGAGGGAGAGGGAGAGGGAGAGGGAGAGGGAGAGGGAGAGGGAGAGGGAGAGGGAGAGGAGAGGGAGAGGGAGAGGGAGAGGGAGAGGGAGAGGGAGAGGGAGAGGGAGAGGGAGAGGGAGAGGGAGAGGGAGAGGGAGAGGGAGAGGGAGAGGGAGAGGGAGAGGGAGAGGGAGAGGGAGAGGGAGAGGGAGAGGGAGAGGGAGAGGGAGAGGGAGAGGGAGAGGGAGAGGGAGAGGGAGAGGGAGAGGGAGAGGGAGCGGGAGAGGGAGAGGGAGAGGGAGAGGGAGAGGGAGAGGGAGAGGGAGAGGGAGAGGGAGAGGGAGAGGGAGAGGGAGAGGGAGAGGGAGAGGGAGAGGGAGAGGGAGAGGGAGAGGGAGAGAGAGACAGACAGAGACAAATATTTGGTATTAAGAGTCGTAATATCCACCCAGACTACCTCATAATATAGTGTATATACAGTAGAGTATATAGTATACACCATACATATGTATGTATATGTAAGCAGTGACTATACTCGTATAGTGTAAACAGCAGAGTTAGTCCCTGTATACGTATGTACGGGTTGTTATAAATTGTTGACATATATACGTCAAAACTTGCAGTTCTCATTTATCGTTTTTTTCGCGAGTTTGGTCGCCAAGGCGCGAGAAAAGAAGTGTTCCACTTCGAAAATATAAGGATTGACAATCAAAAATTATAACTACTAATAAAAAAAAATGTCTGGAGGAAGTCAATACGAATTTGAAAACTACCAACACAATTACCACATTCAAAGCAAGTGCATTAATAATGGTGTGAAGATCTATGACGGTAAATCACACAGGAAATTTGGAAATTATAGGCGGTGTTACGTCGTAACAATAGTGTTAAGGTTAAGACATCGAAGGTTTCATTTCACTTGGTATGTCATAACCATTTATGCGCCCTCTATGTATGTCCAGTTTTTGTTTATAATCATTCATTTGTTAAGTTGTTTACAAACAGTAAATAAAAAATGATTGAACTATTTCCGTGCCATTAATTTATCGCGGAAAGTGCGTCGATAATCGCTATTTAATCGATAATCGCTATTTAATCGATATTTAATGAAATAATTGTGTATTTGAGAATTTCTAAATAAAACATTTAGAAAACTTTGAAAAATTAAACACACCAAGGTATATTAATATCGATGAGCTAAGAGTCCGAAATATATAACATAAATAGTACAACAGTAGCTTGTATTTTATTTTCACAAATTATTATAAACACCTCCAGGAGCTCTGACTTTGGAATTAATTCCTAAAGAAAATATTTGGGATGAACTTCTAATTTGAAGCCTGAAATCTTAATCGTTACTAAAAATTATCATTTTTCCAAGAAGAGCTAATATTTCTATCAACATAAAAGAAGTTAGTAGAATTCACACCCCAATGTTTTCAGGCCTTTGTAGCACCTATGTCCTAGCAAGTGCTAGTTTCCTTTTATTTAAAATTGTTTTGCAAAATGTAAACTTTTGTATACTCAATGGTATAAATTGAAATTTAAACTTTTTATATATTATTAAGTAATATCCAAAAAGTGACATTTTCCGGTTGAAAATAATTGCTCATGCCCACGAAAATGCATCTTTCTGGGGTCCAATAAAAAACTTCAAAGGAAAGCTCGTAAAATACCAGAATGGCGTATCTTTTTCTAAGGTCGACAGCATGTCAAAATTCTTATGCATTTTGACTCACTAAACACGAATCTATATAAGAGAAAAACCTTTGAGTTAGATCGGAGATAACCTCATAAACCTTAATGAGCGAGAGTTTTTACAACTAACAAGCTTACTGCTCAGTTAAAGAAATCTTGCATGATGGTGTATAAGGTTTCTTCTTCGGTTGAGGAATGCATTAGTTTCGGAATCCCACTATGATTTGTTTTATTCAAGATCATGAAATAATGTTTATTTAATTTGTGAAAAAACTAAAGAAACAAAATTCCACCTGGAGAACAATGATACAAGTTCCATATAATCCCGTATCCGCAAAGGATACTGGGACAATAACAATTGCACGAAAATTTGCAGAATGATTTACGTTCAACCTTCCGTGGTAACGAAACTACGATATTTTATATGAGAATATGAGAATGCTAGGATATGAATATGACGCCGCAGTGTCGTCCGACGACGAGTTTACTTTGTATTGGTCAAAATGAGAAAGCTCTCACACTTATAGCTGGGACGGTATAAGGCCCTGCCCTCCAGGGCAATCAACTCGCGTGTGATCCTCAAATCTACAAAAAGTTTAGTGATGAATTGATCAAAACTATGAATGATACAGAGAGTATAGTCGGTTGAGCTTTAAAGGTGTCTAAATGTAAATGTGTAGATATTTAAAATTTGTAGGAAATAATAAAGAAGAAAACGCAGATATCGCGGAAAACATGATAAAGAACTTCAAAAAATTAAGTTGCTTGATAAAATTTCAACTTTACTTTCTTTAGTCGCTCCGTAATGAATTCCCACAAAACCTTGGCGATGTAAGTGAGGAGCAAGGTGAACCATTTCATCGGGATATAAAAGAATTTGAACGTAGATGGCATTGAAACTGGAGAGTAAATATGCTGGTGGATATTTAGTGAATGCTGAAAGGAGAAACGTAACTAAACGGCATATAGCGACGTAGAAGTCCCTTACACATGTCGTTTGAAGACAAATGCATGCGTAAGCGCGAACCTGTTTATTTCACGTTCATATAAAATGCCATGAAATTTATTTCATATCTTATTAAAGTAGCAGATTTCTTTGTCGATTTTATACTGCTATAACAGTCAGCTTAAACCTTAGCTGCTTGTTTACTGGCATATTACCCTCACAGTAATCCTGTACCCATAGGTACCCTATTAAGTGATCTAAATGGTCACAGCCACAGCAATAGTATCTGAAACGAATGGAGGTATTAGAATGATTTTTTCGCATATAGTATGCTAGATAATTGCTCTCAAACAGTAAGTTTATCCAAAAGTTTTGGAGTCACAATCCTGTTATATTTCAAAATTAATAATTTTACTTTGTATGCACCGACGGCAATTAATTAGCAATAAGATGTGTAAGAAAGATCCATCTCATATTTCCATTTGTTTTGAAGCTATTGTTATGGCTACGGCAGCTTAGAGTTTAATGAAACTGGGCCAAGACTGGTTTAAAGGGAACGGCTGCAGCAATAACTTTTTAGAAAATAACAAATTAGAGTGTCTATGGTAGCTTTATTAACATTCATCTTGTGGCCAGACATGACTGAAACAACATAAACATGCGAATTTGACCAGTTTTCCCCCTCTTCGAGATATAACGATTTACAAATTTTCACCTTCAGCTTGCTATCAACTTCAAGTTTTCTGTCGATTTAGATATCAGCGCAGTCTGATACAAGTTTCATTTCCAGAAATATGTAGATTTCTTTTGACTTCTTCGTTTGTATCATCTTGCTCGGGAGCTGTATCTTGAGAAACCTAGTTTTTAAGGATTGTAGGTTATGTACGGATGTTATTAGATCTCTATTTTTTATGACAGTTTCGATTTGAAGAAGTAAAAATAGATATGAATAACGTGGTCTCAGCCACAAAAATATTCACAAACTAATAAAGTATTTCCAGGATTTTTATCACTTTAAATTGTGGTTTCTGGGAAATTGTAATAGGGACCTAAATTTTGATTGGTGTACGCTAAATTTTGTGCATAACTGTGTCCTGCAATTGAACCCAATTGATTAAATTTCAACAAAAACGGCAAACCCCAAAAAATAGTTGAATCCTATCGCGTAATCCTAAAATGTTGGTTGTCTATAACGCGAGAGCTAATAGTTATATGGACGTATATTATATTCGTTATTTCGACAACCGCTAACAATTATTAATAGACTTATCGAGTGGTGTTAGAACTATCAGGAAATAGTTAACATGGAAACATAAGGTACGTTGTAGAGTAGGGGTTGCCTAGATGGACGTATTTACTTTGTTTCGGAATCGTTAAGCGCAGTTTCGGAACGTGTATCTTCCAGGGAAAGCGAGATAAAAAGCCACATCTGGCAACATACGAAAGTATGTAAGTGTATGTATGCATGTATATATGTGTATATATATATATATATATATATATATATTATTCACTTTGCTTAGCTTGGCGGGTCGCAGTTCGGTTCTATGGTTCGGTTCGGTGGAGGCAAATGAACGTCGTAGTCGTCGCGTTTCGGCGCCTTGCACAGTCACGAACGGTTGTGTAGTAGTATTAGGAAGGGGCTGAAGGCAGGGTGGTACAGGGCTGAGAGGAGGATCGGACGTCTGTAGGGGAGTAGTAGGTAGTGGCGGTGGAGGTGGCGGCATCGTCGTCGTCTACGGTGGTAGCAGCGGTGGTGATGCGTTCAGTATCGAAAGGGTGGGAGTGAGATAGTAAAGGGAAGCAATTGGAATAACTCCCGCGGCGGTGCGCCCGGCGCTCAGTGCTCTAGTGCGTCGGACCGACAGAGCCATGGCTTTAAATCAGGACGAATCGAAACAAGTGGTCAGAGTCGATCAGGATTCCGAGACTGACTTGCAGGCCCTCTTCGACAGTGTGCTTAAGCCGGATTCGAAGAGGCCCCTCCAGGTGCCATGGAGCATGAGGAAGCTGCCCGACTCGTTCTTCAACCCGCCGTCGACGGGTTCCAAATCGATCAATCACTCCAGGGAGAACAGCGTGGATTCGGCGTTTGGGGGAGGGGGAGGTAGCAGCGGCGGCGGAGGCACCGCGACGACTGCCCCTGCGACTGCCGTTCCGCTCCAGAGCGCCCACCACAGGGCACACAGCTCGCCGGCGTCCCTCCAGCAGACGTACGCCGTTGGACAGCAACAGCAACCGTCGGTCCATCACATCAAGCAGAGATCCTACGACGTTGCGAGCAAGACCGAGGACAACAGCCCCCTGCCGCCTGGTTGGGAGCAGGCCCGTACCCCCGAAGGGCAAGTCTACTATCTTAAGTGAGTATGTTCGCTCTCTCTCTCTTTCTCTCTCTCTCTCTCTCTCTCTCTCTCTCTCTCTCACACACACACACACACACACACACACACACACACACACACACACACACACACACACACACACGCGCGCGCGCGCGCGCATGCACGCATGCACCTTGTCTCTCTATCTCTCTTTTTATTATTTATGGGCAGGTCCTCCAGGTCAAATTTTATATGTGTTACGTCAGGTCCGGCCTTGCCGTGACACACTCACTTTTCGATCTGTAGACCGATTAATTCGCTCGATGAGTTCAAACCAGTCAAAAAATGAGGCCCATTCGAATATTTGGACGAGAAAGCATTCGACATTATTCCCTCATTATTAACATTCCTTTAAAAATCAAAAGCATGCACTTCAATTCATATTCTTGTAACGTAACAGAAAATATGCTGTTTTATTAAAAATTAAATCGTACATATACATCATTACAATTTAAATTTGTAATGATGAGAAACAAGTAGTCTATAGGCCAGTAAATAAATCGGAAAGAAGAAATGCTCATAAAACATGTTTACATTAAACCTATCCGACCTATTGTTAAAGTCCATTAACGAAATAACCCATAAGGAGTTTATTTTACAGGTAATTATTTATCGTTGCCCAAAACACTTCCCCTTAAATTTACGAGCGCACTTAAATGTATAATTTTAATACTAAAAGAAAGATTCATCCTTTTTTGAAAGTGGCCAAGCCCATCATAGCTCCTTCTGGTCGTCGCTAATATTACACTACCAACATAAACTACGACTAGTGCTGTTTCCATACCTACTTTCTTTTTAGCGCAGATCCATATTTTGGCAAATGGTATTTTTCAAAACATGACAGGTCTACATTAAAATCATTGTCTGCCTAACAAAAATGGTTTAGCCGGTTAAGATGGTGAAAATTACCACCGACTTTTTTGAAGAACAGAAAATAGCCCCATGTACTACATAAAAATATATAACAGTTGAACATTTTAGACTCCTAGGCTCCCCCACCCAACCCCTAGACTGCCCCAAAAATCGATAAAACGTAAGTTTCTGTTTATCAACAATATCTTCGGTTCTAAGCATGGTAGGAATAGTTTTGAACATTATTTTAATTATTCTCAATCTTGAATCTATAAATATCCCTAGTTTGAATCCACACGCGCACACACAAACATTTTATAGAGGTAAAATGTTCAGACCTAAAACAGGTAAAAATACCGATAAACGCTGAATATAAATGGGGTTTTTCGCCATGGACATAGTACATAAAGAAAAACATTTTTTCTGCGTTCTATTGCTCTAGTTTATTTTTTGGGATTTTTTTTAAATATGTTGAACGCCCAAAATGGTTGGAGTATCCCATCGTTTTTTTTTAAACCAAGTAGGCAGTCAAAAAATCTACAAAGTAAAAAGCCAAGAAATTCCTACGAGCTTAGAACCGGAGATATCGTCAAAAAATCGAAAATGACGGTGATCAACTTTTGAGGTCATGCGGAGTCTTGGGGTCTGAAATTTTCACAAAGCTATTTTTTTATGTACTACATGAGAACATTTTTTTTATTTTTAATAGAGCCGAAGGCGGTTTTCACCATCTTAACTTGCCAGACAAATTCGCAAAAAGAAAAACACGCCGGAATAAAAATTCAACTTATCCCGAGAAAAATCATCGAAGAATGCATTTAACGTTTTCATTTGATTAACAGGATGTCAAGCAAACATTCTTTCCGATAAAAATCGCCCTTTACCACCGAGGGTGATGAAAGCAGAAATGAAATATGAACAATCTAGTTTTTTACTAAGGCTTGTCGCACTTTTCTAAATTTCCTAAATAAATCATAGTCATATGCTACACCAAAAATCTGTGCGCGACCGTCAGAGGATAGTAGAAATGTGATTGGGTCATGCCCGACGACCTGATATGATTTATTTAGGAATGGTTGGAAAACAAATTTGAGGGTGACATTTTCATTGAAAAGTTAGATTGTTCTTATTCCACCCAAATTTACAACAACTTTGTTTATATGAGGCGAAATTTTTTCAAAAACAATAATTGATTAGCATTCGATTAATCGATTGATAGCTATTAATGCCATATTTATTATTATTTACAAAATAAAACATATCTTTATTTAGGCATGTCTATTGCCTCAACTGGGTGGAATTCATGTCTATTCACCCTTATTACCACTCTCTGACGGCCTGACCAAAATTTTCTCGTGGGGTATGACTATATGATTTCTTTATAAAATTTTGGAAAACAAATTAAAGTGTGGCAAACTTTAGTAAAAAATCTAGATTGTTCATATTTCATTCGTATTTTTAACACCCTCGATGGTGAAGTGTGTTTTTTTTTTCGAAACGAATGTTTGTTTGGTATCCTTTTGATAAATTGATAACGTTAAACGACGCACTATTCGATAATGTTTCACGAGTCGAGTTGAACTTTTATCGGATGTTTTTATTTTTTGGAATTTGTGGATGTGCCTAGCTTTATACAGGTTAATTTGTACTTATATATAACTCATTAGTCATTACTGTTGTCATATCAACAATAATGACATATTTATAATCTGGAATGATTTCAACTAAAATAATGTCTAAGAACTTTTATCAACGTACATTGTCATATTTCTATATTAAGCTAGTTTTCACTTGGAAATTAGTGCATATCAGTTATAAGAAAAAGTGGTTATTTCTGAAAATGAGGCAGCTTTGACTATGCGCGCATTTGGACTAATCAAAACTGGGCAAAGGCTATTTTGTCCAGCATTTTACTTGGTGCTGTAACCAAATCTTTATAAAAGGAAATTAGACTTTGAAAGCATAATTTAATAAATGTTAATAGAGGCTAAGAATAAAGTCTTGAGAGCATTATTTACGATTCTGGATAGTTTTTAAGTAAAAGGGAGAAGACTTAGCCATAAGCTTTTTGAATAAAATAGTTTTTATACAAAATCTTCATAGTAAGTATTTTAAAAAAAGTTTTAAGGACATTATTAGTAAGGGTCATCATTTTAGCAAGATCTGTACCATAAGTAGGTAAACAGAAAATTTTAAGGGCATCATTCGTGGATTTAAATATTTATAACCAGATTCTTTGCGATTTGCGAAGAATGAGAATTTGAGTGTGGAAGCTGTGAATTTGATATTTTCCAAGCAAAATTTTGGTAACAAATTACTAAAAATGAGACTTTAAGTTCATCACTGTCAGCTTAACTTTAAAAAAGGTTTTTATAGTAGGTGACTAACAATAGAATTTTAAACTCCGTATATGTCAATTTGATTTTTTAAAGCAATGTTTTCGTAATAAGTTACCAAAATGAGACTTATACGCATGGCTACAAATTTGTTTTAATTAGTTTTTTATAATGTGTCCATGTAATAAGTGAAGTGCATGTTTTTTTTTTTAATTTTCAAGCAATAGGTTTTGACTACGGGAATATCACCAAGCTTTTCCATTGGACTCTAAAACACATTCAAACGAGCCCTGTTTCTATCTTGTTCCTAATTTTGACCCATAAAATGAATTCTGCAGTTATGGTCATTTCCCAGAAACAATGGTTACCGCATCTTATATCTGCTGTGTATCTTAACCTGCTGTAGCCTCCCTGCATTTCTCTGAAAACGCTTGACATATCGAAGAAAGGGGATAGTTCTTTTTAATTAGTCTATAGCTGACATTTTATAGAATTTTTAATAAATCATTGATACAAACAAGCATTTTTCATCACAAAAAAACTGAATTTCTTTGTAATAGCTTGATATTTTGTACATGTACACTTCTTGTTTTTTTTTCAAATTATGAAAATGTCCGTACTCTAAAAATTTTAAATGTCAACTTATATTTGATACGGTTCACAGGTAAACTATGTACTGACCCGTATGGAAAAGAACGTTTCTATTTACTCTAACCGTAATTCTTCCATTTTTTTCTTCTAAAACTTACTTCTTAATTTACTTCTAAAATTAATTTAAAAAAGGATTATAAAATAATATCACAATTAAACTTATATATTTAATATTTATATGTTTACATTTATGTATGATCCAGAAGAGCAAATGAGCAAGTGTTGTAATGCCCACGAGTTTACTCGTAACGTTTTCATTTGTGGTGGTTCTGAAAAGAACCATTTTACCAAGACCTGGTTTTCAATACGGTGTGTCGGCCGAATATTTCGAAGACTCTGCAACATCACTTGCGGTGACGATCACAGGTCCCACAGTCAGATCAATCATATAGTTGAACACCCATAATCTGTTTTCCTCTTTTATTGAATGTTCGAAGCATTTCTGCCAGTTTTCTGCTAAAATTTTTTTAATTGACGCCTCACAAAGGATTGTGGCGTCTTTTAACTTAAAAGTGGTGTTGTTGCAGGCTACATCACCTTTTACCTGAGCCCATATCAGTTCATTGGGGTTCATCTCGCAGTAGTAGGGCGGAAGACGAAGAACGGTTATATTTCGAATATTTGCGATTTCATCGACTACGTACTTCTCATTTGGCGGCTTGTTGTTTCGCAAGGAAAAGCAGATTTTACCATATCGTGCTGATAGCTAATACTTCTTTCCTTAAGTCACTCAATTATCTCCCCTTTCCGCCAGGAACTAACTGGACGTTTTTCTACTTGTCTGATGTGGTAGCTTGCATTGTCCAATACAATTACAGATCCAAGGGGTATGAGGCCCAACATTTGAACAAAATATTCCTTGAAAACATCTGCATTCATGTCTTCATGATAGTCTCCCGTTTTCTTGGATTCGAACAAAAGCAAACCACCATCGACGAAACCATTAATACTACCGACATGCGTAATGATTTATCTTTTCCCTATTCCGGAAGGTGCTTTAAGACGCATTGAAATTCTTCTAAAAAGGCTTGCCCAGTATTGGTCACTCTTTTGTCCTGCCGTACTTTTAATATGGTGTGTCCCTAGTTGATCCATGTTTCATTGAGGTAAAATATTTGTCGTCCTTTTTCTCGAAATTGTCCTTAGGTAAGTTCTTCTCCAACAAATAATATCATCTGTCTCGCGAAGAGGTGAAGTATTTGTTAGTTTTTCCTAGGAAAATTTCAATTTTCTCAATGTTGTCCACTTGTTCACTTAACTTCAAAGTTTTCATCGACAACCTCTTCAGTAGTTTGTCTAATGTGAATATTTACAGATTAAAATAAAAGGAATGGACTTTTGGGCCCAAATATTAAATTGTCACACAAAAAATCAATATGTTCACACCTGTAAATCCTGATATGTGTAGGTATGTGAAAGATATAAATTTTAATTTCCCGAAAATATCAAAATAAGTGGTGTGCACACCCGTAGGCTTATACGTTTATAGTAGTTGAATTTCTCCGAAATATTGTGATCTATTACTATTTCCCATTTGCGAATAGGATATAGAAAAATATGTAGTTTTAAGCATAAAGGGTTGGGTGTCTCAAGTTGAGGAAATACTTTCCAAGTTGACGTTCCTTTAAAATGTGCAAAAGACTTACTTTTCAAATGTTACTAGAGACCATTTCCCTAAATCTTCTATTTAATGCGATCCAGCAGTTAGAAGCTTAAAAACATAATTGTTCAATAATTTCCTCTAGCAATTGCGATTTAAAGGTTTCGTATAAGTTTGTTTCACGCTATAGCAACATAGACCATAAAATATCCCAGTATTTTCGGCGGCTGTCTTCATAACGCATGCCGCCAATTAGGGTCCTGTCGAATTGCATCAGTAACGTTAGGTATATATTTCTGGAAAAATTTTTAATAAATTTTTTAGCATAAATACATCAATAACAAAATCAAAACGATATGTCGCTCAATCAAAAATGTTTAATAATTATATAAACTCATGTTGCTCATCAAGTGATATGTCATATTATTTGATGAGTGACACTTTTTGATTTCATTATGAATGCATTTATTTCAACGATGTTATTACAATTTTTCCGTGAAATATTTACACCATAATAACGTAATCATCCGCACACCCCAAAAAGGGAACTGCAATGGGCGGTCGACAATACAGAACAGAACTTTTTCACTGTCTAGTTACTATAATATGAATAAACTATACCAATCACATTGACTTGCGACATAGTTATATTAAAGTTCAAAACATAGAACTACAAAGTCAATATGAACGGAAAATTATGCGTACTACACTTCCAAATGTACAAAGTGACTTACACACTAGAGTTCATGCAAAACAAATCTGATAAGAATCATTCATGGATAGGCTAACACTGTTGTCTGTCGAGGTTTTCAAAAGGTAATGAGATCGAATTTGCTTAAAGTCAATGACTTCTCCCTTACTTTTTTGGCATATTAGATACACATGTAATTAGTAAAATCCAATCACAGATACGTTCTCAGAAAGATAGTCTTTACTATTGTATTTATTGCAAACTATAAAGTTAAAATCGGCTAACTGTATTGTAAACAAATATTCAGACAAGTCAAGTCGCCATCCCCTCGAGCGCACAAAGAAACCGATAATGTCGCCCACGGTTGCTTACGCTTCGCTGCACTTGGTACATATATGACGTCACTGGGTCACTGAAACCAGATTTGTTTTGTATGAACTGTACTTAAATTGTGGACAGGAATTGAATTCAGATGATAGATTTACGAAAACATTTTGCCTCAAATGATTATCAACTAATGTTTAAATATTCCACCTGCATAATTAAGCTTGTCGGACTTATGTTTCAACGTACGTAAGTATGTGTATGTTTTAACTATAAACAGGTAAACAGCAAGCTAGGGTAAATAGATATGTAGATAAATGTGTTTTCTGATATAAAGCCATAAACAGGTTGAATCTTTTGTAAAGCTTTTCCATCATGGAAATTGGATGGTGGCTTTTGAGAAAGGGAGTTGATTTTTCAAAAACACAATCTATCCCATGTATATGTGAGCTAGAACTTTGGTGCAAAATCTGGAGCATCATAAATTTCGATATCTCGACTACTGTAGGTTAACCACGTCATTTAACTTTGAAATGAGTTTCTACTTAAAATAATTAGAACGTATTTTACTGAAGTAACTATTTGTTTAATATTTTGTTAGCACGAAGTAACTATAGTCACTGTGAAACACATTATTATCGGTTTTTAAGTGAAAATCCATTTCAAAGTTAAACAAATTTTATGAATAACACAATAAGAGTTCAGCTGCAATAGTCATAGAAACCCACATAGCTCCAAATCAAATTTAAAGGAACAAATTCGCAAAAGTTTGGCTACAAATCGTACCATATCGATTAATTACATTATGAAAATATACATAATTATTTAATTAGTGATGCATTTATTTCAACCATCTTATTACATTTCTGTGCCGAGAAGTGTATACCCGGTGTTCGACTCTCTCATTAGCATAGTTAGAGTTTTAGTCCGTCGCACTAGTGGTAAGAAGTCTCTTCATATATCTTGACGGCTTCTATACGTATATAGATAAATAATAAATGGACTAAATCTATATATATATATATATATATATATATATATATATATATATATATATATATATAAATAGGT
Source organism: Cryptocephalus primarius (assembly GCA_963576515.1). NCBI lineage: Eukaryota > Metazoa > Arthropoda > Insecta > Coleoptera > Chrysomelidae > Cryptocephalus > Cryptocephalus primarius. The sequence goes on along the minus strand of OY754936.1, from coordinate 32,418,796 downwards.
GATTAGACTATATTTTAAAAATATATATTTGCTTGTTTTAAGTAAATTTGAATAATAATAGTGCACGCTTCATTAGTCAGATTTATTTAAGTAAAGATGCTATTCATAACTCTGGAAATTAATTACAAAGGTTATAATCCCCCTCTTCAATTACTTAAAAGAATGGGATTAATTCTATTTTTTTCAAATTTTCACTTACTAACCTTTCAACAGCTGTATCAGTCGTCTTCGTCCACGATTTGTTTTGAGATTTCTCTCGTACTTTCATCCGAGCATCAGTGACGAAACGTCCATAAGAAACAACTTAAAGGAATTCAAATAATTCTGTTCTTCTAAGCAATTAAATAGGAGGGGTCAGTACACGTAGTACAATGAGTAATGGTTATATCAACTTGGTATTTTTTGGGTAGGTTTTCGAATGTTTCCACTACACCTAAAAATTTTCTTGATGAATATGTAATGCTTGGTTTCATAGTTGATCTTACTTCAACTTCTGCGAATGTATTGCTAATTATTGTAGGAATTGATGGTTACTTCTTTTTTATTTCATTAACAGCCTATTAAGTACGTGCGCCTGCTTTCTCTTAAATGATATGCTGGTATAAAATTGATGTTACAGTACAAATGTATAATGCAAACTGCTAAAATTAGATCGGTATTTACTTTTTTTGTACGTGCAAACGAATATGTTTCGTGGCAGGTACGTATATTCTTGCCTTCATCGAATTACAAGTAAATGGAATTTTAATTTAAAAAATCTCAAAATTGTAACGTTGTAAAATTTGGACCAAATTTCCTGTAAATCAACAAAATGAGTGGCATTATTGATGTACATTGAAAGTTCATTGTTAATGTATCTTACGTGCACTTCATAGTTTCTTGTCACGTCCTGGCGCAAGGTACTGGTGTAAAGTTGACAACACAAAAATTCAGCAGTCAATGTTTCAAGTTGATTAGCAGCCATTTTGTCAGTAGCGACTTACTATAGGAATGAATTCAAAAGGGGACCATTTGACTTAAAACTGCCACTACATTCAAATCTGTATGTTTCAGTAGAAAATTCTCAAATTTGTGCATCATTAAGTCCAAAACATCGTGATTAGGAGGTTCATTGTCTAGCTCTAAACGTCTCCAAAAAGCCATTTTGGATAATAACAAATTAAGCCTTTGTCCATAATAAAATAACTACCTCAAATTGTTCTCTTTACAAATAATTAATAAATTATAACATATAATATAAATATCTAACCAATTTTATCACATTTATCATTCGAATCACTTTTCGCCTTCACAATTCAAACTATTAATCCCTATTTAATTAATTAATTACGCTCGTCTCGCCATCAGTAATACGGTATCAATACACTACTGCCACATTCGACTGAAGAGTCAAGAAACAATTATTCTTTTTTTTTTGTAAACACGTGTCCATTTCCAAACCCAAGTCGACCCCTGTGTCGACACTGTTATTCGACGCAGTTCCTTGTTCCTTGCTTTTGTCGTTGTATACTCATCTGCATTGTTGTAAGTCATATTGTTATACTGGGCGAGTCTCTTACTTGTAATAAATTCAGTAAATCAAAGACAATTTTTTTGTCGGAAATATGCTCGGACTCGGATTAGTGTTTTGAAATACGCTTTTTTTTGATGTAAGAAAATGTTATACAGCGTATACTAAATTTGAGATATGACGTTATCGATTATTTTTCTAAATGGCAATATTAATTTTTTTAGGATTATTCCTAAAGGGTATATCAAGTTACACATGCGTACTAAATATTAAATTTGTATTTCTTGTTGTTTAAAAGATATTTAACAAATATCAACTAATTCGAAAAACGAAGAAATCTGATCGGCTGCTCTATCTGATATCAGCTTAAATACCATGTTTCTTCCATAATGCTCAAAATGTTGTCCATTAACTAACAAACAGTATCCTAAACGGAACTGACACCCGTTTTGGACATTTCTAATTACTTCGGCGAAAATCAGCTTGCACTCCTGTCTTATTCGTTATTTTAACTGCTCAATGTTTCCCGGTTTGGTCTTAAAAACTTTGCTTTTCAAGTACCCCTATAAGAAATAGTCCATTGGTGTTAAATCCAGGGACCTGGGAGGCCATTCTAATGGTCCTCTTTTACCAATCCATCTGCCTGGAAATACATTATCCAGATACTGACGGACAGGTCTTGCAAAATGGGGAGTCGTAACGTTGAAACGTCGTTGTTGAAACCTGATGTTTCTATTCGGGACACAGGCGTCATCAGGATCAGTAAACAGAGTAGCCAAATTCGGAACTTATTCTTCCTACAAGAATTCTAAATATCCAGCTTCATTGAGATTTCCTTGAAAGAAAATTGGTCCTATTACTTGACCATCAACAAGCCCTGCCCAAACATTGACTTTTTCTTAATATTGAGTGTGGCCTTCCCTCATCCAGTGTGGGTTATTGTCTGCCCAGTAACGACAGTTTTGAGGATTTACCTCACCATTTAACGTTAACGTTGATTCGTCAAAAAACGGGACGTTTTCTGTGTTTACAACATTTCTGTGTAGAAAATCCATATTTTGTTCCCAAACTGGAGTCTTCTGTCTGTACAATCTTGGGTTCATGGAGGATTGTCCTTTTATAAGGATGATAATTTCATTTTGTGTTATGTCCTATCTCCGTAGTTAGTGATCATTAAAATTTCAATCTTGAGGGTTTCAGTTAAATACGACATTTTGTTCGATTTTTCAACAAACGTTGTTTCTTACAAAACGACAAATTAATAAATATCCTCACTCAATGCGATGCTACTCTCCTTACTTGTTTTCACTTAACTTTTTTGTTTGACATTGTCAGCGTCAACCAAGTTTGACAAAAAATGATAAAAAATTACCTCTCGACGTTCCGCTTTTAAACTGCCCGTGTTGAATCAGATTCCCTCATTTTTCGAATTAGTTGGTGTGTTAAATATGTTTTAAACGACAAGGAATAAAAATTTGATATTTAATACGCAAGTTAAATTTCAAGAATTTAAAACTTTGTTTTTAAAAACTTTATTTCGACAAACACGTAGTGACATCGACTGTCTCTACTACCAACTGAACATAAAGCGACCACGTTAGTTTTTATATCTGAGATAAGGAACGTAACATGATATTACAATACAAGTGTAAAAAAATGCAAGGTGACAAATTGTGTCTTGCAACTCGCACGTGTAACTTAACATACCCATTAAGAATACTCATAAGAAATTACTATTGCCGTTAAAAAAATTGTCGATGGCGTGATATTTCTAATTTGGTACACGCTGTGTAACATTTTCTTACATCAAAAAGAACGCAATTGAAAATACTAATCGATCTGTCCCAGCATATTTTCAACAACAAAACTGTCTTTGATTTACTGAATTTGTTTCAAGTTAGAGACTCGCACTGCATATATACAAATATAAGGCAGTCTATTCTATTCTCTTACAATTTACATATCTTGACCTTCTATCTAATATCGTACAGTTTTCACCCTCCTCGCTGTATTACACGTGAAGATTCCTTGGACACATTAAGATTTGTTCTTTTATAACGTTTGGTAAATATTTCTCGAAAATAATTTTATTATGATGTTTAAAATAAATGCATGAATACCAAAATAAAAAAGCGTTTTTCGTCAGATAAATCATATGCTCCAGAACCGCATTTTTATACTCTTTGTGACATCTCGGTACATACATAAATTTTTTAACCCTTTAGAAGGGGTGGCTTCAACCCCTAGGGAATAACCACACTTCGGCACAAGTCCAACTTTGATTATAAATACTACCTCAATCCCATTTTTCAAAGAAATCGACCTTGATTCCCAAAATTCCACACGAAAATGACTGATGACTGGACTATAGACGCTTTACAAGAATTTTTCGACCACTTATACGAAACACCACGTACGTGTAGTTTCTTTCCATATCGGAAAGTGTAATTATTGACAATTATCAATTTTTTACCGCGTTACCGCGTCCGCTCATCGGTTTCCATGTTTAGAGCAGAATCAAACCGAACAGAACGTAACGGAATCGAACCAAAATCACAAATCAATTGAGCGAACGAGGTACTTCTGTTTTACTAGATTTATCTACAAAGTATTTGGGTGTTCTATGTGTATCTTAAGGATCAGATTTTCTTGGAACTGAAATTAAAGCCCAATTTAAGTAATTTAAAGCGCAACCATACTCTGGTCATCGTGACCGTCATTATGCAATCTCTAGAAATCTTTATCCCGGCGTCGGGGCTGAGTTGTCGTGCAACCTTTTAGACCTGCCAGTCGGATGGTAAACTTACTGACTTACCGCCAGGCTCAATCAATCACCCCCGAGGTATTTCGGGATCGGCAGGTACCAAGGATCTGTGCCATTAGTGAAAATGCATTTGGTCGGCATTACCAAAAACTTTTGAAACATTTCTCGGAAGGTGGCTTTACGTCTTGGCAGATTACAGGTAGAAGTGATTCAAAAGAAAAGGTCTCCTTTTCTATGGAATTATTTTTAGTTGAGCTCTAAAACGGATAAAATGGTGAAGGAGAAATTTATATAATAATAATGGTGCCTCATTTAAAGAATGAATGAATACTCAGATGTTTATATATAAATGTTTATTTTCTAGTGCATGCGGCGGTGCGTATGTGTGTGCGTGTGCGTATGTGTGTGAGTGCGTACGTGGGTGTGTGTCCGTCTGTGTTAAAAAAAGGATACAAAGCCGTCCCTATATATTAAACTTTTAACATTGAAATATACAGTTCATTCAAAACAAATCTGGTACATATATATACAGTCGAACCTCTATTCAACGAACCTCTATTTAACAAAATTCTCTATTTAGCGAAATTTTGGTTAGAACCGTGAATGTCCCATGTTATTTATTAATAAATTTCTCTCTATTTAGCGAAGACAATCTCTATTTAACAAAGTACAGTTAGGGTTATAAACCCATAGCAGGAACACGGTAGTCTGAATTTCAAGAAGGTTCACTCTTATCCTTTCCTAAATTTTTAATGCGGTCATTACGTGGTATTGCTGCCTGCATTTTTTCAGACCGTTTGTTTAAATCTTTAAATTAGTGCGAGGTATTTTTTGAAAACGCAGTATTATTTAAATGCGAAGCGCAATCAAAAATTACAGACTTCTTTAAGAATTCTTAAGTTAAGTCCACATCTGATGTTTTCGTGAGGACCTAATACGGCTTTTGTTTCTTTGTACATTATGTATAATAGCCCTGATAATAGCTTATATGTTTAATCATACATAATGCACGTTCATGTAAATACATATTAGTTCATATATTACATGTATATATTATTATATATGTATTACGTTCATTAAACTTCACTTAAAACTACAACTTCAATTATTTAATCATTTTTTATGTCGATTAAACATACATCATTTATATATGTATATACGTATAATACATAATAATTCGGTCTATATATACCGAATTATTCTATATAACGAATTTTCTATATAACGAAGTTTTTTCAGCGGATTTAGGACTTCGTTAAATAGAGGTTCGACTGTATATATATATATATATATATATATATATATATATATATATATATATATATATATATATATATCCCTCACTCAATCCCAAACGGTGGCGCGCTTCGTCACCGAAATTGAATTCGCATTTTTTTTGTGTATCACGAATTGGATATGCGGGTTACTTTATGTATACTTTAGTGTAGTAATAGTAACAAGCGTCGTCAAGCCTCCGTCACCCGTAACAGGATTTTGCGTTGCGGCTACTCTTATTCTGTTCACACACATGACGGGATTTTTGCCGGTACCCACGCCATGAGCACCATGTCCCAGTTTCCCCCCATCAGTTCTTTATTAGATATCCAACATTTATTGGCTATGGTTTTTTGTATTTTCAAACCGCCACATTAAAATCTCGTTGTTGCAGGTGACGGGGGTTTGACGCTCGTGTGTTACTACTACCCTTAGTACGTATTGTATAAATTGCTAATGGAAAAGTCGCGGCATACTCGCAATATAAAAAATTATTATATTCTATAGTGATTGATGGTACCGAATAATAGTTGGTGTATAAAATTTCAAAAAAATATTTTTGAGAGAAAACTTAAGATTATGGTATTTTCATAATTTTCGTAGTTTCGTTTGGAAATTGTCGACAAAAAATAAATTTTTGATATTTCAGTTGAACAAATTTTTGCAATGAACAATTGAACCGATATTAAACAAATGCATATGTGAGCAGTGCGAGTGACCATACTGGTGACTTCCTTGAATTGTGATTTTGCGACCCGCCAAAGCACATCCTCACCTTTTTTGGATGCCGACACGGGGATCGGTAGCTCGGCAGATTCTCCATTCCATATATTTTTAAGTAACACATGAGGTCACTATACTTTTTTAAAATGTAAAAATAATATCACTTCTATTGTTACCACAAAGCAAGGGGTCACTCTCCTCGTGGGGTAAATAAAAATATTGAACAGATCTTTTGTTTAATTATAAAATGAAAAATAATACGCTTGATCGTGTCTACTATCATATATGTGATAGATAATTATGTTCGCAGTACACAAAATATACTTGCCAAAATTTCATCTTGCATCAAAGAGTGAGGTAGATACTGAAATTCGATACCGAAAGCGAGAGTGCGTATTTATTTCAGAGGATAGCTGCCCAGTTATTGGGGGTAGGATTAAACTAACTTTAAGCCAGAAAATAGCAATAAACTACCACCTATTCCACCTATTCCACTGGCATTGTTTGGACATTTGTTATTTTTTTTTGTTGCGAAGTACAGGGGGTGTATACAGTTTGGGACAGAAAAGATGGGATTAGGAATAGGAAATGAAGTTGGAAAAAGTACTTTTTGAGGGACTGGCTCACGATTCTTCAGATAACAACAAATCAGCATCAAAATATGTTAGCTGAATAATATCGATATTCTATGGCATTTCAGAGAGACAGGGGTAGCTATTCTACTGCAGTACTATGCTGGAATATAGACTGTTCCTCGGAAACGGCCGGAGCAACAAATTAGCAACAAAAAAGCCGCTCCATCGATAACTCCATCCTGAACTGGATGAAATATCGATACATATCGAATGATATATCCATATCGATATCCCATCCCGTTCAGGAGATACAGGGGTGGCTATTCTAGTGTAATATCATGCTGGGACATCCACAGTTTCTCGGAAACGGCTTGAGCACCGAAACTAATTTTAACGTCACAAATTAGCAACAAGCAACAAATTATTGGGTAGTTCCGTTAGAGAAACACGAAAATGGATAGTGTAGCGTTATAGACGTATTAAAGTGATAACAATAAAAATGTGAATAAATTACTCATCCTACCGTCGTGTTAATAATAAAGTTAAAATCTACGAATTAAAAACAAACAATAACAAAGATATTCGGATGTGAAAAGTCAGACGGTCAGACTGCATATAACAGTTGTTTGCCTTCACCCCGCTTCAGATAGAACATATATGACGTCACTGAATCAAGTGATACCAGATTTGTTTTGAATGGACTGTGTATTAAATACAATAGATATATGTTTGAATACAAATAAGTAATATATTATACATACGTTAACTTTCACTTTACTAAACTATCTGAAGTTACGATGTCTATTAAGCCAGGTCCTCCACTTCATAAGTCTGCTCTCATTGTAGGCCCGTTTTGTTGCCAATTTATTACGTGAACCAGGATTTTATGCTCCACTTCTTAGCGAGAAAAGGAGGATATCAAAGGAGATATCGATATATACGAGGCGGCATATTTTATTGCTAACGATACGCTCCGAACGATATTCACGAACCAAAAATTACAAAACAACCGTAATTTTTTTTCCAATAAGTAAAGCATAGATAATTAATATTATTTAGATTCTTATATAGATTATTGTTCTTTGAATAGTTTTGTTCATGTGTGATCAATAAGGTTTTAAATGCAATACTTTTCTAACAAACGTTTATATCGATGTAGCTTTGACTTTCACCTTTAAATGTAAAATACTTAAATTAGTTCCGAGTAAAATCGAATTTATATAAAATTAAATTTTTAAAGTGACATTCTGAAACTTGCAAACATGTGAAGTAGCTAAACCGGGTTTCGAAATCAGCAGCTACACAGTAATATTAATTCGAAGTGTAACAGCGTTTCTCTTCTATAACGTGATCCTGTTTTTGGACAATTAGCTTCTTTGTTGTTTGCGTGCCACTTAATGTCGTTTGCAATTTATATTAATGATTACAAGTATTAAGCCATTATTCACTCGTTTATTGTTTGTATTGCGTTTTCCTATTACCAATGCCGGTGTAATAGGCGTTGGACTTGGAAGAAACGTACTACTTCGCTCACGGATGTTGACAGTTTAAAAAAAGCTGAAGATGCGCCGTCGATAGACTGAGAAGGTGTTTTGAAAACAGATAGGGGTATATTTAACGAGCATTGAAATATATTTGAATGCTTATGTAAAACACGTTTAAATAACTCGCTTAAGTTTATTAAAACATACCCACTGTAACGAACACGCACGGAGTGAAGCACAAAAACTTTATTTGACGGATCAGTCTTTATATTCTGCTGTGGTATACTGTTTTTTTTTTACAAAACAAAACTGGCGGGATAACAACTATCTCATACAGGGGCGTCGTTACACTACCCCCCTCTTTTTCCAGTGTCGTCCTCGGCACTCTGGGCGAATGATCTTCCTTAACAGCATACCGTGTTAGCGAAGGACCTGTCACTCGGCGTAGCCGTCCCCCATTGAAGAGAGGGAATAGTGTAATAAAGAGGATGCATCACAGTGATCATTTCCATGAATCATCGAGCACTTGCCTTAGCATTCGCTCGAACCCACCCCACGGAAAACATGTTAAAACTTAGAAAAGACAGTTCTCAGAGTATCAAAACTCCCCAGAACGTGTCCACTGAGAGCCAGTTTATCTTCTCCTTTTCGGACGATGTTCATCACGGAAAATCTCGCCAGAACTCTACCGAGAGCCAATTGTCCTTTCCTTTTCGAACAATGTTTATGTCTGAGAATCTCGCTATAACTGATCTAAAAAATACAGCCAAACACGACAGAATGCTTGCCAGACCCATTTTCAAAAAAAAAATAATGTGTAAAAGTGTATGCATGTGCACGTGTGCGTGTGTGATTATTTCCATCGAGCTGGCTGGGCTGCGAATCCTGTACAGAGATTTACCGACAGCAAACCGACACTGAGGAGGTCAATCCTCCTTCAGACCAACAAAGACTCCATGAGTGTTCAATTACAACCAATGCTATAGGTAGAAAATGGATCTGTCTGTTGAAATCCTCTGTTTCTCCTGCTGTTACTGAAATCCCCAGCAGTTGCTTGGTGGCTCTACACGCACCAACCCCGTGGTGCACCATCACCATTCCTTGCACTAAAACGAACAGCGTCATTCTTATTCAGAAATTATTTCTCTTGCTATAGTTTATTTCTCGCTATAGTAACACAGACCGTGAAAAATCACATCATTTCTCTCGTTCGCGGCGGCGCATGTCGCCAATTAGGGTTCACTCGAATTGTGTGAATGACGCTAAGTACGTAAAGAAGTCATTTTTCAAATCTCAAAAATAAGATCATCCACTTTACCGCATTTTTATAATTGCGATAGAAGCGGAAATTGTGAATGCGGTCATGCGCACAATAGGCAACGCACTATGAAAAGGAAACGTAATTTTATCTGCTACATTCTGTTTACATACATTTAACTGACCTATAACTGAACATTTGCACAATGTTAGCTAAAAATGTTGCAGTTGTTTTGACTTATTAAATTAAAAACCGTATAAAATATAAATATACAAAATATAAAATGTACACGTTTTAAGTCTATTAATTAAAAAAAACCTAATTAAATATTGTGAGGTGAAAAATTAAATTAGGGTCATATTCCACTAAAAAACCATAGAATAGAATATTTCGTCATACGTTTGGTTAATTAATAATGTGATCAAGTATACTTGTGATGTTGGTTTCGTTTGGAAAGGATTAACTTCTGATTGTGACTTTGAAATTATCCTGGGGTTTAACTACTGCATTAATGGCTTAATGTATAATTAAAAAATGTTCATATTTTTGTACAATGATTTTATAATATAAAAAAACGATTATTTTTTACTTTTTTTATTCATAATGGTAGTTTAGCTCACCTTCTTTCTTAAGGTATCTGTAGAATTGCTGTATCATTATTATTTTCTGCCACGTTATTGCAAAAGGTGGTCTCTGGGATAACAAATGGAATAAAAGTGAAACTATTTGACGGATCGATCTGAAATTTGAAGGGTTCGTGTAGCATCACAGACTCATATTTTTGCGTATTTAACATAGTTGTGTGTTTTTTAAAGATTCATTTTAATTTTTATTTTTCCTTATTTTGCAAATTTCTTAGCAACAAATTGCGTTATTAAAATTTGTGTAAACTTTTACAGTGGTAATGCCGAATGTTTGGATTTTTTCACTTGTTAATAAATAAGAAGCATGACCGAATCTTACGCAGGAAAATGGTAGGATCTCTTCCTATAGGTCAATTTTATCTATAACACTTCTCAGATACCTGAATATTTCATAGTCCTAAACAGTGTCTTTTTTATTATTTCTCTGGATTACACTTACATGCAGAGCACTCTTATGATTTCGTTCCTGTAAAACACGCGCGGGTAGATTGGAGCCAAAACACCGAAATAAATCGAACTGTGACTTAAAGGGTGACGTCATACTTTGCCACGAGATCTATGTTAAGATTGGACAAGGTGAATACGATATCAATGAATTCCCCAACTTAAATTTTTTTTGAGTAAGGGTTACCTTTTTTAAAGTAACGCAAAACCAAGGGCGATGAGGAACAATTCTTTGCTCTGACCGGTTAAATGAATTAGTGGTACTGATATTATAAAAATATTTACTATGATGATACTTTGAGTTTTTATTAAACATATTTTGTCAGTAATGTTTTTCTATTTCGTTGACTTGTACATAATTAGTTGACACATCTGAGTATTTTTAGATTTTAAAATTACAGGTGTCTAACTCGGCCATCGAACATCTTGCTGAATGTTCAAATGCGAAATAATGAATTTATTTACACTGGAAGATCTCGTTTTGTTTTACCTATTTTACATGAAATATTCGAGAAAAATAAGTCGTGCCAAAGTTACTGAAACAATTTTTATATTTTCTTGATAAAGTTTAATACAATTAAATCGGAACAGTAAACATGATTTCACTGCCTTGGCAATTTGATTTATTCCATAAACATGCGACTTAATAAGTACACATTTGAACGTTACGGAAAATGTAATATTTTCTGTAATCTTAAAATTAACAAAAAATAATTAGAAACAAAAATCAATACAGAATGTTTCGAAATTTATGTTACGAGCTTTAAGGTGTTTAAGGGGCTTCTTCAGACTATTTTATGTCCCAGGGTCTTAATAAATACGTGACGTAAATGCACTTTTCTAGATGCAAAATGTTAAAAATTACAGAAAAAATCAGAAAAGGACCTTTTTCTACGATTTATAGCATTGTGTATTGAAAATCATCATTCTACGACATACATTTATTAAGACGGGGGCTTAAAATGATCTGAACAATTAACCGAATGAAGTTCATAAAATGGATTTTAAAACACCCTGCATTAATAAATTTAGAGAAGTAACAAATAGAGGATTCTTCCTGTTGTTTCTCAACGGAGTGTTATTAATTCAAATGTCATACTATTATAAGAATACACTTGAATGGGTGTAAAGCGAAATAAAAGCCATGAAAAGTTCAAATTTAGCCTAATATCTTTTACAGGTAGTCTTAATATGGATTCATACAATTTTTTATTTAGCATTAAAAATGTGTCATTTATAGATAAATGTGTATTTGTATTACATTTGTAGTAATAGTAGAAATCAAGATTATATCCTCATCAATCATCTTGTAGAGGAAAAACTTTTCCAGTCTGAATTTTTACAAACGACTTACCCCGACTTCAAACGGAACAATTAATCTCATAGAAGTTTATCAGTGGCGTCATGAAACAAATTTTCCTATCAGTTTTCCCGTCGAACTTAATGATTCGAATCACCCTCAGTTGACCAAAATGTTTATTTGAAAAATACAGACGCAACCCACATATGCGGTTTTAGTTGAATTGGGAATATCATTATTATTTATTAGTTTTGTATTATTTATTTCAAGGGCTGTAATTCTTTACAGGTGTGAATATATAGATGGTGATTATAATATAAATCGATTTATTTTATTAATTGTTTTATTTGTTAGGCCAATAGTTTTGTTAATTGTTAGTCCAAATTTAATTAGAATCCTCCTAGGATGGGATGGATTGGGGTTGGTTTCTTACTGCTTAGTAATTTATTATCAAAATGTTAAATCATTTAATGCTGGCATATTAACAGCTCTAACTAATCGGATTGGGGATGTAGCTTTATTAATAGCCATTGCTTGAATAATAAATTTCGGCAGATGAAATTTTTTTTATTTAGAGGTTTTTTTAGAAATTTAGAAAAGGTTTATTTAGAATTTTTTTTTATTTAGATTATTTATTTTATTTTTTATTTATTTATTTCAATGTAAAATTTAAAAAAAATCAAGCAAATATCTATTGGGGAAGTGAAAATTTTATGGCATTAACGTTACCGAGGCAGTCCAAGGTTTTCTATGATTTTGAAGCCGCTATTTTGGTAGAAACTTGTCTGGTGTCTGAAGGAAAGTTATAAATAAAAATGGCACGTGCACGTTACAAGGAATCTAGATTCTAAGACGAGCATGAAGTTATTGTTTTTTATCTCGGATCATCGTTTTCCCACAAACACGCTGATATTTACTTTTCACGAACTTTGTTGGTATTTTATTACAATTCGTGGGACCAGTTTATTTGTCATTTCATGTGTATTTAATAAAACTTGATTTACATTTTTTACGTGGCCGTTTGCCTATCCGACTTTTATCAAAGTTAGTGTATGCCAAAAGAATTCTGTATGCGAGTGTAGTGTCGAGTAAACATTTTCTTTAACACTTTCATTAAACGTTATTGTTAATTGTTTTAACTTAAAAACAGCCAAAATATGTGATCTCATTTCGTAATTTGGTGTAGTTGTAACATTGTACAGTTCATGCAGAACAAATTTGATATGCCGTCATTCATGGAGACGCTAAACACTGTAGTTGCGGTTTTCAAAAAATAATGAGAACGAATTTTTTGAAGGTCAATGATCTCCCCCTTACTTTTGGCACATTAAATACACACGTACTCAGTACACCCAATTCACAACCACGGTCTTGATACGACAGTTAGCAATATTCACGTAGAGGATAAGAACGGCGCTTCACGCTATTTAGATTAGTATTGTATTATCATGGGACGTATTTAAGATTTTCAGAACATTCTATGTGTACCATTCAATGAGACGGCATTAAGTATTGATTATAATAGAGAAAGCTGAATGTATTCATTTGATTATATTTTTCTATGTTAAGTAGTAAAATAACACAAAATGAGGTCGATTGAAAAACTATTATAATGTCCTTTGACCCGATATGGTCATTATTGGTCAAAATGACCCCAGGGTAACTTTCGGGTTCTGTATTTTTTAAATAGGCTATTCAAAATCGATTCTGTGGCGCTAATGTCTTTGTTTTAAGTTACTTCAATAAGCCAAAGACATTTCGCAACTCGGTGCAGCGTCAGTTGGTCGGATTACATCACTTTGTGCGGACATAATTTTTGCGGGGGTCAATTTGACCCCATATGACCATAGTGTTGCGACATTGAAAAAAATTACCAATTTAAATTCTTGTATTTTGTGTGTTAAATTGTAGTTAAATACGTAAGTATTAGTGCACATACTCAAACAATTTTTTTTGTTGTTAGTTATTGTTAGTTATAATGTGTATACTGTGTTATATTGTGTGTGTAGATGGCTTATAATCTTCGACGTCGTAATATTAGCAGTGCTTTCACGGATGAGGATGAAGTTTATGAAAAGCTCTATGGGGAGGGTTCTATCTATCCCATCATTTTTGGGCATTACCTCGGAGCCAGTCGTAGAAGAAAAAATCCAGTTAGAAAATAGCCAAAGATTTGTAAGAGAAGATTGAATAAAAGAACGACCATGCGGTGTCCCTTATGCCAACGTCCCATGTGCGACAATCATAGGATGTGTGTAACGACTGTGGTGATCAGAATTGAGCATTGAGCATATATTACTTTCTTTCGTTCTTTATAAAATACTATTTTTTATTGTGAAGCATTAAATATATGATTTTTTGGTGAAAACAGCGTTCTTTGACTTTATTTTGCATGTTCAACCTAACTTTTCCATTATACGACTTTTTTAAAATTGGTAACTTAGACTTCAAAATAAATACACTTTTTGCAAAGTTCACTAACACTATATATTTTATATTATTTTATAAACAGTATCACAGTTTTTTGCCATAATGTGAAAATTAGATTTTTTATGGATTTTTTATGAAAAAAGTCGAATTTTTTTAGTTTTTCGAATTTTTACTATTTAAAAATTGAAAAATACTCTATTTACAAAATCTGTTGGATTACAAAGAACAGACATTGTACTAAAGTCTCTCACAAGATATAGATTAATAGATGGGATAGAACGCTAATGGTAACTATTTTTCTGCATGGGTCAGTTTGACCCCATATGACCAATATGTTATTATTAGGAGGTATGACCATTACTGGTTTAGTCATACATAACAAATCATACACTCCACACAAAACCGTCTCTCTCGGTGGTACGGATTAGATTCCTCGCCACATCTTAAGTATGTTAAATGTAACATAATACTCATGGTAATCTTAGATAATTTAAGCAGATAGAGTGTGTGAAGTTCCTCATGAAGTCGCTCATTAATCTGTAAGACCAAAATTAATTACAGTCCAATAAAACTCTTCAGCTAGTTGGTTCAGTCATCTACTATCGTAATTTGTTTTCATTCATCTACTATCGACATTTATTTTCAATCGTCTTGTATCTTAATTTGTTCAAAAGTAATTGTAATCTAATAAAAGTCATTTAGTTCGGTAATTTACTATCGTCTCGAAATTCGTTGCCATCTTAATGGGAATGAGCCCTGTACGTTTTTCTTCTCCTTGATATGTAGCCATCTCATTGCAAATTAACCTTGCATAGTTTTCTTGTCCTTGGTGTGTACCAATCCCATTTCAAATGCGCCTGTACTCTTCTGTACCCACCTAATTTCAAATGATCCTTGTACTTTTCTGTACCTATCTCATTGTGAATGAGCCTTGTGTTTTTCTATAACCATCCCATTGCCAATGAGCCTTGCACGTACACTTGCACGTTAGATGTTCACCTCCTTACCGGAAAGCCGTTCATCATGTTATAGCTGCGGTTCTTCGAAAGTAGTCATCGCCCCTTTTTGAAATGCGAACTACTTCACCGAGGAAGCCATCGGACTTGGGAGTGCCACGTCGCGATGGCGAACCGGATAAAACAGGGGACGAGGGGACTAGCGCGTGAACCGTGGTCCGGGTCGCATTGAGAGACATTTCTCTTCACAACATTCATGTTTACATTACTTGATCAATATATTCCTTTTGAACAACCGTGAGTATCGCTTCGCCTACCTCTTATTTCCGGTCGATCCATCAAAATGAAACTAAAATGCAATACTTGTGATTCTTTACAAGTTGCGTAAATATTTCTCCTTCCCTTTTTGTTCATTCATGAATGATTTTTTTTTTAATTCGGCAGATGTCACGAGGTCAAGATCGACCCTATATTTTGTAGTGTGTTGGATTTTATTTAATAATCATATTTTTCGTTACAAATGAAGTCACGACATATTTAACTCATAATTTAGGCATTAATCTTCGGCGCGTAAAATGGTAATATCTGTCGCTTCTATTTCGATTACAATATTTCCACATTGATCAACTTTGTAGTAACGACGTTTCTCATAAAACATTTTAGTTAAATATTCTTCTCGAGTTCGATTACGGTTAAGAGTGCTTTACAAACAGCTTACAAATCTCATAATAGCCACGGACACTTTTTAGTAAAAATAGAATTTTATATTAGAATTTAATCGTTTGTTATAAATCAAAGAGGCGTTGTAATTAATAGCGAGATAAAAAATTATAATTTATTATGTAATAGGTCCGACTTAAACGATATGCAGTTCTCCGCAAAATTATTTTAAGCAGTCCTTGCTTGTGTAAATCCACGATAAATCCACGCTAGCTTTTGAATAGTGATATCGTAATTCAGGGCCGTATCGCCTACGAATACAATATTTATCTGACGAAAACATGGTTGATTAATATAATTTTTAGAAATTTTAATTGCTCTACTTTTAATTTCGTTCAGATCGTGTTTTTTTTTGGTAGCGAGGGGGAAACCCTCAAAAGGCGAAGGACCCGATAGGTACGCCGGGTCCGACGGTGTGGGATTTTTACCTCACTAAAACCCCCTCTCCAGGTTTAAAGGGGACGAGTGCATCCGACCGGGGGTTGGCACTCGATCGGGAAAGGTTTGGTCGTGTCGCCGTGAGGCAGGATGAGGTTGTTGGATCGGGCGTGCGATTTTAACTACTTCATGGATGAATGTATGAACGTGGCAGCAGTGTTCGGGTGATTTTGATGTCTAGGTGGGTTTAGGTTGAATGTGTCCACGTCAAGAGCCTGAGGGGCGTGGTGTGTAGTGTGTTAGTCATGGAGGAGGCGTCTAATGTGTTCGAGTTGTCGTGCTATGTTTTGGTAGATTGTCATTATTGTATTTCGGTCTTGTTTGTTTGTGGTGATGGGTGAGGGTTTTACGATGTTGGCGTATGATTGGGTTGGTTGTGTACGTTGAGTAGGTATTTGAGTGGTAGTGGTTTGTGGAGTTATTTCTGTATGTGGTTTGTGTAGTTTTGGGAATCTAGGACATCCCCTGTAACTGGAAGGATGTTTTCCGTGGCAGTTTGCACAGGTTGCGTCCGTAGCGGATGTTTTGGTGCATGTGTGTGATTGATGGTCTTGACCACACTTAACGCATTTGGGTTCTGCTTGGCAGTTGGCTTCTGTATGCCAGAATTTCTGGCATCGGTGACATTGTGGGACAACGTTGGGTTTATTCCGTGTCTCGACGCGGATTTTTAGGTCGTTAAGTGTGGTCAGGTGATATATGACTGTTTCGTTTAATGGGAAAGAAGCTGAGATGAAGGGCGTGTCGAGTTTCGTGCGGAATGATTTTATGCGGGTAATGTTCTTGGGGTGGAACCCGAGATCTTCGAGTTCCAGGGTGATATCCCTAATGTTGGTTTTAATAGGGAGTCCGCGGATGACGATGTGGATGCTTTGGTTTTCGGCAAGGGTGAAGGTGTGAGCGTCGAGGTTGTGTTCTTTCAGGATTTTTGTTATTTTTCTGTGGTTGTCTGTGTCGGATGGGATGATGCGAACGCCTTGTGGGGTGATTTTGGCTTGCGTGAAGTGGGCTTGATGGGTACGAAAGAGTTTTGATGCGTCTGACCATTTGTTGGTGTCGTGTAAGTATATAGGAGGGGGTTTATTATTGGGATTGGGATGGGTCGGTTGCTGTGTTTTGTGTTGAGTAGTGTTGTCTTGGTTGGTGTTGTGTTGTGGTTTGTTATGGGTGCGTTGTTGTGGTTTAGGGGTTTGTTGTTTCTGTCTTTTAGTTTCGTGTGCGGTGGGAGTGGTTTGCGTGGTGGGTTGCAATCTGTTCTTGTAATTTTTGGACTTGTACGGTGAGTGTGTTAATTGTATGTGCTTGTTGTTTGATGATGGCAAATGGGTCTTCGGTGGCCATTGTGTGTGTGGTCATATGATATGTGTGTATGTCTGTGTGGGTTGATTGGGTGGGTGTGCGAGGGTACGTAAAATCTTACCTGCTCTTTGACTGCTGGGCTCGAGCGAGTCCGGTTCAGAGCGAGGGAGCCCTGTATGGGGGCACGAGGGTTAAGGAGGGGACCGTAGTCCGCAAACTTGCCCTCCCTTGCTTCCCTCGCCTAGGACCGCAGAAAACGCTTTACTGCGCTGCTGATGAATTTCTTCGACGTCCGTTCTTCGGGGAAATCACTTTTACGCGATACGTCTATTTGTTGTTATTAGAACGTTCTGAGAAGAACGTCCTTAATAGCGAGTCGTTTGCGCATTGTAACTGTAATGGGTGTCACTTCTGGGCTGTACTACTGCTACTCTGTACTACTCACTGGGTGTTCACATCGTGTTATTAAGTTTGGTTTCTTTTGCACAGCGAGAAGCGCCCAAATTTTGACCCAGCCCCGGACAGTATCACACGGCTTCTTTCGTCAGTAACTGAAATTTGAATCAATAAATTTTTCATGTCCACACGCTTCAGAGTAAAGAATGGTCCCAGTTTCTCTCATTCCTACGTAACTTATCAGTGACGTTTTAAAATCTTTACTTCGTTCCACCTATGAATAGTAATTATTTCATCTTGGAAATTATCCTCACAGTGGCAAAATATTAGTACCCCAATTTCGTCTACTAAGCTACTAACAGATTTTAAAAATGTACAAGTTGCTTTTTTAACTTTTAATTCCTCTTATGAGCAGAATATCATGTGGAGATGCTGTGTCTGGAACGACGTCGTTCCCAGGAAAGTGAGTGCCGCTTCTCCTCTGATTGAGTTTGGACCACTTTTTCTCGAGATCCAACTCGGTTCACTTCATCAGCACTTGGTCTGCCGCTGCTCGACCTTCTCATGGCATATAGTGCAACTGCGGCAACTGTTAATTAAAACGAGTTCACACCTGGTAAATTTGCTCCGTCAATAGTCCTTACGTAATCACACCGACGGACACTTACTTGAGATGTCCGCAGTTGAGCGTTTACTTGGAAAATAATCCCACTTCTGATTTGTAAGGTAGTAAAATAATCTGAAATGATGTCGATTGAAAAACTATTAAAATATCCATTCAGGCTGGAAGCAAAACCTCTCGATGGTTCGGATCAAAATCCCAGTCCCATCTTTAGTGTATTTAATGTAATATGGTAATCTTTGACGAATTTAGACAGATAGTGTATGTAGGCCTGCACCGTGAGTCCCTGAACCGTGGTGTCACTAATATCTAACAGATCAGAAATGGGATAATATTCCAAGTAAATACCCAATTGCGCCCATCCAAATTATGAATTATACCCGTTGGTGTGATTACATAACTACTTTGTAATGTAAACGTATGAGTTGAGTTTGTAGATCAATAAAAATAAACTTTGAAAATGAAAATAAGTATTTACTTATACAAACAAAAATGTATTGGTTTATATAAGACTTTAAATAAAAGAACCAGTAAACAAAATTAACATATACTATTTGATAATTGAAAAAATATTATTTGATAATATTATAAAAGTTAAATGCAAAGGCACACTATTATTTTTATATTAAATAAGTAAAGAGTTAAAAGTGGGCCAAATATCGATGTTGAGGCGTTAACGTGAGAGGAGTGAGATGATGGCATTTCTAGAACAAAGAAATAAAAGCTGCTTTGAGCAACTCGTCTTCTCTGTAAGTTTAGAAACAATAGAATATTGTATATTTCTCGTAGCGCTTGTATAATTAATTCAATTTAAATATTACTCATTCAGTGTTGTCTATATTTCCCTATGGGTATTAAAGGAATAGCGCACAAAATATCCACCTTTTTTCAGATTCATGTTTCTGTTGCTCTTTATCAATGGTACATTCTTTACTCAAACGCAATTTTAATTCATGTCATTTTTGAGCGCTTTTCATATGTTCCATACTATTTCCATGACGAGAAATAATATCAGAAAGGTGTCTCCAATTAAAGTAACCAGTGGTTAATTTATGAGTCATCGTGCAAATAACTGGCAAATTTCTTAAATATTGCGTGGGTGAGAGTTTTATTTCAGTTTCATCAACAGGAAGGTTTCCATGTTTTGAACAGCGCCATTGCCACGATTGATTGAATTAGATGACTTATTTGATTCCTCTATGTAGAGGGACCAGCTATATCAATGTCGGCAATGGGCGCAGCACCTTCTCTGTTTTCGCTTACCGGGTTAATTAGTTCAGACTGTGCAAGGAGTGCAATATGTGATTCATAGGTGGATAGTTGCTGATCGTCAATAATGCGTAACAATTCCAAATCTCTGTCTCTGTTTGCGTCTCTACCTAATACTAATCGACAGATAGGCAACGCTTCAGTACATGTATGTTCGTTTATTAATTTATGAAATTTTGCGGCCCTGAATAGTGCCAGTTTATGAAAAGGTTTCCGCAGCCCTCACCTTCTCCTTAGTCACTTCAGTCGTCGTCGGCATGGTCGAATTCTTCCCAAACATACGAATCTGAAGAACAGCCATCGTTTAGGTTGATAATAATTGGTTCTATCAACGATTCCGAAATATTGTCTAATTTATTTCGTGTTCTATCTTCAGAACGTGGTTGGTTTATGCATCTTTGCCGATTTCCGTTGGTAACCATCTCCTAATTTAAACCATTGATTTGTGCTCATATTAGACAATAGGATTCAGGTGGCAGTGGTACGGAGGAAATCGAACTACTGATATTCCTTTCGCCTTGTCTAATCCATCGACAAGTGTTTTGAAATCACCTTTACGTAAATTAGCGAAACGCAAAAGTTCTACTTTTAATAAGTGTTCGCCAGATTCGATCTTTTTCGAGGTTAACCATTCTGCAATGCGTTATTTTCGCCAAGAGCAATTTGGTAATTTTTCTTCTAATCGGGAATGATAACCAGCGTTGTCCATAACTAATATTGAACTATTCGGAATTAGGTCGATCATTTGTCCAAACCATTCCTCAAACACGTTCGCAGTAAATTCTTCATGGTAGTCTCCTGTCTTAGTAGGTTCAAAAATTAGTTCTCCCCATTCAACGAAACCGTCCTTGCTTCCAGTATGGGTAATAATAAGCCGTCTCCCTTTACTCAACGAATCAAATAATCCGAGTGACATCCAGATAGAAAAATTTTTCATTTCTTGCCTACTCGTTCGAATTTCGCGCAGGTAATTTCTTCTCCACACTACGATGTCATCTCTTTCCATCAATACAGATTTTATATTATACTTTTCCATCTAAATCCCAAATCCTTTAAAATCGTCCATAATGAACCTCGGCGCATTTTTGGAAAGTCCTCGTCTTATTATACAGAAGTAGAATTTTATTTAATGTTGGAAGTTCGTTACGAAAAAATAAAGCGTGTACTTTTCGACATATTCCCCTTTTTAAGAATTCATCTAATGAAATTGTCAGACTTCCTTTATTTTCGTAACTTGTACGCTGACGTCTTTGCAACTCCCAGTAGCACAGTGGTTAATTCCACGGTTTTATCCACACTACCAGCGGAATTTCGATTCTTGATGGAATCGAAACAATTTAGAATTAAAACTTACACATGAGCACCCTATATTTTAACTCAAGCATTAAGCGCAACCAGTTCCTTGAACTAAAGCTCGCCGGACACGATGCATTTTTTGGTGGGTGATTACATGAAAAAACGCATGGGGAATCGCCTGCTCAGTTGTGTGGGTATTTTTGTGCGAGTGCATAGACACGGTAGAAAATCCCACGGCATTTTGTTGGCTCTTTATATATATATATATATATATATATATATATATATATATATATATATATATATATATATATTAAATGGCAAACATATAAATTTTCGCCCCCTCGAAAAGATGTATCGCGAAACAGTAACAATCAAAAACCCGATTTGTTTATATTTGATCGTATTCATAACCATTCTTCCACTTTGACCGGCCGACAACGTCAAAGCGCCGACGCTGTGGCCGACCTAACAAAATGCTCGTTCATTGGCCGGCGTTCAGATTCCCTGAGAAAAAAATGCAGCAAAATAAGCACATGCTCTATTCACGTAAATGTGCAGCAATTTCGTCCTTGTGACGCCGTTTTCCCCACTGTCTCTCCCCACGCCTTTCCCGATGTAATCACCCACCAAAAACTGCATGGTGTTGGGCGGGATTTACCTAGAATTACCGAGGTAATAATAGTTATTCTGGCCCCTTCTTGGGGTAGTTAATGACATAATATAATCCCAACTTCTTAATTTATCTACACTTCGATTGTAGCATACACATAGGTATTGGAGAACCAGGTTTAAAGTGATAATGTTATTCTTTTTTCGAATTTCAAGCAAAATTTGAAAACATAACAAGTAAAGATCATTGCGCAAAGAAAAATATTTATTATGTCCCTTCACAATCACTTCCTGCTCTGACAAAATTAACGTTTGTGGCCGAACATTAATAGAATCAGTGGGTGTGTATTAATCAATGAAGCTACAAAAAAGTTGATAGTATTTATTTGTGAAAGTAATCGACTTTCTTATGTAATGCAAGTTTTCACATTGGACAAAATAGTTCATGCATATCTCTCCATGCATATTAATTTTTGAAAATGATTGTATGACTGGATGAATGAATGAAAATTGAATATTTGAACAACATACAAATAACAAATATATGAATCGTCAAATTTGAAAGTTAACCGTCTAAAATCCATCACATTGTTATAAGTAGGAGAAATAAAAAATATTACCGTAAAATATAATGTTAATGACGTTAATGACGGTTTAACAGCAAATCAGGTAAAAATAGAATTTACAGTTTTAAGCAAACTTGGCATTACATAGACCATTTATACATTTATTATTTTTTTAAGAACGCCTCTGGTTACTGGCGAAATAAAATAATTAATAATAATTATTACTTCGCCGGTTTCTTTGGACAAGTTTAAATAACTGCAATAACTTTTCGTCGTGTTTTTGTATTTTTTTTACTCTATATCTGCTGCATATCATCTTGGTCGAGATAAAGAGGATTTGTAGAGAGAAGACGCCGAAGTTCAGGGGAAATTGTATTTTTCTATGTATTGCCTGACCTATGTATTTTTTGACAATTTTCCTTGAATAGTTGGTGCTTGAAATATTAACAATTTTACCGGTCGGCAGTTTGTTTTTATTTCAGGCACATCACAACCGAAATTGTCCTTCATGGGTTTTATGGGATCCTAAAATTTGTTTTTATTTTGATTTTTTAATTTTACAAAAATTAAAAACTATTTAATCCTAACTTCATCACTACGATAAAATAAGTTTTAGAATAGGGCACCTAATCTTGTACCTCCATGTTTCCCTACTTACTGTCTTATTCATAAACGCATTTTAACTTTAAAGTGGATTTTAGCTTAAAATGCATTTAGAATGTGTTTCAATAAGGTAACTATAGTTACCTCCATAATAAGAATACACGAAACAAAACACTGTAGTTACATCTGTGAAACACATTCTAAACATATTTTAGGTTAAAATGCGTTTTGAATATGAGGGCTATTGTTTCAAGTATAGCAACGTATACATTTTTTTGTTAAGGCAGTATGTTCGTTAACACTGGCAATAAAATGAGCTATGAAGCTGATAAATAATAATACATGTGCACATTTCCCTTTCGGTGCGAACCTTTCGACACGATTTTACATTTCTAGCCTTCGCCTTACTAATTTTAGAACCAACATTAAATGCCATGCTACTTTGGTACGTACACAAGCCGTCAAGATATAAGAACGTAGACTTCACTTCGCTGTGGCGACCCACTAAAACTTTATACCAATTGTGTTAATGAGGGAATCGAGCATCGGTTATATATTTCTCAGGAGAAATTGTAATAAACCAGCTGAAATAACTGCATCGGGAATTAAATCACAAAATGGTTTATCATCAATTAAGTTCTATGCATCAGAATCGAATTTTTTTGCTCTTTATAACAATACCTCACTGGATAGCTTTGAAATGACGATGTAGCCTATAAGTTGATTTTGCGTATCAATAAAAATGAAACTAAATATTTACTTCTACAAACAAATGTATAAGTTCATCGAATACTTTAAATAAAAGGACAAGTAAACAAATGATCATATGAATCAATGCTGTTTGATAACATAAAAATTAAATAAAAATTAAAGGCAAAGGCACACACATGGTTATTGTTATGTTAAATAAATAAAGAGTTTAAAGTTGACCAGATGTCGAGGGTGAGGCGTTAACGTGGAACACGTGCGGGACGAGTGAGATGATGGCATTTCTGGAACAAAGAAAAAACGTTTTTAAGCAACTCATCTTTTCTGGATGTTTAAAAACAATAGAATGTATAATCAGTTAATTCAGTTTGAATGTAATTTATTTAACGCCGCTATTTTCGTTTGCCTTGTGCAATGAGTATTTAAGGAATAGCGCGCGAAATACTCGCCAGACCTCAAACATCTCGGAAATATCTGGAGTTGGGTGTGCAATGTTACCAGGGGATAGCCGTGCGAGGTGCCACCCAACTGCCAGGAAACACATGTGACTGCCTGGAAACATAACACATAACATCTGGAGTCGAGAGTGCAAGGATATAAAGAAAAAGCTTAGGAGGTACCACTCGAACCAAAGCATCTGGACTGTCAGTAAACATAATACATATTTAAATATATCCAACAGAGAAAACTACGATTACTTCGTTTTAACATCTATGGTTAATTACTAATTAGTTCAAGTTAATTAATCAACAGTATAATGATGAATAGCTCAATGATAAACTCACCAATTGGTTGTTTCTTTCAACTGCTCGTTCAATAGAACCAAACGCGTTACAACAACACAAGTATTCACGTACATCAAGTATGCGGAGAATAAGTCAACAAGCGAACCCTTTTTCGTTTCTCTCTCTTCTTGCCCGAAAAGGTTCTTGAGATGTTTGTATAAAGTTCTATTTTTAAAACGACGGAAGAATGAGGAACGTCATCAAGAAGGTTAAAATGATAAAAAGCGAAGAATGGAATACGAGGACAGTTTAACAATAATCGATTTAAAGAAATATAATTCTTACACTTCCGAGGTATGAAATGAAATACTTTATATTTTTCGATAGAAGTTAATTCTTGTAGGCGGAAGTGTGGTTACCATCCCTGGGGAATGGCTCAAAGCCGCCCCACGAAATATAGATGTTCAAATATAAATGATTTGTGCAAAGATTAAATTGTCTTATAAACAACGTTAAACATGTTTCAAGCGACTGAAGATCGTCTCGGCTAAAAAGGCGGTTGGCATATTTTTTCGGAATTTTCGTAGGTTCTTCTAATTTTGCTATCACCCGTCTCTTCGATGTTACCTTCAGTAGCGTCACTGAAAAAATTAATTACAAGGCACAATTTATTGCAATCGTAATATCGAACTACGAATAAATTTTGCTTCCGATCATTTTTGTGTTTGAAATATTAAGGTAAGATAGAAATGCGATTCTATTTTCTAATTTACGATAACGGAAAATGTGTTGTCCAAAAGAATATCTAAAAATTACCATGTTCACCACAAATTACTGGGGTAATTTTGTGATCTCGAGTAGTCGAGTGATTATTTTTTAAATTGAAATGTTATACTGCATGTGACTTGTTGGTGATATTCTAATATGTTGTAAACGGGAACTTACTTCGGCGAAAATCCCTTTAGCACAATGGGCTGCAGTTTTAATTTATTCATGGCGATTCTCTCTCATCAACCCTTTGTGTCGACGGGTTTTAGATCATATAGATCACATTTATGTAATATCAGTTCATTAGTTGAATTATGTTTGCATTGTGCGATTCGAGACGCGAATTAAATTCTGAAGCCCGGAAACAGTATTTTTAAAAAGATTTTATTTATCTAAAGCTCGATGTTTACAGTTTGCAGGCGAAAATGAGAATGAGAGTGAATGCAAACAACGTAAAGATATTAAAAAGTACATATGTAAACAAGAACATTTATAAACACTACCTCCTAGCTTCTTTGAATTGAGTGTCGAGGTGCTGAATCGTGTAGGTACGTGGGAAGTAACTCCTCCCCCTCTAAGCTTCGACTTCGGGCTGAAAAAGGACCGATGAAAAAGGATTTGATGATCAATGGCTCTTTGGATTATCTTCTTGAGTTTAGATCCGGCGAAAACTGCTATCAAGATCGATACTGTTATCAGACCGGTCCAGGATAGCCAGGTGGTAGTTTTCGGGTTGGTATCTTCAAGTGACAGGCTTACTCTAAGGGGATGTTGTTTATCCGAAGTGGTTCCCTCTTCTTTATTTCGACGATCGTTGATTGATTGATTTTTGGCAATATCATCGGTTTTTCGGTGGTGGAGGATTGGCTATTACCAAATTTCATTGTACCCTATAGGATGCTGCAATTCCATGGGATGTGTAATAAGACGTTGCCTTACACGGTGATGATTTCTTCGTCAGGGCACTGTGACTTCATCCGTATTTCCTCTTGGCTCACGACGAGCATATATTCATCGTTAATTTTGTTGAAGATGAGTATTGGTGGTTCGATGGGAAATTCTTGACAGTGGGCAGGTCCATCTTGGATGAGAGATGTTATGCAGTCGTTCGCGTTGACAAATTTAAGTTCTTCGTGGTAACAGACGTGGGTGGGGTTTCTATAAACGTACATTTTTCATCAATGTATTGGAAGGTTTTCTCTTCTAGAGCCAGATAGGGTTTCGGTAGAATGATAATTGTGTTTTTGATTGTTGGTATTGGTAGGAGATGAAAGTACTCTTATATAGTATAAGAGTATAAGTCTCTATATAAGTATAGGAACTTCTATGGCGAAAATTATTTTATTTTTGCGATAATAACAGTTTTAGTTAATTATAGAAAACCAGGGATGTAAATCTACATTTAAAATCTCTTCTTTGTCAGGATGAGAAATATCAGGATGAATTACATGCAAATTTGTGAACGTTATAGCATTTTCCAAGTTGTCCAAAAAGGTAATGAAATGTGCGTTTAAAAACAATTCGTTAAATTACCTAAATACACTGAATATCTATAAAATTGATTGGAGATGTTATATATTTGTTCTTGATAGTCGAGAGCATATTTAGAAAGTTTTTCTTGATTTTTAATTATGGTTTCTAAAGTATTTGAATATTTCTCTGAAAGGTACTTGGACAAGGAAATTTGGACGTGCATTTCTGACACAAGTCTTTGTTGATTTCGTTTTAAGATGTCTATAATTTTGTCGTATCTTTCACCGTTTTTAGCGTCAAGGGTGCCAAATAGCCATTTTTGAACCGTACCACCTAAATTTATTAGGCTACGTTTAGTTTTGAAGTTCTGTTCAGGTTTAATGTTTTTGAATTTCAGGGAGATTTCGTCTACGAGAGGTTTTAGATGTTCATAATGATTGTATAAGCTGTTTAAGAGGATTAGTTGTGTATTGGAGACGGATAACTTTAATGCTTCGTATGCACTTATTAGTTTCTCTATTACAGATTCTAATTTTTCCAAATTGATTTCGTGTAAGAAAACATGTTTTCTATTTGTCAAACATGTAGTACCTAATTTGAAAGGAAGGATACCGGGGGAATCGGTTAGATTCGTTAGTTCAATTTCTCGAGCTGCTGTCGTCACTATCAGCATCAGAACGAGGATCATAGTCATTGTTATCCTGTAACGATTTAGGTCTTCTTAATTCTTTGGTATGAATGGTTTCAATTTTTTATTCTTTATTTTTTTATTTATTTATTTTTTTTTTGGGTTTCGAATTTCAACGTTATTATGAACAAGTAATTTAGTAGTGGTATAGGGTCCTAAAAATTTATTGTTTTTTATTACGATTCATTGGATTCTTTTTAAAAACTTTTTGATTAATCTTGAACTGAACATTTATGTCACCTTGAACGTTGGTTTTTGAAACCATTTTTTCTTTTCGTGGTTCTAACTTTTGTTTGACATTTTTTTTTTTGAAATTTGTATGACCAAATACTAGCTCGAATGATGTGAAGCCAGTGGAACTGTGTACGGAACTATTATATCCTAATACCGCATAATTAATCAGATCGTTTTCGTTAGGATGTTTTTTTTTTTTTAAATTCTTAAATGTTCAATAAGCGTGGAATAAAAACGTTCGACAATACTATTGGATTCGTGGTGACCAGGTATCTAAAAATGTACTTTAATTTTATATAAATTTAATTACGGTTCTACTGTATCGTTATTGAATTCGCGTCCACTATCTACAACAATTTTTTGAGGAGTAACAAAACTTGCAAAATGTTTAGATAGTGCATCACATACGTGAATAGTGGTTTTTCCGGTTATAGGCGTTGCTTGGGCAAATTTCGAGAAAGAGTCCACTAAGGTGAGATAGAGTTTTGCATTGAAAATAAAAGTGTGTATATCTAGTAATTCAAAAGGTTTAGATGGAGTTTCGGTTAGAGATAATGGGACATAAAGTTTGTGACGAGAATAGTTCGCTCTTTAACAAATATCGCAAAAATTTATGAATGTTGTTATTGTTTCTTTCATTTTTGACCAATAATAGTTTCTTTTTAGGTATTAAAGCGTTTCTACAATATCACGATGATTGGTCTTACCTTCATGATGAGTCTTTATGAGAAAAATTTGTTCTTCGAAGTCATTAATCGTATTGACCAATTTAGTACAACAAATTAATTTCAAAGTACGAACGTCGTATTTTTCTGAATAAACTTTACAGAAATTTGGAATAAAATTAAGATCTTCGAAGAATATGTAGTAAGAAGTTGTTGGTTTTAAATAATTTTTCAAGAGGTCGAAAATTAACGTCTCATTATCTTGTAATGGTAGCTTGGCGATAAGGACCTTTTGTGAATCAAAATTCTCTTGCTTGACTAATAGATTTTTTGATGTATTTTCGAAAACATGTATCTGTTGTTGGTTTGAGATATTACAGGGGGTTGAATTTGTATATCAGAGATAACACTTATTTTCGATTTTGTGTCTTCGTTTTGCAAGAGAGATAAGTCGGATTCGTTTAACTGTGGTAATTCCGGATTAGTCAAGAGTTCCCTAACATAGTCTTGGACGTCTTCATTAATGTCATACGGATCATTTATTATCGATTCGGTTTCATGAGTGTTAATTTGAATTCTAGATAAAGTGTGTGCATTGGTGTTTGGTCTACCCTTTTTGTAAACTATTTTGTAATCATACTTTTCAAGTTTTAAACGCCAGCGGATTAATTTAGAATTTGGTTCTTTTAGGTTAAAAAGGAATGTTAATGGTCTATGATCAGTATATATCGTAAATTTACGACCGAAAAGGTAGGATCTAAAGTACTTACACGCCCAAACTGTGGCAAGCAATTCCTTTTTAATCATGCTGTATCATTGTTCTATCTCGTTCAACGTTCGAGAAGCGTACGCCACGGGTTTATCGGAACCTAAAGGTCCTTGTGAAAGTACGGCACCTAGTGAAAAGTCGGATGCGTCTGTTCTCAGCATAAATTCTCGTTTCAAATCGGGGTACTGAAGTATCGGGTCAATACAGAGGATCTTTTTGCAAGTGTTAAAACTGTCGACAAAGTCATGATTTTTAACTACTTTCGCATTCTTTTTTAAGCAAATGGTTAATGGTTTAGTTATCTTGGCAAAATCTTTAATAAACCTCCTATAATTGCCCAGGAGACCCAGGAAGGGTTTTATTTCCTTTTGGGTTTGTGAAATTGGATAATATAGGATAGCTGAAATTTTATCCGGATTCGGTTTCACTCCGTCGGGGTTTATGATATGGCTTAAATAAGTAACATATTTTTGCAAAAATTTGGACTTACCCAACTGCACTTTTATATTAGCTTTTCTTAGTCTCTCAAATACTTGTTTTAATCTAGAATAGTGTTCCTGAAGGGATGCGCTGAATACTAATATATCGTCTAAGTAGACGACACAAATTTCGTTATTTAAGCCACGAAGGATATTGTCCATGACACCTTGGAACGTGGCAGGGGCATTTTTGAGGCCAAAATGCTTCCTCTTGAATTCGTAATGTCCGTTAACCGTTGAAAAGGCAGGTATGTCACTTTTGTCAACTTCGATTTGGTGAAAACCAGAATCCAAATCTAAGGGGGTGAAATAATTAGCTCCACGTTTGTCTAATAGTTGGACTATCAGAAGGAGGGAGTATTTATCTTCTACTGTCTTTTCGCTTAATTTGCGGTAATCGATTACGTTGCGCCATTTTCTTGTGCCGGATTGATCTAACTTTTTGGGGACTACCCATATCGGACTACTCCAGGAAGAAGTCGATGGTTGGATTATACCTTGACGTAACATTTTATCTATTTGTGTTTTTACTTCATGTTTATGGATTTCGGAGAACCCATAAGATTTAGTCAAAACAGGTGTTTTATCTGTTAAATTAATTTTGTGCGAAATTTCGTGGGAGAAGCTTGAAGGAACACCTTCGCAATGGAAAATGCCTATATTCAAAACAAAGGTGTCTAACGATGTCTTTTTCTTCCTTATTACAGTGTTCTAATTTATTATTTTTTAAATTTTTCTTTAATTTATTATCTTGTTCCTTGGTGAATTCGTAGGGAGAATCAAGTTTCTCCATGTAATTTACTTCGTTAGTGTTTAAAATTTCAACGTCAAATGAATCATCGATCGTAATTTCAAAAGGTTCAATATTAGGATTTATTATAGTTGTCATTGCAGTTATTTTTAATATTTACTACGGCCTTTGGAGATTCTAAATTATTTCGAAAATTGATGTAACCCATTAAACCTATTCCGTTCTCAAGGCGCACTGGAAGTTTGACTACTTCTGAATTCTGGGTATTCTGGGTAAAATTTTTATCTTGTGATTAAAATTAGAATTCGTGAAAGAGGAATTTGATTGTTTGTTGTCAAAATAGAGTGGTGCTAATGCTAGTGGTGTCACGAGTAACTTCTGCTTTATATCTATTACGGCCTGCAATTGATGTAAGAGATCCATTCCAATAAGTCCATCATATTTCGCGTTAAAGTCAACGATAAAAAATTTATGAATTTCAGTTGTATTAAAGATGCTGAATATTTGTATAATTGCAACTTCATTGTGCAAACTAACACCATGAGAGGTTTGAATATGAAAATCTTCTTTGTATATTTTGTCTTCGTAAAATTTGTGTGCCAAATTATTAGGGTAAATCGTTTTGGAGATGATTAAGAATAATTAATTTCAGGACTTTCAGAGTAGTTGTAGTTTTCAAAAGCATTATCGAATTGTACGAAAGCATTAGAATAAGGATCATTTGTTTCAATGTTATAAATTTCGTTAACAACGAAATTTTGATTATTCGGTTTTTGAATTGAAATGTTGTTGAGATGGACGTTAGTTCCGGTTTGTTTTGGGGTACTATACCGGTTGGTTTAATTACGTCTCGAGGGGGTCCGAAAACTTCGCGATTACAGAGAAATCTGGGTTGTTGTTAATTCGGTTTTGGCTGAATATTAATGGTTGCGAGGGAAATTTCGGTCTGATTTGTGAATAAGGGGAATAAGAATTTATCAGTCGATAATTTTAGTTCGTGAGATAAGTTGGTGGATTCATCATATAGGGTCTCTGAAAAATTAAAATTGGATTTTGATTAATAACAGGATTATAGAGGAACGTTCGGTCTAACAAAATGATTAGATGGGTTAAAGATACAGGGTGGTTTGTACGTAGTTTTGTGGTCATGATGTGGTTCTGGTGCAAAACCTGCCTGTCTTTGATTATGAATGAAATTTTCCTCTTCTAGAACGTACGAAATCGCTAATTGTAACGTATTACGGTTTCTTATTCTAACGATGTCTTGAATTCTTCCCGAAAATCCGCAGATAAACGTTTTTAGGGAAAGTTCATAGTAATTAGAAATTTTGAAAGCGAGTTCTGCCGCAGCGAGGTTCATCGACATTAATTTTGAAGCAATGGCACTTCTACTTTTCTGAATTCTTTTAAACAATCCAAACTTCTTTGATCTCCAAAACTAAGTCGGAGTAGAGCTTTAAGATGGTCCCAAGTTATAATTTCCGGTCTACTACCTACTAACATTAAAGCTATACCATTAAGCTTACTGATGATCGCTCTAATTAAAAAAGCATTTAATGGGTCATTAGGGTTAAATTGATTTCCTTAAGTGTTTATCAATGAGTCACAATGATCAAGAAAAACTTCTAACGTGTAGTCATCTTTCCACTAAAATTAAGAATGGTATCTATATACAGTCTGAGTACTTGATAGTTAACTTGTCTCTCGGCAGCGCCTGCCGAAGCTTTTACGTGATTTCCTGCATTTATTTTGAACTTATTACTTTGTTTCTTAATTGTACTGTTTTATTTCTACTTATATGTCTAAAAAAATGTCATTTGCCTTGACGAAATTTGAAACGCAGTTGGTAACAATTCAATTTATTGTTTGATCAATGCATTGATCGCGATTCAAATTTTCGCCTTAACGTTGGGAAGGTAAAGGATGGCTCGCCGGTATATGGATGGCTCCGTACTCAGCTTCCGATCGTCTCTCCAATGTCGCTTCTTCGTGGATCCTATACAGCTCTCTTAAGAGTTGACACTCACAACGATTCAATTTATTTGATTTTATTGCGTATGCAAAGCAAATTGTTTAAAGGCAGTTATTGATATTGAGGACGTAAAGAAAACGTGGTGACTATGAAAACCCATGAAGCATGTCCCACGCGATGTGGGAATATCTTCGAAGATTCGCCACTTCCCACATGGTGTGTGAGATTGACGCCTAATTTTACTTATTTTATAAAAATGTTGTAGGTATGTTATTAGCGTCTAGCTCTAGAGGTCCTGAAATGGTACTTTATATTATTGAAAATGTTATAGCTTTTGACGAAGGTCCTCATATGATACAAACTTGACCGAAATCCTCAAGTGAGAGTCCCCTAATTGAGACCCTACCAGTCGCATTGTTACTAGTCTCAAAAAACCCGACTAGAATTTTTTTTCTGTGCCCTACCAGGACCCGGCCGGGATTGCCCGTCTGGCACCCTGTACAGACTGTAACAAAGATGTTCCGTCGAGTTCTGATCGGACGACCTGATGTGGACCTGACCGGGTCCACGCCAGGACTGCCCGATCTGATACACATCAAAATACCTGATGGGGTTTAAAGTGGACTTAAACAGGAAAACGTGACCAGGACCTGGTTAGGACACCAAAAAAACTCAATTTATAGTATATAAAATATTTTATTGATACCACAACATAAAAAATACACCAAAAATCGACACACAAAATAAACAGTACAAATACAAACCTATTATCGAATAAGAATACATGAACAAATACAAACACACGAAATATAAACAATATATACTGCATACAATAATACAATGATAAAATACTAAAAAACAGTACAAATTCCCATACCCATCTTTCGCATTTTTTAATTTAGAGGAGTTTGCATTCACCCAGTGGAGACCTTGAATTGACAGAAACTTCTTTAAATTGAGAAATCATTATTTTCTAACAAATACTGACATCTTAGTGAATAAATTACCTCATCACAGTCGTAGAAAACAATGTCCCCTACCTATACTTCATAAGAATTGAAAACA
Organism: Cryptocephalus primarius; assembly: GCA_963576515.1. Classification (NCBI taxonomy): domain Eukaryota; kingdom Metazoa; phylum Arthropoda; class Insecta; order Coleoptera; family Chrysomelidae; genus Cryptocephalus; species Cryptocephalus primarius. The sequence goes on along the minus strand of OY754936.1, from coordinate 32,385,315 downwards.
AAATGGTACAAAAGTAGATTACCAATAAAAGGGTCGCTGTTACCTGAATCGCTAGTCCAGAACAGTAATAATCGTTATGCTAATAATGCATGCCGGTATTGCCGAATCAGTAACACTGCCAAATTTTGTTGTCAAAAACTGTGTAACGTAGAATATTAAAGACAAATGCGTTACGTATTTGTACGTAATGTACGTAATGTACGTAGTGTACGTACAAATGTTACGTCAACTGCTTTTTCGGCACTATTTAAGTTAATATCATAGTACTCGTCCTTCAAACAACTTACTCCACTAACACTAAAATCTGTAATGCCAAAAGTAGCTATTTTTTTTTTCTTTCTAATTCAATTTGACACTTCTGTGATTTATTTAATTGATATGTGCGGATCTTCCAAATAAAGCCGCTCGTAAAAAAGCATCCGAAATTTACATTACCTATGTGCCATTTCATATTTTGTAGGTGCCAGAAAATTATAACAAATATATTTTATTACTTTACACAATGTAACAGAGTTTTAATTACCGTTTATCACATTTAATTACGTTCAGTGTTTAATTTTGTCGCATTCTTATTACTTATGTTATGGATAATGGGTGTAACCAACAGCCCATATTCCATTACCTTAAGAAATCTATTTAAACTAGGTTATCCGGAACCAGGTCCCGATCAATTCCTGACAAGATAAGACTTCGCGGGCATGCCCTGCCAGAGCCTGGTCGCGTCCAGATAAGGATCTGGCTAGGTAATCCAACGCGGGCATGCCTCGCCGGTATCTATTCAGGTCCCGATCAGGATTTGGTCAGGTAGTCTTACGCCGGCATGCTACGCCATTTCCTGATCAGATCCTGGTCAGAACCTGATCCCTGCGCGGGCATGCCCTGCCACTTCCTGATCAGGACCCGATAGGTTTTCTGGTTTGCCTACCCAAATTTCTAGTCTAGGAATCTAATTACGTTTCTAATAAGGTTCAACACAACCCATTTTACAACTTAACAATTTAAGTATGGGGATCGCTATTGTCGTTATAAAATTTAAACCACCGTTTTTTCCCAAAATTATTCAGTCTACACACTATAGAGATGTTCAATTGCAGTTTGATAGTAAATATATGAGATTAGCTTAAAAAGGGGGCGGTGGAGGGGGATGAAATTTTTATTTTACAAATGTCTCGTTGCAACTAATCTAAAAAATCTAATTAGCTTTTAAATGGCGTGCTACACGACCACGTTTAAAATCTAAAAATGTTTGGTTGGAGAGCCACTGTGGCCTTTTTTAAATTTTAAAGTCCATTTTACCATAAAACCATATAATCTTCGCACTGGGGCTATTTAATTATAATTTGACACTAAATAAATTAGATAAACCTAAACCTGGTGGCAGAGGAGTGGGATGAAATTTTAAATTCACAAAAGGGGCGCTCGTTGTAACCACTCTGAAAAATTCAATTATCTTTCAAATGAGGTATAACACGAACCCTTTTGCAATTTAAAAGTTTCAGGTGTAGCCATATTTAAATTTTCAAACACCATTTTAGCGTAAGCATAATTCAGGTTCAAATGATAAGAGTGACAATTACGAAGAGATCACAATTACGATATTAACATCGAAGTTTAATAGTATATCAGTTTTGCGTGGCAATTTGTTGCTTAAACAATTCATTTGTTTAAAAATGGTGTTGGTGGGGGAGGGATGAAATTTTTAATTTACAAGGAAGATTGAGTTACACCTAATTTGAAAGAATCATAACAAGCTTTTAAATAAGGTACATCCCAATGATCTTTGTGATTTAAAAATTTTAGGGTTGTGGACCACCGTCACCATTTTTAAATTTTATTTTATTTTAAAATTAGTATGACGAGATCTCTAATTTTAATCTCGCAATTATGCAAATGTTGAATACCTAAAAATGATGGCTGTGCGTAGGGTGGGAAAGATAATTGATTAGATTTATTATGTTATTGTTAATGTATTATGGGGTGGTCGAAAACGTACCGGAAGCCATAACTGTCAGAATAGAATCGTGTCTAAAAAAACTTGAAACACGTCAAGTTTGCTTGTGAGGGGGACAACTTTACCCTCTAAACGGCGATACCTCATTAAAAATGTTTTTTAATTCTTTATACACTGCTGTTTTGTTTTTGAAATTCGATGTACTCATTTATAAGATACGAGGTATTGAAATGTCACTATTTACATTTCCCAAAAGGTGCAAGTATTATATCGATTTTACTTAAAAACATACGGTATCATTGAAGTAAATGTTGAAAATATCCACGAACCTCCATGGAAAATGTACGGAGTATTGAAATGTCACTAATTATGTTTCTCAAAGATGCAATAATTAAATCGATTTTACTCAAAAACTTGCTGCATCATTGGAGTAACTGTTGAAAATAATTCCTTAAAACCAATGAGCTGTTTCCATCTGTTTTTGTTGATTTGCATATGTTTTCAGCTCGATGGTGATCTTTATTATTGAGTAAAAGAGTAAAAAATTATCAGGTTTCGTTTCAAAACAATTGGTTCCTTTAAGATAGACTTGGTAGTTGCTCGATTGTTGTCTGGCGAATTGTGCATTTAAGTAATTTAAAACTAAACAATTGAAATTTTTAAATCATGGTGTACACTATTCCAGAATAAATGGAAATGATTGAAATTTATTTAAAAACGTTGAATGTGGGCACAGAACCGTAGATTTATTCAATCAGCGGCATGCTGACCGAAGTGTTTCTGGTAATACCGTAGGTGAAATAATAGCGAAATTTCGGAACACTGGTTTTGTTCATAATAAAAAGAGGTAGGGTGAAAATAGAGTATTAAATGAACCTGTGAAAGTGGAAGTGTTGGACCAAGTTGCAGTGCACAACGCCATGAGTACAATACAATTTGCCGGTGCAACGGGTGTCAGTAGGTGAAGTGTCCGTTGAGTATTAAGAAAGTGTAAGTTCCATCCTATACATTCAATTGGTACAGAAAAAGAATGAAAATGACTTCGATCGTCGCTTACAATTTTGCCAAATCATAAGTGATACAGCAATGAATAAAGCTTATTTTTTATTTAACATGTATTTCGAATGAGTACACCTTTCCTTTAAACGGTGTAGTTAATCGTCACAACTGTCGTTACTGGACGGATTCAAATCGGATAACATTTTACGGGGTACACACACAATGGCCACTAAACCTTAACCTACGGGCTGGAGATTTTCGGAGATTGCCTTGTCGGTCCTTTTTTTGTTTCTGAATGTTTGACTGGTTTGAGAGGTATTTCTAAATTTGCTTAAAAATCTCATTGATCCTGCTTTAATTAATATCATAAAGAAAAACCCTACATGCATTGAAGAGGAAGCCGTATTCCAAGAAGTCTCCGCAAAACTTGCGAAATGTGTGTGATTATTCAAATCAAAGGTTTCCAGGTCGCTGAATAGGACGAAGAGGTGCAATTTGGATTTCTTTTTATAGGGACACATAAAAAGCAAATTTTATAACATTCCACTCGATACACTAAAAGACCTGCACGGACGCATTGTTAAAGTATGTCGCTAAGTGATACCGCAAGTTCTGCAGAATGCACGGCAACGGTTTGAAGATTATCTCTATCATTGCATGGAGGTTGGTGGACATTTTCAAAAATTTTTTCAACGATACTGTAAGTTTGTGAGTAAAAACGGTTTAATTCTTCGGAAAACGTAATTAGTGACATTTCAATACCCCGTATCTTGTAGACGAGTGGAACCAATTTCAAAAACAAAACAGCCGTGTATAAGGAATTAAAAACTATTTTCAATGAGATATCACTTGATCTGCATTCCTTTTTGAAAAATTATGGAAATGACATCCCCGTTTAGGAAGGTAAAGTTTGAGCTGCAATGTTTGCGTCAAAAGTTGTCAAACAAACGAAGTGTTTTAGGTTTTTTTAGACATGATCTTATACTGGTAGTTATGCTTTCCGGTACGTTTTCGGTGGTCCACCTTGTATAACAATTTTTGATGATTTAGTTTTCACTAATGGATTGATAATAAATAAGCAGATTATTTTATTTCTGTATTAAATTTAATCACAATATGGCCATTAACAATTCAACTGCTTATTTTTCAGTTATGGCGTCCTGTCATCAATAATATTACTGAAAAAATAAGTTTCGACTCCATCAAATGTCAACGGGAATTTATTTTTAATCTACACTTTTGAAGAATATGTAACGCTCAGTTTATTTATCATTCATGTTAATTATTTTTGTCCAGATATGTGTTGCTTACCACATATAGTACACATTAAGTTATTTTTATCAAGTATTTACACTTTTACCGGATAATTGTGTTGAATGGCATTGAGTATAAAGTTCTTAGCTAAAAATGTTGCAATTACAGCAAATGGAATGTTTGTTGCCCGCCATCAGAAATTCGTTGAATTAGCCAGCTACAAAATTTAAAAACCGTAATTGACTTCCATAATCGGTTGTTTTCGTGATTAAATAATTTCGATCATTCTAAGTGCATTTGGAATAACCAATTTTGTCTCCAACGATATGAACTAAAATCAACGAGCGTCCACCAATAGAACCGGGAGAACTAAGTAAAAAAGAATTATTCACCATCAATACTAATTCACCTTGAAAATGTCTTTAAATTGATGACTTTTTCAAACCTTCAACTAATGACACTAAAAGTCAATCTTTTAAGGTACATTTCAGTACAATACCTTCCAGTTCAAGACCTATCTCATTTTTAGATCTATAGGAACTACAGATTAGACTAGGACTTTTGTAAATTTTTATTGCTAACGCATCAGTTCTTTCACGACTTCTCTTTTCGCGTATCGGTTTCGATACTTTAACTAACGTCCCTTAACGATTCAATTTGTCTACTGGTATAGGGAAATGAAAAAAAAATCTGCTTTTTGGGGACTGTGGCTATGACAGAAATCGGACCAGTTTTTTGGTAATTTAGGTATAAAGAAATAAGCGATACGAAGACATCCAAAAAAAAATTGTATTTCTTTATTAATTAACAATTAAAGGTAAAAAATACACGATTTTAACTGACTTTTAGTATTGAAATCATTTTTTTAAATAACTTTATTGTCCATAATTTACTGATACATAATTACAATATTGGCTTTTCAATCAGTGCTTTTGAGGGCTGGTCTCAAAAGACTTAGAGATATCATGCATTTGAATATTATGCCATTTTAAGATATGCTTTTAGTTTTTACACAAGCGTATTATAATTTTTTATTTTTATATTTTCTGGTGCGTTATTAAATGTTTTTATTGCACACTGCATAAGGCTGTACAACCCTATATTTGTTCTATATTTTTAAGCTTGTAAGTCATTGTGCGTCCTTGTTTGGTAACCGTGGATATCTTTTACATAAGTTATTTACGGCATTACACTTTTAAATATTACAATTGTTACACTCAATTCAAAAATCAAAATAACCGCCTTATACGCTACGATCATACTGCTACGATAAAGGTTATTTGATCCATTTGTTGCTTATTAAAACATTAAAAACATTGTTACATTGTTAATAACGTTGGTCAAAATAAGTCTAGAAATTTGATTTCGTTTAAAAAGTAAGCACTTGTGGTGCATAATATGTGGTAAAGTTTCAAAATGATTTGTCAAATAGTTTTTACAAAAATGAATTTAATTATTCCAGGCTCCTTAATTTTGCAAAAACATTAGTCACGTGATGGTAAAGATTCTGCGGGGTGCGAATTGAAGAAAGTTTACTTTACAATTTTACATCATTCAGTAACCTGAAATTTGGTATAAACAATTGCCCAAGGTTATTGCAAAGCAGGGTTTTTTGCTTGAAGTGGTGACGTTACACCAAGGAAATTTTAAAAGAAACAGTTTTGAATAACTAACTAATCATTTGTTAGCGTTTTACTGTTATGTTTTACTGTTACTTACTATTATGTATCATTTATTTTTGAACTAAATCCAAAGTTAAATAGTTTCAACTTACGACGAGTTTGTGAGGGATTTGTATTCCTAATCTCCCATACCAAAAACACAGTTTCAACATCAAATTTCCTTAAATATTAAAGTTGGGATCCATTTGGTTACAAATATGCAAAAAGTAGATTTTCTGGCCTTTTGGGGGCGTTTTCCGTCTTTCGAGATTGAATGCTGTAGTTTTAATAGATCCAAAAATGAAAGTCTTGAAATGAAAAGGTTAAAATTTTCATTCGGACAACATTCGTATGTTCCTTGGTAGTGTAGCTTATTTGTTATTCATTGCATATTAATTTGGCACAGTGATAACCCACTGTAATTTGATAATTGTGAACATATCAAATTTGTTTCGTAATGATTACTACTATTGATTACTAAATATAAAAGGTATTGCGAACTCGACTCGGATCTACCTGTACGATATCCTACCAACGTGCTTCGACCCAATCATCAACAAAATTTGGAAGTATGTTAATATTACATTAAGTAATTGACCTTCAGTCTATGAAAATTGATCCGTTATTGCTCTCCCCCAAGCTTTACTATGCATATAAAGAAATTCTTCGTTTTTTAGAACATTTTTGTGCAAAACGATGGTTGAGCGGGTGCATTGGTTTTAAAATACGAATACAGACGCCTAACAGATGAGACCTGTTCGCAATTCGGATGAACTGAATAATAGTGCTATTCTTGTATGTTAGCCCTGTTAATGTAATCATTACATTCCAGGTTAAGGTTTATTGTTTTGTTGTATATTTATTGTGGAACAGAAAACTGTAAGAAGTTCAAAGCCTGGTCCACGATAAGAAATTCTATGTGGCAGCCGTATCAACGCATACTTATTACGGTAACCATCTTTAGCATTAATTAATGCAGACATGTCCATCACATATTATTGTACAGGGTACCTTTTAAATCCGAATTCCTGAAATCTCGAATCTTTACAAATAATTTGTTTTCAAAACATTTTTATCAGATTTAAAGCAGATCCCTATACATTAATTCAAATTTATTTTTGATGATACATGTACACATATTTTTACCAAAAAGAGGGTTATTAAATTTTGATTTCATGCAAATACGATACTTGTATGCATGTATTTATAAAACGTGATCGATAATAGTCCACCAGGTGGTATACGATTTTATATGTCCAACGCTCCCAGAAATCAATTAGTCCATTTGACCACTTTTTAAACAAGTGTATATGTAGTTAATGCGAGACAATAAGTACAGTGTGTTTCACTAAAAAAATCATCGCACTTTTGAGGTTTATCCACCCACGAGTCAAGTCCTATCCCATCATATAGATATATACGCTGTTGGGACTATATACATAGTCCCAATAGCATATAGAAAAGAGCACAAGTCATCTAGCAGTCAACTTTTTAACGTAATTTCCACAGACGCCTTAAGGGCTAACGTTTCTATACAAGGAAGCTTGAAAACATTTGTTTTAAAGATGTAGTCTTAAGACTGTTCTGTGGGGAGCTACGTAGGTAAATTTCAATGTTGCCTATTTCTGTCGGGATGATAGGTGATACGGTGATATTTTCATATTGTATTGAATATACTTTAGTTAACAGGTTAGAACGGAAATTTGGTAAGAATCTTGCCATACGTCGGAATTTGTTACGTCTCACCTGTTGATTAAATGTGTCTTTCGAGACAAAAAAATCATGTGGTTTTTTAACTCATACTAAATTCTGTGATAAAAAAGACATTTGTTTGACCCAACTGATTGCTAAATGGGCTAATGATACTATATCATTACAAGGTGGCAAATGTAGGAAAATTCCGGTGCTCTATTGAGTTCACCCTAGAAGTACGGGATAAATAGTTAATCACCTGCATGGCGCTGGAATTATTCTCTTGTCACCTGTCCTCTTAATTCATGTCATTTGCAACGTCAAGAGCCGTTGGGAATTTCGTGACATCTTAATAATGTAAATTTTCTCCACGATTTTAGTTAGTTTTTATGATGCTATACAATTGTTATTAACGTTGTTTAAAAGTCGAAAAATCTAGTTTTCTTAATATCCGAAAAAATATAATAACGTAATTACCTCTGGAGTAATGTAGCAAATTCATTAGGCTTCAAGACGAAGTTTAGTTATTCAAAATCGGTCCAGAAAATTCTAAAAGATGTTATTTTCTCAAAATTGACAAAAGTAATAAAATTGTTTCACAACGAATAAATGAGATTAAACATGGTGTAATTGAATTGCTGACATGATTCTCTTGAAAAACAAGAACATTTGAATTTCCAGTGAAAGATAGCAAAGTGACAATAAATAAACAAATAAAATACTGTTTTAGTCTAATACTTGGGTGATCTCATATGGTTTCCCATACTTTAAGAAAATCTTTCGCTCTACGATACTTTTTTTTAAAATATAAACTTTTAAAATATGTTGCGGCTTTATTAACTACTATTAGTGAACAAAATCATGCCATTTGAAACAGGAAAGTTCAAACTTTTTTGTTGCCATCCACTTGTTCATGCAATAACCAATTTTTACAAGGCAAATATTTAGCGCAGATTCAAAATTCACTCAATCAGGTTATAAAAATCTACAATTTTTGTAAATTATAAATATATATTTTTATTATGTTGATAATTCTTTCAGTCCCGTGTACCATGACATTGGAAAACACATTTTAATATTTTCGAGTACAATTTAAGTTTGTTATAAGTAAATGAGAATAATCGATTAGTATTTTATAAATCCGCTTTAAAAATTATCCTGACCACACAAAATTTAACAATTCATTGAACAAAACCGTAATTTATTTGTTTATATGCTATTAATCGACCGTTTTATTTTCCAAGAGAATCTTGTTGGTGATTCTCTTGTTGGTGGTTGCTGGTGATATATATACACGCGCACGCACACGCGCGCACACACGCGCACACACACGCGCACACACGCGCACACACGCGCACACACACGCGCACACACGCACACACACGCACACACGCGCGCACACGCGCGCACACGCGCACACACACGCACACACACGCGCACACGCGCGCACACGCGCGCACACACGCACACACGCGCACGCGCGCACACGCGCGCACACGCGCGCACACACGCGCGCACACACGCGCGCACACACACGCGCACACACGCGCACACACACGCGCACACACACACACACACACACACACACACACACACACACGCAGTTTTTTCGGAAACTTCCGGGCTGAATTGAAAAAAAGTAAAATTCGTCTCAAAAACGAATTAGTTTGCTACAACTTTACTGTTAAAAGTAATTACGTAAAGTGTATAGTTTTTGAGATAATTAAAAAACGATTTTTCGATTTTAAAATATTGTTGATAATTGTGAAAGGCAATTTGTACGTATTGTATGTCATGATGTTCATCATAAAAAGTAACTCAAACCGCTGAGAAAAACCGATATTACAGTATCAAAAATCACATGGTTGTCGGTCATTTCTGAACACACTGCATTTATGGGCGACTGAGTAGACGAGTTTGCATAAGAAATAAACATCGTCGAGTGTCATTTTGTTCTGAGGTTGATTGTGAAAGATTTACTTGGAAAGTCCCTTGATTCTTGGGCCGGGACATCCTACTTTATAATATGGTAGAGAAGCAATGTTTCTAAGCTGTTATTTCTGCCTTATGATATATAAGCCTACCTTATTTGAACATTTATAACTAAGCGCCATTTCATTCTTTTATTTTAATGTATGTTAAAAGTGTGCAAGTCTGGCGAGTGTGACTTCATATTCATATTAAAAATATAAACAGCTTGTGTTTTCATAAAAGTGGATAATTTAAATCTTATTTATACGATGTTACCATATTAGTTTAAAAATTAAGTTATCCATTTTTACATCTACAACGTGCAATTCTATCTCAAATGGTAATTTCGTTATTAAGGGACAACGCTGGGTTATTCCAAAAAACTATCATGATTCGTTAAGCATCCCTTTCTACAACTTCAACAAAGTAGCTGACATTTAATCATGCAAACAACAAACTTTGCGTTTTAGTCACATATGTACTGGCACTATTTTGATGGTCGACAAAAGCACAACAAAAGGGGGTATGTGGCGTACCCGTAATATGGGATTAAAAGTTGTTACTTTACCCAAAAACTGTAATGTCAAAAAAATTATAAATAAACTAACAACGACCCTTTTGCATACTGCTCAAAAGTGATATTGATTGTATAAAATTGTATTAATATAATTATATTCTACTTCAATGTGAGCGGTTCGAATTTAGGTAAGAAATAACACCGGAAAAATATAACGAGATTTTAACTGACAACTTGGATTCAATGTTATGTTCAGTTCGAACAGTCGAATCCAAGTTATTTTAATTATTGTCAAAAATAAAATGTGTAAAAAGCTTCTGGGTCGAACGTTGAAGATTTCTTCAAAATATGTTTTATTGTTTAAAATTATGCCATTAATTCCAGTTATAGTAATTATCTTCTAAATGGTATGGAATAATGTTAAACCGTTCGATAAAACCACGTCACATAAAATCTGGTCCTTTTAAGACCATCGATCAATAACATAAAATTTACACATTATGAATTTCATTACTGACCTGATTTATATTCTTATACGTGTCAGATATAGGAGTATTTTAGGAACAAGAAGAAACGATGGAATATTTTAATTAAAAAAAAAATCCAGAAACTTTCTGGCTTTTGTTTTGCAGACACCAATAACATAGAAACTTCTACTCATAAGGACAATTTCATTTTTAATGGATAATTTTCCGAAGAAAATTATAATTCAAATTGAATAGAACTTATATAGGTTAACTTGGAGATTTGAATGGAATAAGTGTACCCTTTTGGATTGATTCGTACATTTACTCTGCGTGATTTCATAGTTCTTTTAACACATACTCGTATATCAGGAGTATATTAATAGTTGTAGGTTGTGACGCAAAACGTACATTACCCAACAGATCTTATTCTTTTATTTAATCAGGGTATTTATCACTATTGTCTTACCTTGATTACCGCCATAAATATATTCACGCAACTATAAAAGGAAGAAATTCATACTCACGATTTTTTCCATTATCGATTAAAATGTCGTCAATCTAAGTTATTATTTTCAAGGAAATTGCATTCAGTACGCTGCGTTGCCTCATAATACATAAGATAAGGCATGATATTAACTGACTTAGTATTGATAAGTTAATCACTAGAGTACCATAATTTACCATTATAAGTACGATAAGTGTCGCTATAAGTTCTTGTAATACCTTATTTCATCAAAAAATAATTCAGTTCACTTAGATAGTCGTGTTTGATATCCGAGTTCCTAACGAACTATCCAGTTCATTACATTAAATTAATAGGAACGGTCTTATGTAGGTTTATTGTTCACATACGAAAACATTTTTTAAAAGTTTCTTGTGTAATAATCAAGATCATGTCTTAATCACAATAAATCAGAATATAAATTCAGAGAATAATAGTCGGACAGAATCACATAGAGAGAGTAATACTAAACCGTTGGGATTTCCTGAAGAAGTTCAACATTTTTCAATTATTTCAATTTCCAATTCAGTGGAAGTTTCAAACACTATCAGAGAAGATTTCTACGGCAGACGAGCTTGGCGATCTCAATTTGTGTCTGAATTGGCCCAGTTGAAAAATAGCAATAAAACTTAATAGCCATGTTACCGATGTACAAAGACCAGAAACCACTCCATAGGCGTGCCATATTTAAAGAAGTACAAAAGATTGTCACTCACTTTGACAACGAAATTTTATGACGAAATCCCAAATTTGTTCCTCATCTGTTTGTGTAGCATTATTTGTATAGTGTATAATGTCTATATCATTGCCATTATTAATTTTGTCCACGTCGAAAGGTCTCCAAAAAGCCATTTTAAAATAATAATTGCGAGTTACCCTACGCCACTGAATTCTAATGATGACTGAAAATGAACACGTGTTCGACGCTCAAATTTAATAGCTGTAGTGGATCTGTGAGCGCGCGTGTGTGTGCGTATGAGGGGGGGGGGGCGCACGCGCACGAGGCAGCAGATTGTGTTGGGTATATTCACGGAATATCTCGCCATTATGTTACGAAACTTTCAATTTGAAAAAATAATAATATTGCTCAGACTTGTGCTTTGTTCATAATAAACGGACAATTGTATTATTTATTATTTTAGAAAGTTACCACATGGCGATCGTACCAGGTACCTTCTACTTCGCGTAAAAATAAGATTGGTATGGTGTAACAAGACCGAAAGCAGAAGTATAGTCCGTTTCACATGAGAATGATGCAAAATAATGCAGTAAACGACTTTAAATTTGAGATCGGCACGTTCAGTTTTGACTTCAAATTGTTGTAGAGTTGATGCACAAATAATACTTATAATTGTAACTGCATTATTTAGTACTTCCTGCATGGTTCGTCATTGCTGTCATAACCAGCAAACTTGCCTGTCCTCAAGGCGAGTATTCAAAATAACTTTACCAATGTCGATTTTTTAATTTCACAGATTCAAAATTAATGTGAAAATGATGACTATGAAATGAATTAATATTTATCCCCAGTTTCGCGCAGATCGGTTAATATTGGCGACATTTTAAACTGAGCCTTTCAACGCTTCTTAATTGAAGAATGGATGTTTTTTCTGAACATAATTTTGACGCAAAACCCCAAAATTTAGCTTTTTAGACTTCTTATTGTTTGTATTCATTGTTGCATGTCAACTAAAAAATAACGTCGACCTGCATGCCGATTAAATTATAGTGTTATATCCATTCAATTGGCAACGTACGTTGAACGTTGGTGTTCATTTTACAAAACAGTTGCTGTATGCGCTGAATGTTTCCGGTTCAAGTAGTTCATTTGACCTTAAAAGGGCGCACATTTCGTTTAGTATTGGCGACCGGAGGATGACTCAATGCTCAATTTACATGTCGCAAATGATGGGAATTTTCAGAGCCTTAGGTGAATTTTGAGAGATTTTTCAAGATATCACAACCACTACCTCTGATATCTATTATTGGAAAAGACGGTCAAGTTCAAAATAATTGTGCCAGAATCCATAACAAACAAACACTTGCATTTTTCTGTGCGACAATATGCGACAATGTATTTATTCACTTGTACAAAACATAGTATTTAAACTGAGAGTAGTGGTCGTCTTAGTCCTTTAGAGCAGGTAACTGAATCGAAATAATTTTAAATGGTGCACATATCCGTTAACGATTAACTGTTTCAATATCATTATCATTCGATCATCTAAATACTGGACCTCCGTTATTCTCGAATCATTTATTTATATTTATAGATTTATTTATATGGCCACACCAAGTACAAATGATTATTCATAAGTTTCATTAAAATTATTTTCTTGTTATTGGGTTTCTTTAGGTTTTATTTAGAATATTGCCTAATGTTTCCATCCTATTTTATACCTGAACTCGTATCGTGAACATACATACTTGATTCTATCCAATGAATTATTTTGCCTGGGCGACTTGAAATTTCTTAACTTTCTGTGACTTATTATTATATTCTAATTTGTATATGGTTACTCTGTACTATATCAGAAATTCTTTTACAACTTAAATGTACTGGTATAATAACAACAATTCATGTTGCGAGAAAAGTGACAAGTTTTGGTTATTACTTTGTATAAATATTTCACCTGCAATTGTGTATTTCACCATACAAAATGTACCATGTGTAAGTGTCTTATTCAAATATTTGTACTGGTATAAACATTTGGCGAAAAAGTGAAAGAAGTCAAAGAATTGTTTACTTTGTTACAATTATTACAATTTCCCTTAAATGAAATTTTAATATTTTGACAATGAATGGAGTAAAACCATTATATTAAATATAATCAAACACATTAGAAAAGTTCCCATCGCAGTAATCAATCAATAGGTAATTCTTAGATAACAAAATCTTATGTAAACGTGCTGCGCAAATAACGGAAAAAAAACAAACATTGTAACGTATTGTATAAAGAAAACGTGAGTAATGTCACCCCTAAACAATAGCTACATTATTAAAATAGGAAACCTTTACCTCAGCAATATGTAATCATATAAATAGAAGCCGAGTGTTAGTAGAGGCAGTTGAGCCTAGACCATTGTATAGTCGAGTCATAATATCGTAATATCGTAGTTGATTAGAATCACAACGTATATTGTATTTAATAAGTTTATTTTAATAAAAAAAAGTTTTTTAAAAACACCTCTCGGTCCTCGACGGACGTAATTCGTGAACAACTTTCTATTATTATACAGCAGTTTAACGTCAGATTGTTCATAAATACAAGATTTGATTATGAACACCTACCATAGACCTGATATAAATCAGACCTCATCTCAAAATAAACAATTTTAAACACTGCTGTATATTAGTAATTAGTATGTATTAGTATACAAGTGTTGGTATTTCATTCTTTCAATACAGCTGCCTTCCTCTCGGATTAGGAATTTCGTGTTGCAGCGCAACCTTACTGTCAGTCTCGTTTATTTCGTTTGAATTATTCACTACAGATGGCCACCCTATTTTTCAAGAAACTTCACTAGGTGCGAAGTCCATGGAACTATTCGGAATATAGGGTGGCTCAAACATGACAATGGCGGAGCAAAATAATCGAATTTTTACAATATAGCAATTTCTGTTCTACTCGCAGAAATTAAATAACGTCACTTCATATTCAATTAAACTACGCAACTGGTAGTACGTTTTGATTGTTCTGTATACTCTAAAGTTAAGAATAAGATTCGAAATTTTCGAAATGTTGTTTTTGAATTTATCCAATGTTTTTGCCATTACATTTCAAGGGGTTGACCTAATTGAAAAGCATGGAGTATTATTTTGAAATTTGTGTACAAGCATGCGCGCCAATGGCCATTCGAGATATATCAAGATAAAACAAATTGTATAAGTTCACTTATTAAAAAGTGAATGTTTCATTGTTATTATAGCACCTTATTAATTATCTATAAATGTTTTTTCGACTCATATTCTTGCTAATTTATATTTATATCAATATTCATGCATATTTGAAAGAACATTAATAAGAAAGGAAAAGAAAAATTAAGTTCAAGTAATATCAAGGATATTTTTACTAACCAGGGAAAGACTAAAACTGGTAGG
This sequence comes from Cryptocephalus primarius, assembly GCA_963576515.1. Taxonomy (NCBI): domain Eukaryota; kingdom Metazoa; phylum Arthropoda; class Insecta; order Coleoptera; family Chrysomelidae; genus Cryptocephalus; species Cryptocephalus primarius. The sequence continues at coordinate 32,370,199 of OY754936.1, read as the reverse complement.
TCCATTGACGGATGTCATTTTTCACTTACTATAGGAAGGCAGTTGCAAGTCCTATGGTAAGGCAACTATAGTCAGTTCAGCAATCAGTCAAAAAATGTGCTTAGAACACACGACAAACAAACCTTCGTTTGCAATATTCATAGGGAAAAACTATTTTTGTTGTCAATGACTGTAAACAGAAATAACATTAGTACCCTTCAAGATTTGAATCCGGATACAATCTTGATTGATCATTGGTTGCAAAATTATCTCTTTGTATGAATTGACCCATGACTTGTAATAAATGTGATATGGTCATTTTTAACTTAATGTACATACAGCTCACGGCTTGCATTGACTTTATTCACGAGCCCAGGGTAAGGGAAGTTTTGTTTAAGTAATACAATGAGTACAAATCACTTCGCCGACATTGGACTAATAATGTGGATATTGTACAGTGTTACAGAAAGAGAACCCCTATTTGTTGTATATTCACGCATTACCATATGACTCTTCAAGTTAATTGATTTTTGATGTAAACTCGCAAGTGATTTTTAATTCTTACGCAAGAAATCGCCTGTAAAGCATGAAATGATAAACAGTTTATTTTTTTTGTGTCTGCTGAACTTTAGTAATTGTCGTTTACATGTATTATAGGTATATTGGAATTTGCATGAATTTAATGGTTGTTTTTCTTTTTTTTTTCAGTCACACGACGCGAACAACGACCTGGGAGGACCCTAGGAAGTCATTAGCTGCTCAACATCAAAGCGCCGAACAACTTTTGACCACACATCAGTTATCTCACCCGCAGTCGCCGAATTCTAATAGTATGATCCTATTTATTATTTCTTTTTATTATAAGCTGAATTATGAGCCTAATTATTACACTGATTTGTCTCTATTTCTTGTGGTATCGGCTTTCTTTTCGTAATTTCGGAATACGATCATAGAATCACGTTGTGGTTTGGTTTTGAAATACATATGTAATTCCAATCTTTTGTGTAATTTGCATGTGCTTGAGTTGTTTGTGCCAACTAGTTTTTTAATTTATAAAGATGAATGCTTTCTACTTTTCTTTGAGGTTAGTTATATAATTTTGTTTTATGTGACATTTATTCTATTGGGATACTCAGCTCATGTACAACAATAGAAATTTTATTTATACCCTGTTTTCTACATTGGCAGTAGAAAAAAAACCTGATTAAAACAAGTATATTGTCTGTTTTCGAGGGCAAAATCATCAGATGAAATAAATTCGTTAGTTGTACAAGTGTAGTTGAAAGTCTTGTTATGAAACAAGGTTTTTGGAGATTCATATTGTACCAACTCAATTTGGTTAATTAACTTGCAAATTAACCGAGTTCATTCGCAACAAAGAACCTACCTATAAAAAAATAGTTGGTATTTAGCTTAATGTTACCTCCCTTCTCCTTCAACAATAATAATCGTACTAGCTCTTACCAGTTGCAGGTTGTATGCTCAGATCAGTTCAGTTTGTTAATTGCGATTTTTTTTCTACAGCTGCCAAAGTTAGTACAGATGTAGATTTAGGGCCTTTACCTGAAGGATGGGAGCAAGCACAGACTCCTGAGGGAGAAATATATTTCATTAATCATCAAACTCGTACCACCTCGTGGTTTGACCCTCGAATTCGTAAGTCCATAAATTTCGATTACCACCAAATATTTTTTGTATGTACTTACCCAGCTGACAGAAAACCCTCTTGTATATACATATTCAAGTATAAATCGTACTTGTAGAGAACTTATGTAATCCAAAGTTGGCATGTCATTTTTGAGCGAAATTTTACATTATATAAACTTATCATCTTTTATTGTATGTTGTGAAGCATTAAACTGAAACACGTATTTTCTTGTTAATGAAAACGCATCTTTCAGGAAAAGCTGTAGTACTCATATTCAAAAAAATATTTTTGTTTCAGAAAATATTGGTAGGGCTACACAAAGTTTTTTAAATTACTGGTTGATTTGACCTATTATTTATAAGTTGGCCCAATATTCAATTTTTCGAAAAACTGCATCAAAAGCTGTAAACTACACTTCTATCTGAGTCAAATTCCAAGAAGAATACAGATTATATAAATAAAGTACATATGATTATTGTAACCTGGAAAATATCCAAAAAACTTCTTTATCCCCTAGATTTTATGCTTTAATAGAAATCCAAACAAACTCGAGAGAAAAATACGTATTTCAGAATTTGTCCCTTCTGACATATTACTTGGCGGACACGTCCTAAAGTTAATAATATCTTTACCTTTTAATTAATTGTTATATGAACAATGGGGTCTCTGTCCAACCTGCACTGCATCATTAAAAAACTTCTAATTCACTAGACATCTTTTATTATTTCAGCCACTCACCTTCAACAGAGGTCCTCTGGTGGTAATATAGTTGGATCGTGGCATTCATCTTCACTTTCTTCCTCTCCAACCGCAAAAGCTCAACAGATCCGTCTTCAACAATTGCAAATGGAACGTGAAAGGCTTAAACAAAGACAGCAGGAGATCACCAGACAGCAAGAGATTATGATGAGAAGGGAAAGTGATCTTGCAGTCATTGATCCATTTCTGTCCAGTTTAACTGATCACTCTCGCCAGGAATCTGGAGACAGTGGACTTGGTAAGTTACTAACGAAGCCATAATACACTCGCCTTTAGATTTTTAAACATCAATTGATTGTAGTTATATGATAGACATGATATGACGACAGAAATTACAGTGGCAATTGCTAGCAGTAGTAAAACTTTCATAAACTAACTGAACTATAGAATAGAACTTCAGATTATATCAGAGATTGCATGGCACTTGTATATATGTAGTGGTTCATACTAAGAATATTAAAACTATAGAAAGTAGCTTACTATCAAATTGTTTCTTTGGTTCCATAGAAACTCGTCCAGTTTGTTTATAAGTTTAACAAATGACTATTTATGCACCTCACATTATATTAGATGTGTATATTTTCAGGTATGGGTACAACATACTCTGTACCACACACTCCTGAAGATTTCTTGGCGAACATGGATGATAACATGGATGTTGGTAGCGAGAGCCACACAATGGACACACCAGATATATCAACTATAAGTGATAATATTGATTCTACGGATGACTTAGTGCCTACATTGCAACTAGGGGAGGAGTTTCCAATTCTAGACGATGTACAATCCCTGATAAACCCTTCCACAACCAGACCTGATAATGTGCTCATTTGGTTGTAATTTAAGTGCCTCAAAGCCTACTCACGTCTTTCTATAAGCAATTTATTTGTAAATCGGTTGATGCAAAATTATTGAAAGTAACTTTTCTAAGTAGTGAGTATTAATTCTCGATGAAGCTAACAAGTAATAAGTTTTTTCAATTTTTCAAACTGTTAAAATTTGTAGCATTTGCAATATGTTTCGCAATTATGAGAAAATTCATTTACTATTGGGTATGTTTTTCATAAAATATAGATTTTAAAGTTTCATTTAAGTTAGTTGTTAATACCTAATGTCATTTTATTGCCTTCAAGAAACATTTCCAACGATCAATCGTAACAATGAGCAGTTTTTAACTGATATTTTCCAAATCTTTAAAGAGCTATTCAAATAATAGTTGTAAGAAAATAGTATCATTTATATGGTCTGTACTACAAATGACTAACTGAGCATAGTTTTTTTTTCTAATATGTATTTATTTATTGTATTCTAGTATGTGGTTAAGTTGACAAATGATTTTATACATATTATTTTTTATGAAATTTTATAACAGACCCACTATTACTTAGTTGTAACAAATATTTATCATATCGTATTAACTTCTCTAATTACAGTTTATTAAGTTTTAGTCAAGGTATACCCTAAATGTATATTGAATTAATGTTTAATGTTATTTGATAGTTTAAAGTACTTACTGTTCATACAGTGAACATGTCTAAGTGCACAACTTTTAAATATTGTTTCTTGATAATTTAACATTATCAATAAACAGGATGCTCATAACCTGTATAGAGATCTATATTGTACATACTTCTCATTTTTGCGCTACAGGACAATTTTTAGCATACTGCTGGCAGTATGTATTTATCAATAGGACTATCTTTTAAATATGAAATGCAAATCTTAACACTCTTAAAATCGTTCTAAATTCTAAAAAAAAAAAAAAAACTGTAGACTTCCATTTGTGATAATGAATCCTTGTATGTACTGATTAGAAGTATGTTTAATATAAGCACTTTGGGTATAAAACAAATCCATCCATTTTGGTGCCTTTAATTATTACTTGTACATATAATCGTTTTTTATGATAAATTGAATATGTAACCTTTATAATATACAATTACACTAACACAGTATACAGTGCCTTTCAACCAGATGAATCAAAAGAGGCCTAGTTTTTAATTACATCATTACACGCTTAAATTCAAAAGCATATATAAGAATAAAATATATTTTGATATTGCAATATTGATTACTTATGGATATATATGTTTGCCATAAGCTCAGCAGTTATTCTATCATTTTATATGGATGTAGAAATTTTTGGTTGGTTTTACCAATTCAAATTGGAGCTATATACATATATTGTATTTTTCTTTAGAATATATTGTTTTTTTATTAAAACTGTTGATTTTGAAAATTATTTTTTACATATCTGCACTGTTTTAGAAACACATAAATGTTACTTTGTTATTCGATTTGAAAAGCTGTATATTTAATACTGTAGTATTTTTTGTAACCGTATTTTATATTTTTTTTCCAATAAACGTTGAGATTGGTCTTGTGATTCGTTTAATTGTGAATGTGCATTACATTCAATAGTAATTGTATGATGAAAATTAATGGTGTGCATTTTTTGACCTTTCAATTTCCAATAACCTACATAGCTTGTGAACATATAAGTTGTCTACAAAGAACCTTATTAACACAAAGCAAGCCGTGAAGAGTGTGGGCATTGCACATACATTTCTAGGTTTGTTGCAACTATTATAGTTTTGAAGTATTTATGATAAAAAGAAAGTACTACAGTTTAGATCGAAAAAGTTTTTTCGCCCCCCCCCCGTAAGAACTGTGAGACGTTGTCTTTGGTTAGGAGGCTCAGTAGCCACTTCTCAGCGAAAGCTGGAATGAGGGCGGCGAAACGAAAGAACAGTTTTAGCCGGGTGCTGGATGATCAGGTATCAAACTCCTGTGGGAAGGCTCTGGCCATGAGATAGAAAACAAGAAAGGGTAGGGAAGCCATGGGGTGGAGGGTAACACTAGAAGGCTTCACCTATGAGGTACGACCATAAAGATGATAAGATAAGACGACAAAGGGAAGGAGGCTTCACTTCAAGACAGGGACAGTAGCTCTACAAAAAAAATAAAGGCCTCACCTCACATTAATGCACTAGCAAGGAAATAAGAAAGAAGTAGCCGGCCCAATAACAGAGCCACTACAATTCCCCGGTAGAGAGCTGGGAGACCTAGTAGTTGGCCAGTTGCCATCCCGTTTCCGGTTCCGAAAGGAGGAAGAATGGTCTCGAAGGACGGCTCTACCGACATACATGAAGGATGCTATGAAGGCTACCGATAGTGTATGTCACTAGCCGAGACCGGCATCGCTGCTGCTGATGGTGGATGCAAAAAGACGACGGCATTTTTGGGAAATCCTCGGAGAGCGTAGATGAGTGGTCACGAGTTAAAAATGGTTGCATAGAGGCGGGAGCGGGAAAAGCACGGACCTCTAACGACCTGCTCCGATTTTCCACCCTATACGAGAGCGGAATATGAGGCGGGACAACGGAAGCCACCAAATGGCGAGAAAGAGTCACAACCTAGTCAAGCATCATCATCAATCCACCACATCATAAAAAAAAACGCATGAGGCGAGGGAGGGCCAGTCACAGCTGAGTCTCGACATTACAATCACGCACCATATTCCACCAACAAATAATAGGATAGCATCCTTAAGGCGAAAATCTAAGAACAGTTGCATTCTGTTCAAACGTTATAGACAATCTCCACGTCTCTCACCCTCATATTCGGCAAGTAAAACCAAAATGCTCCATATCCTGACGAGAAGCCGTGCATAGGGAACGCAGCGCGAGACTACTCGTCTTCAGATCTACTGGGGACTAATATTGTCTTCCAAATGCCGATTCCAATGTCGCCAATTCCAAATGTCGGTTGGCGTTACTACACCAGACCTGGGGAGTTTCAGCAGGTATGCGTGAGATCAGGAGTGGTTGGATTGCTCTGTGAACTAAATGTTTCTCCGTGGAACCTCTCGCACCCGGCAGGTGCGTATCTAGGGAGGGACACTCCCATCCCTGGATATGCAGTCGCCACATGGTCTACCGGTTAAGTGGAACAACCTCTTGTTGTGATGTTGTGATGCGCCGAAGATTTACACTAAGCCCGATGGCGAAAGGTATCAGACGGTCATATATATATATATATATATATATATATATATATATATATATATATATATATATATATATATATATATATATATTTGTTTATTTATTCACATTTACTTTATAAGCATAATTTGCATATTTATTGTTTATATGAAATAATTTTGATGTTAAAAGCAAATATAACAATTTCAACTGCCTGAACTTGTTAATTTAATATATATATATATATATATATATAATGTATATTATAACATTATTATATTATGACTTTAGGTCTTTTTGTGGGTTGTAGAACTTTCGTGGTTTATTTTATTAAAATTGTCTTTCTGTGTATTACGCTTCATTTTGGTGTTATTATTAGGAAGCCTTTCGATCGACTACCTTTTTTACGCCTTCTACATGAAAATGATGATTTCAGCTACAATCATTCAGTGAAATCAGTAGTTATTAACGTGACCATTCTGCAACCAAATCGTCATCGCTTGCATCAAACTCACCTAAAATTACGAAAATACGATTTCCACGGTTGTTTAAAATTTGTTGTGAACACTGCCTCAACAAACCCTTATGTGCAGATTGGTGGAGTTCGACGCAGCGCTCCAAAGATTTGGGAAATTTGGAAACAGATTTGATCGAGAATCATATGATTTGAAAGATATCGAAAACTAACGTGTTTGAGATAGGACATGTTGTATTTGTCTTATATTAATCCAGTTATGAAGCGTTTAATTTAACGAGTATCGTACGTATACGTATTATATTGATAAATTTTATAACGGACGGGTGGGCATGCCATCATTCAAAAGGCATCGAAAAATAGATCTAATTGACGTAAAGCATGTCGTACTTCTTATTGCAACGGAGTTATAACGATTTAAACGCCATGAAGAACTTGTCTCTCCCTCCTGTATCTTCTAAACCGCTGGACCAAAATTTTTAAAAAAAAAAACTCGCCAAACTATCGCTACTAACCCTACTATCGAATTATCTCAAAACATTTGGTTTTTGGTTTTGGAAAATATTGCTTGGTTTAAAACTGATGATTTTTTTACATTTTGAGCGTTCACAGGGTAATTATTCATTGACTTTTAACCAAATAGTGTTGTAAGCATTCGAATAGATGTCCCTTAAAATAAAGTACCCACAATTCAGTTCTAAATCGGATAAATGACGGAAAAAAAATCATTATTTTTTTTATTTACGAGTTGCTTTACTGAGGTTGGTGCACGCGTTGTTTTTAATTTAGAATTCATCCAGCCATATGTCGTTTCTCACTTGCCGTGTTGTCAGCTTCACTGGCGTCAGGTCACATTCAAAATTGGCGTATGGTTGAAATAATTAAAACTTTTTCATTGAAAAATCTCAGCAAATCGCTTAAAGTGATAAACACACAGTATGTGTCGATGAGATTTAGTACTTCTAGCGTCGTAATAAATTTATATCAATGAATTGCAACCCAGGAACCTGAAAGGTAGATTGTGTTGGACTTCACTTAATGTAATGTAACTGAATGGGATAATAATCGGATCTAGGGTCCTATATAACTCTCTGGATCGTTAAAATCGATACTTTCAAGGGAAAGTAGTTTCGAGAACCTGGAGATTAGTAGTGATGATTCGGGCCGAAAGTAAGAGCCGCTAAGTGCATCAAAGAACCGAAGATCTCGAGTCGAGTCGATCATTTTTAAGAGAGGTACTGTTAGAAGGTAAGGGAATACTGACTTAGTAAAGTAATCGAGGGTAGGTCATTGGTAAACAACTTCCTTATACTATAATTGAAAAATTTAATCATCTTGATCGAAACATTTCAAAATACAGTTAACGGAACGTTAACCTGGCTAACTTCAAATAAACTTCGGAGACCAGTGGTTCTAATATATCAAAATTTACTTACTACTACTAGTTTCCTTGGGAATATAAGGTATATGTACCAAATTGGAACATTGTCACTGGCATATTCGTAATAACGGTAAATGTTAGAAATATTTTATATGAATAAACATAGTGTAAGTGTAAATGTAAACATGGGAACTAACATTGTTTATAACTTTTTGCAGGCTTCACAATGTAGCACTTGACCTGAGTGAATTAGGTGTCTTCCTAGTCATTAAATTCCCATATGACATGGTTAATATTAATACTCTACACGATTCTCTAAAAAAAAGTATTCTTCCAAGGAAATCAGTTTCACATGCAATTTGTGTAAAGAGCTTAACGAGATAGCCATAACCAATCAGGGCCTTCCACAATGGTCACTTCAAAGCCAGAATATATATATATATATATATATATATATATATATATATATATATATATATATATATATATATATATATATATATATATATATATATACTGTAACGAATCCTCCCTTACTTGTCGCTCATCGAACTTACTGGAATATTCTCGATGACTACGAAAAAGGCGGTGCCGGGCGGTTCCGAGAATTGCTTTTATGATCTAGCAAAATCTCGAAGAAAAAGGGTTAGAATACAAAAAGGCGACCGAGAGGTAAGTGAGTTAGTCGAACAGATATTCCGGTGAGCTCAAGCCGACAAGTGGTCGTAAAAACACGCTCGAAAATAAATTTACGTTTAAATGAATTCGGAATAAGTCCGTATAGTGTTAGTGTTAGTTAAATAAATTACTATTAATTAGTCATAGTGTTATTAATTATTAAGAACCCACGAACGTAACAAGTGATGTCAGAAGTGTGGAATTAGTTGAAAGTAAACTAGGACAATGAAGAAGTTAAGTAAATTAACGGTCGCCGAACTGAAAGCGGAGTTACAGGAACGAGACGTGAACGAGAAAGCGGAACTACAGAATAAACTCAAAGAGGACATGAAGAGCAAGGGCCAAGATCCTGACGTGTTCCTGTTTGGGGGAGCGACTTCTGTGAATCAACTGATTTCGGGTATGGCATCGAAAATTACGACCCAGATGGCAGCTCAAATCTCTGATGTTACGACTAAAATCTCTACACAAAAGGACGAAATTATGGCCCAAATCTCCTCTCAGCGAGACGACATGATTATACTGAAAGGCGAAATCATGACCCAGATGGTAGAACAGAATAACGAAGTCATGGCCCAAATCTCCGCTCAGGAGGACAGAATAAGGCAGCTAGAGGCGCACCTATTCAATCAGGGCGCACCGTCGGAAATCTCTGAACAAGATTGAAGAGAAGGGCTGAACCAAGAGTCAACTGCAGAGACAGAACTAGCAAAGATGAATCTGGGGGTATCGGCACGACTGAAGCCACCGACTTTCGACGGGAAGATATCGTGGTCCAACTACCTGAAGCAGTTTGAAGCCGCAGCAAGAGCCAACGGATGGACATCGCGAGACAAAGCGGGAGCTCTAACGGTAGCGTTACGAGGAGAAGCGTTAGATAATCTCCAGGCGGTCACTCCTGAAGAAGAGGGCGACTGCGAAGAGCTGGTGAAACGTTAGGAAATGAGGTACGGACACTCGCACCTGGAGCAAGGCTACCGGTCCCAAATGAAGACTCGAAAACAAAAAGCGAACGAGAATCTGCAGGAGTTCTAGGCTGATGTGGCCAGGTTAGTTCACTTCGCCTATCCAACAGCTACCGACCAGTTGATGGAATGCCTGGCGCTGTACAAACTTTCGTCGATGGCCTACAAGACCTGGATGTTCAAAGAACGGTTCGTCTGGCGCAGCCTAAAAGTTTGGTAGATACCTTAACCTTAACCTGGCATTAGAATTCGAGGCCACTACGAAAGCGTCAAAAATCCTGGGTCAAGTGAGAGCGATGAACGACGCGGAGGACTCCAGTGGTGGCGCCAAGGGGGATTCCATCCAACAGCTGGTGAACGCCATAAAGAGCCTAGTGAAGAAACAGCAAAAAAAATCTCTTCCTTGTTGGAATTGTGGGTGACGTTGGCCATTGTCGTCGTAATCGCAAGCGGCCTAAGAAGGAGGGGCCAGTCACGTCAGGGAAGCAGGAAAAAGACCCCGTAGCTTCCATACGACATTATAATGGTAGTGTCTACATAGACGGAGAAATCGATGAGGTGAAATATGTCTTGCTAGTTGAAACTGTGGCGACCAGGACGATTCTACGGCCAGATCTACTGAAGAACCGGAGAAGGAAGCTAAGCGACTCCAGATGGCGGCTACGAACATCAACGGGCGAAGCAGCCACCGTTCGTGGAGAGACCGACGTGCAGTTTAAAATCGGTTATTGTGGCGGACATTGAGGAAGACGTGATTTTGGGAAGGGACATTATGAATGATCACGGTATCCAACTGGACTTTCATAGACGTACGATGGGGTGGGTTCGGTAGGGATTTCCATCCATCCTCAGAAGGAAGTATTTGGACGAGTGATTGTGGCGGAAGACGCAACCCTGCCTGCAAGGAGGGAGTCAATTGTAGTGGCTCGACTCGAGTGTGCCATAAACCGAGGGTGTCCTGTAATGATGGAACCCTGGAACCACGACATGGAGATGGACCGAGGCATCCTGGTAGGCAAGGCGTTAGTAGCACCCAACGACAAGATTCCCATTCGCCTGATCAATCTGAATGAGTACCCGTGACTCTAAGAGAGGGTACCAGGGTGGGGAACTGCGTACCGGCTGTGTCGATAATTCACCAAGTAGCAGCAGATAAAAGACGATGCCCTGTCAATTTCGATCAGGTGATCTCAGCGACGAGTAAAAGCCTCAACCCTCTACAGAGAAAAAAGTTGGGCAGCTTGTTACATCGTTCCAAGCCATCTTCGCCCCAGAAATTGGCAAGATAAATAGGGCAAGCATCGTCAAACATAAGATCGATACAGGGGATGCGAGGCCTATTCTACAACCGGCCAGGAGACTGCCACAAGCAAGGAGGGAAGTGGCAGAGAGGATTATTCAGGACATGGAAAATGAAGGGATATCGAACCATCTAATAGCCCCAGGGCGTCTCCATTAGCCCTGGTAAAGAAGAAGGATAGGAGCACTAGATTCTGCGTAGACTATCGGCAGTTAAATAACGTAACGAAGAAGGATAGCTACCCCTTGCCTCAAATAGACGACACGCTAGACATGCTGACAGGTTCCAAGCTTTTTCCACCCTGGACCTTAAGAGTGGGTATTGGCAGATCGAAATGGACCCTGCCGACAGGGAGAAGACGGCGTTTTCCATTGGCACCGGGCTGTGGCAGTTTAAGGAATGCCTTTTGGACTATGTGACGCGCCTGCGACGTTCGAAAGGGTCATGGAGAACGTGCTGAGAGGACTCTCCTGGAAGACGTGCCTGGTGTACCTCGACGACATCATCGTAGTCGGTAAAACCTTTGAGGAACACATGACTAGTTTGGGAGAAACGTTCAAGAGACTCCAAGGAGCCAACTTAATGATGAATGTGAAGAAGTGTCATCTACTTCAACCGAGGGTACACTATCTGGGGCACGTAGTGAGCAGCAACGGGACGGAGGTAGACCCTGAAAAGGTACGGACAGTTCAACAATCGCCGGTCCTCAAAGATAAACATCAAGTCCGGAGCTTCCTAGAACTGTGTCCTACTATCGCCGATATGTGCGAATGATTTCCGACGTTGCTAAACCGCTGACACGACTGACCGAGGAAAAACGAACCTTCCAGTGGGGCGAAGAATGCCAGACAGCCTTCGACAAGTTGATACTCAACTGAAGGAGGTCAGCTCATTTTGGATACGGACGCTAGCAACGTTGGCATTGGCGGAGTCCTATCGCAGCTGCAATGGAGGGCAGGAGCGAGACCAACGGTGGGAACAAGTACATCCTGGTGGTCATGGGTTACTTCACGAAGTAGATGGTGGCGTACGTCCCTCCGAATCAGGAAGCTGCGACCGTGGCAGATGTATAGGTAAAAGAGCTGATTTGCCGTTTTGGAGTGCCCATGGAATTGCATTCCGACCAGGGAAGAAACTTTGAGAGCAAGCTCTTCCAAAGGGTCTGCGAGAAATTGGGCATTCGGAAAACCAGAACTACGGCGTTACATCCTCAGTCGGATGGTATGGTTGAGCGGAAGAACAGACCATTGGGCAAATATCTCACCAAAGTTGTGTCTCAACACCAACGAGACTGTGTCCAGCACCTCCCCTTGTTCCTAATGGCCTATCGATCGGCGGAAAGCAAACCCACTGGACGGTCTCAGGCCAATATCCTCTTAGGCAGAGAGATGAGGCTCCCATGTGATCTGAAGTTCAGGTGTAAGTCTGGAGAAGACCTAGCGGGAGAAGACTCTGTCACCCAGCTCCGGAAGAAAATGGACGATATTCACGAGTTAGTTCGACTAAACCTCTAGATCGCCAGCGACCGGATAAAGGATCGGTATGACGTCAGGGCAGATGACGGCATCCACAGCGAAGGTGACTTATTGTGACTTTACAATCCACAGAGAAAGCGTAGGTTCTCACAAAAGTTCCAAATTTGTGGGAGGGACCCTATGTCATTAAAACCCGGATCAACGACTTCATTTATCGAATCGCCAAGATCCCCAATAAAAAGCCCAGAGTGATGCATTTTAACCGGCTAGCACCATATGAAGGAGATCATGACGAGGAGGAGCAAGTTCGACAAGTTCATGAAGACTACATGGAGCTGTCACTGGATCAGTTCATAAACGCGTACGGGGGCACCGGGAAAGCGAGGTTTGGCGTCATAAGAGAAGAACACCGCGACCTATTGGGAGTTCCTGAAGAGTATGCGCTGGCGCACTGTGTAGCCCAAGACCTGAAAATGTCCCAGGGAATAGCGGCACAATTCCGAAGATTTGGCAAGATCGAAGAACTGCGACAGCAACGGCCGGCAGTAGGGCATACTCTGGTATTAGATGATGGCGGTTCCCACCGAAAGAGTCCATTCCTCTATTTTGCCACTAAACTAAAGTCCTGTGACAAACCAACTTACCAGGACGTGTGGGACACTTTGTGCGACCCGAGGGAGGCGCTGCTGAATAGAGACGTCTTAAAACTGACCATCCCGAAATTAGCGTGCGGGTTGTACGGTCTAGATTACAGAATAATTAGGAAGATGTTGGAGATATTGTTCCGGTTCATCGGTATTGAGATCTTGGTGTGTTGTTGGAATCCTAGTGGACATCAGAGAGGAAAAACGGTGTACAGTTATTTCCATCAGTTCTCCCCGTGTAGAAACGGTTCCAGCTACAGATATCGTCATTCGTACAACGGAAGTACGTTTCGTGACGATACGACTTTAAGGCGGGGGCCGTGTAACGAATTCTCCCTTACTTCTCGCCAATCGAACCTACAGGAATATTCTCGATGACTCTACGGACAAGTTGGCGCCGGGCGGTTCCGAGAATTGCTTGTTTGTGCTAGCAAAATCTCGAAGAAAACACCGTTAGAATATAAAAAGGCGACCGAGAGATAAGCAAGTTAGTCGAACACATGTTCCTGTGAGCTCAAGCTGACAAGTGGTCGTAAAAAGACGCTCGAAAATAAATTTACGTTTAAATGAATTAGAATAAGTCCGTATAGTGTTAGTGTTAGTTAAATAAATTACGATTTAATTAGTTATAGTTAGTATTATTAATTATTAAGAACCCACGAACGTAACATTATGCTTTGAAATTGGGGCTTGATTTTTGGGTTTCTCTCAGTTTCAGAGTTACGAAAGTTTCCTCGGGAGCTAGTTTTTATAGACTTGGCTGTTCATCAGTACGGGCAATTTATACTCAGGGAAAAATCCAGGAAGTTCGTGAAAATAATTTCGAAAAATTCGAAATTCGAAAAATGATCAGTTTGTTATATTTAAGAAAAGTTTTGACAACAGTGTTATTTACATTCGGTGTGCGAAATAAAAACAAAGTTTTGTTTTAGGCGCCATCATCGGACTTAGCGTAAATGAATGCATTTACAGAAATATTAATACCTTATTTACAAATTTGCAAATTGAATAATCGGGGTGGAAACATAGTTGGGTTACGTAACGGTCTAATTAAGCAGTCTACTAAAATAACGTGCAAGCAAATACAGGCTATAGAGCAAAGATGTATTAAGGAGGAGAGTAACGTGGAATAAGCAAAAGAGAAATTACCAAACTACTTACAAAAGAGATGAGCTGAAATTTTCGGTAGACGAAAATCGGCACAGAAAATTTTGACGGTAATTACGGGTTCTAGCGGAGGTTCGGAAAACTTCTACTGTGTTACGATCAGAAAAATTACGGTGGGCAGTTGCGACCACCCAGAAGCATAGTCTATACATTACAACATTACTGTATACACTATGCCAGAAGGTTTAACGGGAGTCGAGCCTCGGAATGTACTAATGTGAATGGGTCAATACGAGCCACAGCGAATCGCCAAAGCAGTACCAACACGAAAACACTTCATAACAATAGAGACGAGTTCCTTCTCATAGGAAGCACGAATCGGAGCAGTATACTGGGTGAGAGATATTACTTTACGAGGATTTCAATGGACACTATATGTTGTCTGTATCAGCCAGGGCAATTTGCTACATATCTTCAGGATGAAAATCTGAAGGTTGATTACATAAGCTTTTTCCAGTCCCAGTTGGTCCAGTCGAAAAAAAAAGCAATAAAATTTAATAGCCATGTAACCGACATTCAAAGCATTTACTGCCACTCCATAGGCGTGCCATATTTAAAGAAATATAAAAGATTGTTACTCACTTTGTCAACGAAATTTTATGACGAAATCTCGAATTTGTTCCTGGTTTGGTTCTGTAGCATTATTTGTATGGTGTATAATGTCTATATCATTTGAAAATGAACACCTGCTGGCGTCCAAATTTAATGGCTGTAATGGACCTGCTCTAATTCTTAATACTAATAGGCATTTCACATATAAGCATGTATTGTAGCGACTAACATTTCTCCGCGCATGTACGGAGGGAAGGTTTAAACGGTACGTTACATGAATTCTACTTTTGTATAGGGTAAAAACATAATTTTTGAATGTGCTCGGTATAAAGTCGGTAATTGTTTTTTTTTAACTGGACCAACTGGGACATGAAAGAGCTTACTTAATATATTTTGCCCCCTGACTGTGATAAACTAAACGCAAAATTTAAGTTAAATAGGTTTATTTTAAATAGAGAGGTTAGAGTCATGATAGTATTACTCGTATTTAGTTAATACATTAGAGCGAAAATGGCCAGGACAGTTTATATTTAGTCAGTTCATTTTTGATCGGTTACTACTTTTGAAACATTATTCTTAGCTATAAATTTTTAAACTGATGAATTTGTACATGTTAAAGTTTTGCTGATTACTCTGAATTCTAATTACTGGTATTGTCAAAAATCGTTATCTTTACACAAAAATCCTTAGTTCTTTTGAGACTTATTCTTTCTTTTTAGGTGCTCTTGTCTGGTTAATGTGATTTCTAAAATAACTTTTAACTACCGCTACTTGCTTATGTTATTGTTTGCTAGTGAACATCATCTTTCACGTCAGTGCAATCGGAATTATTCATTTCAGCACGTTGTTCATCAGGGTTAATTTCAATATCATTTAAAGCTTTTCCTTTATACTTTTTTCTAAACTTTTGTCCATAAGAATCAGTAACTTGGAGACTTGTGTCGTTTGATAGACGTTATCAGGTAATCTGTAACCAAGTATTCCCGTCCCATCAACGGTCAACCTTTAAATCAAAAACTTCAGATGATGTCACAGATGTCAACCTTGAAAGTCGGGAAGTAATCTTCCAGGAGTATCAGTTAACAAGCGCGCATAAGAAAACGGGTTTTACCCCGAAAGTCTGTAAACCGCTATCCCTAGATGATCCGAGATACAACTAATTTAGAATATTGTAGCGAAGATGGCTGAGCCTAGAGGGCATGTATGTCCAATTCAGAGCACCAACGGTGTTCCCTGATGACCTTTCCGAAGACTGAAAGGCAACATATGGCACGAGATAGGCGTGAATAGTCAACCTTGAAATCGAAAAATGTCAGACGATGACAGCAATTGTAAACCTTTAAGCATTGTAACAATCATCACCCGGCGAATTAGACGTACGGTGGAACCATGTAATTGGGTAAAGCGTGGTTCGTTTTATACCACAATAGACTGTTGTCGCTGTCTCTCGAAGCCTCCGGGAAGGGCTAGCTGAAAATATTCTATCGAAGGCGGCTAACCTATAGAACGTACTGGACCCTTGAGAACACCGCAGTAGAGCCCTGATGTTCCCCCCGAAGACAAAACGGCAATCCGTAGATCGATTGTGCGTGAATAGTGTTTATGGTTGTTTATAGCCTCAAAGACAGAAGTTAGACGTTGGTAGTTATTGTCAGCCTTAATAGAATTGGAATTATCCGAGGATTTGGACTGACGATAGGATCTTGAGGGAACGCAAAGCATGAACCGTTTTACTCCTAATGACTGTTTGTCGCTGTAACTCCGTACGTGGCCCGATTTAAGCGTGAATAGCAATTACCGTTGTTTATAACTTCGAAATTGGCGAACGACAGACGATGACGAATATTGTCAACCTTAAAGAAATTGAGACAGGTATGCGACTCATCTGAGGACTTAGACTAAGCAAGAATATTCCGCTTTAAACTCCAGTAGACTGTGGCTGTCCCACGGGGGCCCCGAATAGAGCTTACTTAGAATATTCTATCGTAGATGACCAGAGACATATTCGACCTTTCAGAGCACCACAGTAGAGTCCTGATCATTCTCCCGAAAACAGAAAGGCGATCCCTGGTCCGATTCAGGTGTGATTAGCGTTTACCATTGATTATAACCATATTATAACCTCGAAATCTAAAACGTCAGACGATGACAGCGGTTGTCAACCTCCAAATCGGCAGAACACCAAACAATGACAGCTGTTGTCAACCTCCATTCGTTTGTTACGGACGTGATACGGAGGCATAAAGAAATAAACCAATTTAAAAGAATGCACTTACACGTTGCCCTACCGAGGCAGTAGATGTCTTTGTTCCTCGGTGGCTCCGTGTATAATTGAAGTAGAAAGTTCGAAGAAAACGACTTAGATCCAAAAAAACCGTGCGCGCTCCGATTAAAGCACTGGCAGTGCTTCGCAACTTAACCCTATTGACCCTGCCGAAGGCAGGAAGCGGTCCACGGCCCTAGATGAGCTTAAATGCGTACAAAGTATACTCTACCCTCAAATAATGACATAACCTCCACGATAGTTGTGATAACTGTCATTTCTGAAACTACGTATGCACGTTTGTCAGGTATCCCTGTATAAAACCGTTCTCACAGCGACCAAACAAACATTACAAGCGCATAGACACAAAAAATAAATAAACAAAAGAAACAAAGAAACCCACCTTGTCACGGAAGCTACTATGGAAGGACCCCGGGGGCTGTAAAAAATCCCACCGAGTTCAACGGAGCCCTCCTGTCGCCGGAGACGGGTGTGAACGTTTGCTTTTTATCTCACTCCGTATCCGAGCAGTCGGTGGCAAAATCACAGGTTTATTCCATTTCTCATCGTTTGAGTCTTTAAACACCATACTACTAATTTCGGTTGTCTACTGTCGGATGACTAATTCTCGGAAACGTTTCGTGTCTTGTCTTTCAAGTTACGAGAGCCGCTTTGGCAGAAACTGCAAAATCATCAAAAGATCACATAAACGCTGCGACAGCAGACCATCCTAAGATTACTACATTTTCTGTTTTTAACTCACTTTCTGTTTAGCCTCCTCGCGATAAACATCTATTGTAAATTAATCGTGAATAAAATTCTTTTTAAAAACAATCTCTGGATTGCCGAATTTATAACTTTCATTTCTTTTTTGTATCCTCATACATAAAATTTGTATCATTTATCAGGATTCAACGTATAAGTAACTCACTTGCTTGGTTTAGAGAAATCTATATCAGCCGGCGGGCTTGATGCTTTGAACGTTTTCATTTCGGGGTCAAATTTACCGATTCTTCTGGAACCTTCCACTGCTACATCAAACATTGACGCATTTATTGCATCAGAAGAACATTTGTCGTCGTTTACTGCTTTTCTTATTTCCATCACTAGTTTTTCTATTTCTCGCATTTTATTTGAATACACAAGTGCCATTTGTTTGCGCTTATGTTTTTTCAGATAATTCCACTCTTAAAAGTTTTTTATTGCATAGTCAAGAGCTCGTGCTCGTGTAGTTTTACACATTGAACTCTGTACTGTCACAGAATACCTACAATTCATACCTACTTTCATACTACTACTAAAAGTATGAATTGTGGTATGTAAAGTCAACTTGCCCCCCCCTGCGCCATCGGCTGGCGACGCCCTTGATTCAAACATCGAATATGATCAATCGCCTCATCCGTTGCAATCAGGAAATCAGTGAAGAGTCCCTCATAAGCTCGGTTAGGACACTCCTCCACAATGTGTGGGATAGTTTGCTTTTCATTTCCGCAATCGCATTTTGGTGATGGTATCTTCCCCCTTTTATGGAGGGCGTCGGCACACCTACCATAGTTAGTGCATATTTTGTTCAGTGTCGACCATACTTTGCGTGGTTGGTCGAATCCAGGGAGTTTTTCAGCAGTGAACAGTAGGCCTTGGCATTGCAAAGGGCAGTGATTTTGCCAGTATTGTTCCCAGGAATTTTGAACATCGAAGTTTTAGGCCATCAGTTCTTTGGCGGTAGTTAGTGCTGGTCTTCTAAATTTTAATCTTCTGCGCTCCAAGTCAGTCGTGTCACTATGTATGGGTAGTTGAGAGTTAATTATTAATCGTTTGATACTCTCTCAGAACAGCATGCTTGCGCCGTACTTCTGGTGGAGCTATGTGACTCAGAGAGTAGCCAGGCAGTAGGAGTAGATTTTAACGTACCGCTAATGGTGCGCATAGTGTCGTTCAGCACCACATTGACCCTGTTCATATGTGTACTATTAATCCATACGGGAGCGCAGTATTCCGTCACAGAATTGACCTGTCCCACTGCTGATGTGCGTAGTGTATTTGCTGAAGAGCCCCAAGAGGTGCCACACAATTTGTGGATGATGTTATTCCTTGTCCTCATTTTAGCTACGGCTTTTGTCAGATGTTCCTTGTAAGAGAGTGTCCTATCCAGCGTGACCGCAAGGTATTTAGGGTGTTTGTTGTAATACAGATGTTTCCCTTCAAAATCATCCCTGAGCTCCCGCACAGCTGAGCGATTACAGAGTAGGAAACATGATATTTTTTCTTAATTGGGTTTGACCACAGTCTCCATTTGGGAAAATACCCACTTAAAAGCTTCAAGTTGGAGTTCAGAGTATTCTCGGTAGTTTCAAATGATTCGTGTTGGGTGGCTATATCCCAGTCATCTACATAGCCAAACTTCCTGGACTGTGTGCGAGGTATGTCCGAGATGTAGAGACTAACGGAGAGAGGGGCGAGGACTGAACCTTGTGGTAATCCATCATTAAGTATTTTGGTGTAACTAGTCTTCTCTCCTATAACCACTTTGAAAGTTCTTCCGGCGAGCATATTATCGATAAGGCGTCTATAGTCTGTCTAAAAATGAGGCGAAGTAATAAAAACTCATTATAAATGCAAAACCGATACAAGGTGGCACCCACTAAATGTGTCGAGTTCTCTAATGTTTTGCACGCTACCTCCCCTAATCTCTTTATATTACGAGTGTTTCTCCCTGAACATCTGCTATTTTGTGCGTCTCGACACATGCGAAGAACCACTCACTGGCGTACGGTCGGGAAAAATGACGAAATGTGCAATAATCGATAACTGAAAAAATTACGTGTGCGTGCGTGCGTGTGTGTGTGTTTGTGTGTGGGCGCGCGCTTGAACGAGATAGAGAGGGAAAGAAAGACAACACGTCAGTACATGTATGGTCGTACATTAATTTATGAAATTTTGCGGCCCTGAGAAGGGCCAGTTTATGAAAAGTTTTTCCCAGCCGTCACCTTCTCCTTGGTAACCTCAGTCGTCGTCGTCATCGTCGAATTCTTCCCAAACATCGGAATCTGAAGAAGAATCATCATTTGGGTTGATAATAATTGGTTCTATCAACGACTCCGAAATGTTATCTAACTGAAACATTTGGTCTTCTATTTTCAGAACGTGATTTATGCATTTCCGCCAATTTTCCTTGGAAACTTTACATATTGCTTCTTTAAGCAAATTTTTGACATCTGCTAATTTGAACGTTGTATTTGTCCTCGCCACGTCACCTTTTATTTGTGCCCATATTAGCTCAATGGGATTCAGGTCGCAGTGGTACGGAGGAAGCCGAACCACTGTTATTCCTTTCGCCTTGGCTAATCCATCGACGACGTGCCTTTTAAAATCACCTTTACGTGAATTGGCTAAACGCAAGAGTTCTACTTTTAATAGGTTTTCGGCACATTGGATCTTTTTCGAGGATAACCATTCTGCGATACGTTGTTTTCGCCAAGAGCTATTTGGTAATTTCTCTTCTAATCGGGAATGGTAACTAGCGTTGTCCATAACTATTACGGAACCATTCGGAATTAGATCGATCATTTGACCAAACCATTCTTCAAACACGTCCGCAGTCATTTCTTCATGGTAGTCTCCTGTCTTAGTTGATTCAAAAATTAGTTCTCCCCCTTCAACGAAACCATCCTCGCTTCCAATGTGGGTAATAATAAGCCGTCGCCCTTTACCCAACGAAGGCTTTAAACCGGTGGACCAACCTTCTAGAAAAGATTGCCTTCGATTAGTTACACTGGTATCTTGCCAAAATTTTGGTACGGAATGTCCTGCGTTAATCCAAGTTTCGTCCAGATAGAAAATTTTTTTCATTTCTAGATATATATATGACAATAGTCAATGAAAAAGTAAAGCTTATTTTTGGTACACAAAAATTATATACCTTAAAACTGTCAAATTGGATATTACAAGTTTTTAAGGTGTTACCGGTATTTTTCAATAAATGATGAGGATCATAAAGGATTAGTTTTTCCCCACTCACCAAGAAGAAAGGTCCTGCCCTTGATCAAAATGGCTTTTAGTGGTATCAAATCAATCTATTTTCCTGTCGTTATTAGAAAAAGAAAGTAAAGAAATACGTTTATCGCCCTAAAACTGTTACAACTTGGAATACAACTGGAGGTCTTCAAACTATTGAATGCCATACTTGAAATGCCTCCTGCTAATAAAAATTAAAAAGTCACTTTTACCTAATAAATACTGCTGCCTGGACACCCCTGAAATTAATAATAAAATAAACTACAACATGGTAAATCTGTAAACTTTTTATACCTACACAAATACATTGAAATGGAAAAACATAACCTCCAAACTCTGATCGCACGAGCAAGAAGTCATGTACATGCTGTACAACGCGGTACAAACTTTGAATAGATTTGTTTTTATTAATATATCTATCGTATCTTTAAACATTTTCTAATGGCGATTTTCTATTACCGTCTTGTTTTCCTAAGTAATTTAACTTAATATGAAACTCGATTCCTTTATATTTTAAAACGATCCTAAAATGTGGATATGCTCACGTTCTATGAGACATGCCTGGAGCTGTACCTAAATAAATGATCTTTCAGAAAGAGAACAAAAGGGATCATCATTTTGAATGTTTTATTCTGTATTTCACCATCCTTAAGGTTAGATTTTTGTACCTTAACTTGTACATTTTTACCGATAGTGTTACGTTCATCTTCTTTTTCATAATACGCACTTTGTGCAGTTGGCGTAAAAATCAAGAAAAACTGTTCTTGTTTTATTGCACCCTGAGAACATTCCAGTATTGCATTGTAAAGTATGCGCATGTTAAAATGATTTTTAAAGCATATCCCATGCATTAAGCGATGAATAGTGGATTTTCAGTACACCGCTCCACATTCAATCGTTCGAAAGCAATATGTACAAATTCTTCAGGTTAATTTCAGTGACGAGTTGTGATAAAGAAAATATGTTTTCGTTTGCTATTGGTTTTCTGAGAAAAATTCTGAAAAATAAAACAAAAATTTGAATTTTTGGTCCATGTTCCACCATTCCTAAAATTTATATAAAAATGTATGTTGATCAACGGTATCATAATGCATCCTACATATTTTTTCTCGATCGTGTTTAGCATATTTTTTTATTTTATAAATTTTTGAATATTTTCGAACGTTCTAAAAATTTGAATTTCCCACAAAGGATCCAAAAAAAATTTTACATGTGCATTTGGTTGCCGAACTTATATGCAAAATCTCACCACGTATAGTTGGAGTGCACAGGAGATAGAAAACAAAACTGAAAATTTATAATTACGCAGTATCTAGGTCACCTAAACCTAAAGGTCACCTAAAGATCTAAAATTTGGCATTAAAGGGTAACTTTTTATATTCGATCCAATTGTCCGAGTGATGTAAAACCTCTTTAGCACACCAGATATGCAACGTTACTAAAATGCATTATTTGATCAGAGAATCACTTTACCAGTTATCCTTGTACATTACAGTTGAAAAAAATTTAAGAACTCTCAAAATGAACTCGCAGAATTTTCAGAGTTAGAAAACTATTCAAAACGAAGCCAATCACGAAAATTTATCCTCGCCACTGCTGTAGTGACAATTCTTGGTGCATACGACTTCTCTCTGTGATGCATTTCTTATTTCCAACTGAACTCGTTTATTTGTGTACCAAATATTATTAACTTTGATTGTAGTCATAAAATTTTATCCTACTTATCGCCTTGCCTTTTTCCCATTAAAATATCAACTCTATCAAAAGTCAAATTCCTTTTTTCTTTTTGTTTCAATAAAACATGGTATATGAGCCCATAACGAAATATATTTTTCTAGTAGTTTGCCGCAAACTCCATCAAAATCGATTTAATTTTATGCGAGATATCCTGGAACGTGTTTTTAAAGAGGCACAAAGCGCTTTTAACTGTATACCTAACCAATCTAACTTTTTAATGGACAATTTTGAGAGTGACCAAAAAACTTACATAAGTTATGTTATATAAGTTACAGTTATATAAGTTACAAACAGGAAATGAATGTATGGGCGTTGACTTAATTATCGTACTTAATATATGCCAAACCAAAGAACATAGCCACGTGGGGAAACCGGCTCAGTCTCTAACACAAAAGAAGAATAAAACAACAAATTTCGTACAATGTTTATTAAACAATTGGCAGTATGAAACATCATATTCACCAACTTACTCAATTACATATAACATATAGTTACAACCCCTACTCTTATTCACATTCAAATAAATTTGATCTCGGTGGTTTGACTTTAATAAATTAAAAGATATTACAGATACTTTGGTTCAGTTCGGTTTTTAGAAAATAAGTTGAGGATGAACGTAAAAGGGCAGACTTTGGTTAAATTTCGTTAGATAAAAATGAGTTAAAAAAGGTATAAATAACAAAAAGAAGAGTAATCAATGTAATCAATTAAAATTTAAAAACAAAACTGATAACTGAAACATAGCACAATATTCTTACGTAAAAATAACAAAAATGATATAGCATTGATTGCCGCGTTAAACTTATAACAAAAAAAAAATACAAATCAAAGATTTAATATAACAAGACAATCTATGTGCAATTACTATAAAACTAAATGTATAACACAAGTGCCATACATTTCAAAATTTGAAATATTTCCAAGTTAGATACAGTGAAAAATAATTTAAATAAGTTTATTAAGAGCTATTTTAAGAAGCCACAAAAATTACGCCCATAACTCGACAAACTAACATAAACTGACAAAGGCAGTTGCGTTTGCAGTGTTCATTTCAGTCGATCAAGCGATTCAGCTCTTATGTTATATAATGGCGATTTTTCATCATATAGATGATGACAAGTGTAACGAGTTTCTTTTGTGCATTTTAGATTGACTTTGGAACTAATATACTCAAACAACTGACAGAAATACGCAATGTAAAAAAATGTTAATACTATAATTTTACTAGTTAGTTAATACTACTAGTAATATTAACTATTACTATTATTATTAGTAATAACTATTAACAATGTATTCATTTTAATTTTATTTACATGTATAGACACTTGTGCTATTCTGTACAGATGGCTTCTAATAAAAATCTCTATTAAAAATATCAACCAAACAATTACAAACTTAACCTAAACAGAAATAGGTTTAAGTGTCAAGGAATCGATACAAAAGATCTAATTTAAAAAATGTAAATCACAATCTACAGTAAATTATTTCGGCCTACCACTGCTATATACAGAATATACGGTATATAATTACACAATATTACGACCAAATAAAAGTAAAACAGTGGAATTTTCATACAAATTATAGACGGTTAAATAGAGATGCCCTGTAGCTTTTTCAAATTTTCGAATTTAATTAGGAAATACACAATATTTATTAATTTATCTAACCTTAATTAACTAATATTCTATTTACAAAAGTTGTACTATTTTCCAATTAGCATTGGAGATATATATGTGTAAATATGTATATATTTACA
This sequence comes from Cryptocephalus primarius, assembly GCA_963576515.1. Taxonomy (NCBI): domain Eukaryota; kingdom Metazoa; phylum Arthropoda; class Insecta; order Coleoptera; family Chrysomelidae; genus Cryptocephalus; species Cryptocephalus primarius. Next base: position 32,345,420 of record OY754936.1, on the reverse strand, counting down.
TTTGATATTACGACATAAATACAATTTTGTACATAATAAATAAAAATACTTAGTTTAGAAGCAAGATCAAATTGATGAATCTTTTAAAGGCAGTGATAAAATTGAATACAACTGTACATTTCACACTCATTGAATAAATTATGCCAATTAAATTAATTATGGGTATAAATTGAACACAAAATTTACAGTCAATGTAGCATTTTAGCTTTCTTTACAGCTAAAACGTACAAATTAGTTGTACATTTACTTTTAAAGTTGTATTACAAATACAGAAACGGAGATCTTAATCACTAATACAAGCCTTTCAAATGTTTAGAACATTTTCGCATACAATTTCTAGTCGTGAGTAAAAATAAAATTGGAACATAAATCCAATAATGACAATATTTTCCATTTTAAAATCGAATCTAAGAACATCGCAGTTCTCATTGCGACTCATATTAGAAGTCATGAAGTCAATAAAAATGTGGACATGCATGTATCCACATTGTTCACTGAATACAAGGAAACACTTGGTAAACTGTTGTTGCTTTGCAAAAAAACAAACGCCATAGTAGTTACCATAAAAATGTCCCTTTCCATTGGTATGGCTGATGTTTATCGGCGTTTGGCGTAGTTAAAAACGTTCATACAATCTTATTAAGATTCAAGTGTCACATCACTGCAAATCATCCAATGACAGCCATAGACGTTTTCAGAAAAAATTAGTTTGATATTCACAAATTTTACGCCAAATTTATGCCTTTTCTGGGGCCTTAAAAGGAAAAATCCTAGTTTAAAATAAATTCCAATGCAAAATGTGGCAGACTCCTCATATTGAAACCGTAATATAAGTAATATAATAAAGAATAGCAGAGAAGTTCAATGGTTACAAGGGTTATGTAGGAAATTTCGCCCACTTCGTATCAGCGGAAAAGGTTCAGAGGTCCTGTATGTCTGAGAGTAGGTTTTCATTATTCGCTTGTCAAAATTATCAGCGGATGAGTGTTTTAACGGTGGCGGTGAGTTGCTTGTTTATGTAGTTATTGTTTTTGTTTTTTAATATTTTTGTGATGTGGAGTGTCAAAAAAAAACATTATTATTTACATTACAATGCTTACGCAGCAAGAGATTGTGAAAGTAAAGTTTTGGAGGTAGACGTAGTTTGAATTTATGGAACTGAAATATTGATTTACTTCCAGATAGAAGCAAGATTGTAGAGAACATTTTTGTATTTATTTCGACAAAATAATGGCAACTGTAACAATCCGTCGCCCATACGATTTCATTGATTGTTTAAAACACTGTTATGCTTTTATTTCTTTCACTAGGAAACAGAATTGTGAAGGACATGCCAATGAAATGCTACTTTAATTAACTGATTATAGATCCTCCCCCACAAAAATTTCAATTTGGCGATACAATTGTGAAAAAGAATGACGTTTTTCATTTTGGTAAAGGCTGTCAATGTGACAAACATTTAGAAAAGGCAAAGTATATTAGTGAATATTTGACAAAAAAAAACTTCAAAAAATTCATTCATAGTCCAATCAACAGGCTGTTTGGAAGGAAAACCGAGATAGCAAGAATCAACAGCAAGCAATGGGATTCAACAGAGAAACCATCACTAAATAAGACATCATTTATGACAAGGACATCAAACTTGAGAAAATTGTATACTTGACAAAACATGGCCAGATTTTTTTAAGAGGTGAATAATCCAATCCTGAGTGCAACAATATGCCAACTATGAATCTTCATATCTCAATCGTTATTGCATCGAAACATTTTTTCTGGTTGTAAAATTTTCAGAGTACCTTTTATGTATGCTATATAAAGTGGATCAATCTTCAAATATCCCAATGAAATAACGCATTTATTAATTTTGTAACAATTAAATTTTGCCAAATAATTGAGTTAAATTTTACGTATGTTCTCAAAAAAATAAAGAGATCAGCAATTAGTAACAATGTTTATTCATATTATTTGTCTAGGCATCAAATTTGTTCATAAATTGAGGTATATTGTTATACACTCTTTCTCTCTCTCTCTCTCTCTCTCTTTCTCTCTCCCGCTCTCTCTCTCTCTCTCTCTCTCTCTCTCTCTCTCTCTCTCTCTCTCTCTCTCTCTCTTTCTCTCTCTCTTTCTTTCATAAACTATTTAATATATCGCACGGAGCTTTACCACATCTTTTCCGTATTAGAAAAATGATCATACTCGACTGTGGGCCAATTTTGTTGATGTTTACCATAGGTCTTATGTTAATAAAATAAAGAAATGAAAATTTTAGAGAACTTGGTATTTTGCAACTTCCAAAGGACAGATTCAAAACTTTTAGAACAGCTCGTGTTGCAGATGTCTTTGTAAGCCTACAAAACAGTGTTCCACAAATTTTTTATACAATTCAATGCAAACGAACCAGACGTAAAAAATTTAAAAAATTGTATACATTTAGTTTTTTTTTCAACGACAAATGGCAGTTTTTAACTCTGTCGACTGCACTACATCTGTAAGGCTTAGAAGAGTATGCAAATTCAGACGATTCAACAATATTTTCTCATCTAAAAGCATATAATGATGCTGAATGACACTTTGGTATGTAATCTATTTGGGCAATTTTTATATTTATATTATTTGGATAGGGCATATCCTGTAGACATGTACATAATTATACTTAACTTTACTCTTCTTTATGCTGTTACATTGCTTCAGAGTGAAATTGACTGTTAAAATATATTAACAGAGATTTTAAAAATGTAAATAAAAATGAACTTATTGTTTGGCAAGATCTGTGAAGAAATGTATAAAGATTTATTTTCATAAAACATTGGGTAAATAATTAGTTAATATTAAATATAAAGAAATTTTTTACTCTGGTTCTGTCAACAATGTTGTGATAAAGAACCTTTTTGAATACTTTCCCAGCATTTCCGCCGCGGACCTGTTTGAAGTCCACTGAGAGCAAACTCGAGCCATAGACTACAGCTATTCATTAAGCCGAGTAACACCATGTTTGCGATGCTCCTTCTATCTCTATGTTACGCAAAGGGTTCAAAGTTCTTTCTCTTTCTCACGCGCTGTCTTCTTACTCCGCAGCATCATACGAGAATAAAGGAGAGAGGCTAAAACTATGTGCTAGAGAGAGAGAGAGAGAGAGAGAGAGAGAGAGAGAGAGAGAGAGAGAGAGAGAGAGAGAGAGAGAGAGAGAGAGAGAGAGAGAGAGAGAGAAAGAGAGAGCGCGGAGAGAAAGAGAGGACAAGCAAATCGTCTTGTCATCGCTCATAGTTGCTTGCATGCTCAATCTACGCAAGTATAAGTCTATGACTCGAACCTCTCTTTTTGATATCCATCTAGTATAGATGCGAGATTTCCACTGAAATGGTTTGTGCGCAGTTGCATTCGAATGGCAGGCCGACTCGTCGCAAAATGTGGGGCTAATTTAAATTTTAATGATTTATACCAATCAGAGCTCACCGTTACTCGATTGTTACTCCTCATGAACCATTTCAGTGGAATTCCTGTATCTCCGCCTTCTAGTTTATTCTTTATTCTGCGATGAAACCGCATACGAAGTTATAGCCCGGTATTACTCTTTTTTTAAATACTATGAGGACCCAAAGACTAACAGTTGCATACATAAATCATGAAAATGTCGGGCGTGTTTAATAAATCATCCCATATATTTTTCTGTTTCTATTTCTCATTACAAGCCATTAACATATTACGAAGTGGTTTCATATAATTCATGAAAAATGTCGATACCTTCAGGTCCATTATTTTAAAATTACAAATAAATAATTAAAAACCTCACTATCCTTAGCTTTGTTACCAACGTTTTATATTACACCATGATTACTTCAAATAGTTGCATGAACATACTGGACAGATGAGCCAAGTAGCCCCTTAGTGAAGAATATCCACTAAATGATTAGCCTGTATGTATACACTTAACAATCATACAAGCGTTAATGGATTATTTAAATTACAACTTTATTTTAAATGAATGTAATAGGTTTGTTTAAGCAAACAGAAAACATGTTGCGGACATGTTACTTATAGTTGCCCATTTATGTACAGACAATATTGTCGTTGGTAAAGCGGAAGAGAAAATGGTGTGGACGACTAAAAATAAGATGTAACATCATTTTGTTCGCTGAAACACACCTTAGATATAATTTAATCACCAAAAAATTCAGAAATAACCCACAATTAACTACCAAAAACACTATTTTTTAAAATGAAAAAGTACTTTTCAAAATCCTACTGAACTCATCCGGACAGCGTGTTTCCAACACACAAGGGCCAGACTGCAAGTTGTTTCCAATGAAAAGGAATTAAGTTTGTTCAAGTGTTAGAAATTTCATCCAAACATATTCTGAAGTAAAGAATTTGGGAATAATACAGAGTTTCTGGACGTCAAGTGATACTATCAGCATTATAAAAAAGATAATTCAATACAATCTCAAAGCTTTACTTTATTAAAATGGAGAAACATCATATTAAAACTAAAAATACTTATACCTAACTTTCCCGATTTTTAAAATGTTATATTATCTATATATATAAAACACACACACACACACACACACACACACACACACACACACACACACACACACACACACACACACACACACACACACACACACACACACACACACACACACACACACACACACACACACACACACACACACACACACACACACACACACACACACACACACACACACACACACACACACACACACACACACACACACACACACACACACACACACACACACACACACACACACACACACACACACACACACACACACACACACACACACACACACACACACACACACACACACACACACACACACACACACACACACACACACACACACACACACACACACACACACACACACACACACACACACACACACACACACACACACACACACACACACACACACACACACACACACACACACACACACACACACACACACACACACACACACACACACACACACACACACACACACACACACACACACACACACACACACACACACACACACACACACACACACACACACACACACACACACACACACACACACACACACACACACACACACACACACACACACACACACACACACACACACACACACACACACACACACACACACACACACACACACACACACACACACACACACACACACACACACACACACACACACACACACACACACACACACACACACACACACACACACACACACACACACACACACACACACACACACACACACACACACACACACACACACACACACACACACACACACACACACACACACACACACACACACACACACACACACACACACACACACACACACACACACACACACACACACACACACACACACACACACACACACACACACACACACACACACACACACACACACACACACACACACACACACACACACACACACACACACACACACACACACACACACACACACACACACACACACACACACACACACACACACACACACACACACACACACACACACACACACACACACACACACACACACACACACACACACACACACACACACACACACACACACACACACACACACACACACACACACACACACACACACACACACACACACACACACACACACACACACACACACACACACACACACACACACACACACACACACACACACACACACACACACACACACACACACACACACACACACACACACACACACACACACACACACACACACACACACACACACACACACACACACACACACACACACACACACACACACACACACACACACACACACACACACACACACACACACACACACACACACACACACACACACACACACACACACACACACACACACACACACACACACACACACACACACACACACACACACACACACACACACACACACACACACACACACACACACACACACACACACACACACACACACACACACACACACACACACACACACACACACACACACACACACACACACACACACACACACACACACACACACACACACACACACACACACACACATGCGCAATCTCTCTCTCTCTCTCTCTATATATATATATATATATATATATAATGGACAAAATAATGGACAAAAACTGCAATTAAGGTGGAGAAGGTAACAATAGACACGTACGGTGCCTATTTGGAAGGGTTTGAAACAAGCAATAAGGAAAACACAATAAAGGACACCAAGCGGCCAAGCGCACATTTGTGTTTTCAGCTAAACAACCGACGATTGTTGATTTGTAAAAGTGCCGTCGGATATAGCCACCTAGATGATAGATCCTTGCCCAGGAAGAGTAAATGAAACAAGGTGGATCGCAGATCTCGTTATTTGTACTATCTAGCACCGCATTACAGTCCACCTTGTTTCATTCACTCTTCCTGGGCAAGGATTCATCACCTAGGTGGTTAAATCTGCCACTGCGGGGACGCTTTTACAAACCGACAATTCTTGGTTGTTTGGCTGAACTCACAAATGTGCGTTAGGCTCCTTGTGTCGTGTCCTTTGTTGTGATTTCCTCATCGCTTGTTCCAAACCCTTCCGAACAGGCAGAACCAAGGTTCTCCATCTTAGCTGCGGTTTTGCCCATTATGTTCGCCCCAATATATATATATATATATATATATATATATATATATATATATATATATATATATAACAAAATCACAGTAGTGCCAAAGGAAAATGGAAGAATAAAAATTAGAAGGAATGGAGTGCTAATAGAACAAGTTAATATCTTTTAATACGGGTATTAAAGGGATTATTAGAATAGAAACGACTAATAGAGCAATGGGAAAAATATACAAATCATTCTACAAGTTGATTCTCATGTATACCTGATTCGTGTGTGGTATCAACAAATGAAAGGAATAAAAAGTAGATATAATTAAAAATTTCGAAATAAGGGAATAACATAGAATTTATAGAACAGAGACAACTTTGGTGGTGGGACCATTCATAAGAACTGAACAGTTCAGTGTCAGATTCATGAATTTGGGAATGTTAAAGATAAACACTATAGGAAACTATGGACAGGACAGTGGAAAAAATCTTAAAGAAAAACGTAAGTATTTCAATTATCAAATCATTTGGTTCTACTCTAGAACACCAAAGTAACGAGATTGTATTGAATCTCGTTTATCATACTGCCAATAGAAATGATGAAAATAATAAAATATAGATTTGTTACACTTGAACTGATGCCTTAAAACCTGCTGAACTCCACAAATACCCGTAAAACTTCAATATACTGAAATGTCTTGAGGACTGGCCACGTAAAATACTTATGATTAATATGCTGAAATCTCTAAGGAAAGCAATATTGCACACACATTCATTCCAATATTTCCACCTTACATCTGACAGCCGTTACGAGTTAAAATAACCATAATGAAATCTAGCGACTCAATACAACATTAAAACTAATGAGGATATGATAAGGTATACCGGAGTTGCTCTGTAAAATTACTGCAACTGCGAACTTTGTAGTTAAAATAATGTCAATTTTTCCAATTATATTGACGAGATGGGCCCCACTCGTCATTAATATTATTGTGAAGACCATTTTGGTTATCTTTTTTCCAATCCCAATCTTTTCCTTTAGGTCTAAACTTATCAGATTTCTCCTCATGTTTCCAATGTTCCCGATAATAGAACTTTTTCTTAAAATGAGTATCAGGTTTTTTTCTTTCCTCAGGATAACGCTGATATTTTAAAAGGGCTGGATTAAGTCTCGTGGGGCTCTTCTCTATGGTAATGATTTCAGGGCTGAAATTAATGGAAAGGCCGTTTGAAGCCATCGGGGATGATGGAGAGGGAGTTCTGGGAGGCCCCGAATCGTCAGTGTTCTGATCCAGAAGTGAAGATGTTTCGAAGTACGATTTAGGTGTTATTTTTAGCAACGTCGGTTTGGGATTAGGATTTAATTTTAACGTGTGTTTTGAAGGGGGAACAATGGAGACAGGAGGTAAGTCACCGTGGCCGTGACCGATTCCAGAATCTGGAGAAGTGTTACAACTCTCGTTACCTTCCGTAGATCGACGCCTCTTGTCCAATTCCGTTGAAGCGAATGCTACTAATCGGTCAAACCCGGAAGAGATCCTGTCTTGCCATTTCGCTTCTTCGCCTTCTTCTTCAGCAACATCAGCATCTGCATACAAGTTATTTCATATTTTAGATAACTGTTTTGTGAAACATTGATTAATATTATGTATCATTAATTCGGAAAAAAATCAATTAAGTAAAGCGTGCTGGTGGAAGTTTCAGTCTTTATTTTTAAAGCTCGTTATAAAACTAATCTGAAAACGGGATTATACGAAGTACGTTTATTAGTTAGGGTTTGTTATTATTCTTTGGTATTAATGCAGATCAAGTACACTCTTGCCTAAATGAAAGATCAAGAGAAAATTAATATTACGAGAACTGATTCAAAAATGTTTCTACTGGGACTCAAAAACTCTGACTTAGCAAAATATATATAAACAAGCAAATAGGCAACAGAAAAGAGAAATATTTACTAGAACAAGAACTGAAAAAGCGAATGTAGCTATTTATAGCCAGTGGGTGTTAAGAACCCTTCCATGTAAGAAGTATTTTCTCATTTCTTAGAAACGTTAAATGTCTTTAGGCATATCTGAATTAAATCAATTAAATTGACAAAACTAGATAGCTCTAGTATTTCTTCATTAGAAAGGTATTAAATTTGGTATTCAATAAAAGCTAAATTCCACCAAATCACACTAAGAGATAAAAAAAGAAAAAAAAAATTTGAATATTTTCGCAACAGCACAATATTATGAAACCATCACCATCTCAACTAATGGAGTTAGCCTTGCATAAATGAAAAATAGAATAGCCTTAAAGCTACTTACCACCTTTTAAAACAGCTTCTAAATATAGAATGGTACAGGTATTATACATGCGCGTGAGTTTTGTGTGCATGCCTGCATGTGCTGCCTCCTATTCAACGCAAACAGACTACAGTAAATACAGTACAGTAAATACAGGAAATTTCAAACACCAAATACTATTGTTACAACCAATATAAAGTATTTTTTTAAATTTTAACATTTTTATGAATGTTAACAATTAAAAACCTATTACCGAAAAAACTACCATACACAAAATTTTATTAAAAAATATATACACTGTGACAAATAAGTTAAATTAACTTTGAACAAATACATATAAGCACTTAACATCAAGTACTCGTATTAACAAGACTAGAAAAACAATCTGCAAATTAAATACTAAACTATTTGCTGTCAAGCAAGTGAAAATATAGCTAATATACAAGAAAACAGATTAGTTACACACAAGCAATGTAGAATTAATCGGTTGCACTTTTTTTAATATTTTTTCTGCAGTACAATTATAATACAAGAAAAATACAAAACTTAAGCGTCACAAATCACATACTTAACATGAAAAATTAATTAGACTTTTTCTATATGAATCTAATCTAAAAATACTAACCACAGTAATAATGTATCTACTTATCAAGAAACAGTAAATCACCAATTAGGAATTCTCTCCAGTAAATCCCTGGACAAATTTAACCTTTTGTTCTTTAATTTTCCGGGACACCATATTATTTTATTTGATCTTTTTATTTTTATAAAGTATATATATGACGTCTTCAGTCTAAAATATAGGATCAGCCCAATTTCAAAAGGTAACTAAATTTAATGAAGCCATTATAATTGTTAACTATTTAACTTTATTAATTTTATTCATGCTCTATACAACTTTATCGATCGACAACAGTCAATCGACTAATTGGCGGCTTTCTTCCGTCGCATCAAATGAATGATACGGATACGGCTGAGAAGATGTGAACGGTGGAGCTCCGTTGCAAATCAAGATTTAATTTGGAATCGGTAATGAAGTGCAATTGAATGGGATAAAGAAATGAAAATTCTACATACTGAAAGTTACCAAAAGTTTAAAATATTGTGAAAGCCGAATATTACACATTATTTTAACAAACATAAGAAGCAAAACGCGTGGGAAGAATTGACGCGTAAAAGGGGAAAATCGGTGGAGGATTGTAAGAAAAAAAATGGAATACCTTTCGAAATTTTAAAAAGGTACTGTAGACTACCTAATAAATCGCCAGTAGCTAGAAACCGCAGGGTGACTGATAGCCTTTCCTGGGCAGAAATTGCCTTGAGGAAAGATGCCTTTCCCTCAAATTTTCAGTCCGATTGGGGATACTGAAAATTCGAAGTCATGGGATGCATCCTAGTTAAATTTTTATATACCCCTCTGATTTGCTGGAATTTTAAATCAGCCATTAAACATGTCCAGCTATCTACGCCCGACTGATCACCATCTTTGACATCCATCAATGTGACGATTTCCGTTCACTTTTTTGAAGAGTATAATGCATAAAAAATATGCCGCTGCAATGTGTTCTAGTCTGCTCATGGTAAAACGGGAAGGAAAGGATCCCACTCTAAGTCGTATTGTCAACCTGTTGATGTAATCACATAGACAAAAAAGTTGCGCGTTGCATCATTGCGTATTAGTATAGTGGAATGATACGATACAAGGATACGCAACGGGCAAGCGATATAAATGATTACGCGCCTATAGAGTTGCCAAATATTATTTTTTCTTCCTTTTACCGGGACGGATTAGTTTAAATACTGGGTTTGTTACTAGTTCCTCATCATACATATTTGTATGGCCATATTTAAAGTCTCGGCGCGACTTTCGAACCTATTCTTCCCTCATTACTATAAGTTAATACACAAGACACAACTTCCAATGAATTTCAGCAGATGAATATTATTTTGCATACAAATATCGAATTCACAATTGACGGGAGGAACCATTGTAGTAGATATTGCTATCTGAATTCATAGATAGGTAAGCGTGTGTTGAATCAAAAAAAAAACAAAACAAACAAATGTAATAGCTTCGTAAATAGCAGTCACATTTTGGTCCACATACTGTTATTCCATATGCGCCCTTTACAGAAATTCGATAAATTCGATTTGAAAGGTCCCTATCAGTAGGTGTTTGTGATTTTGTGTAGATCACGTATTGAACAATACCCATCTACTTTCTTCGTACTGTCAAATATTTAGTATTATTACTCCCTGGCACCTATTCAAACACCCCATGCATTGTCGCTTAAATTGAATAATGGTATCTAATGTAAACAAACTTATAGGTTATAACCAGTAGACGCACACAGAAAATCTAATTGAAATACTAATGTTCACCATAATGTGGTATGTTGCTATATTGCCAAATATTCTTTTCTTAAATTGAAATGTATCTGAGCGACCTAATTTACGCATTGGTGAATTACAAAATTGAGGAGGCGTACTCATTCTCAATTCTAGTCTCAAATGAATGTAGGAAGAAATGAGCCAAGGCGTTTATGAATTTGCCTCTCAATATTAAATTCTCAGTTAATTCAAAAAGTTTATTTTATTTTGTTTAACTTAATTTAAAAATGTTTAAATGTTTCAATATCTGAAATATTTAATTTAAAAAAGGTACTGATTCAAATTAGTTTTTAATTTTTAACGTATAACATTATCTAGTGGTTGAAATATTTGCAACAGCAGCTGGATTTACCAAGGCAAATAGCTCTAATTTGGCATTTAATAGCACCGGAGTTCCGACCTGCAAGTTTAATCCACTTATTCCGTATGTTCTCATTTCTCGGAATATGAACAAACGATTTGATAGGTGTTTTATTTGATATATTTTCACACTGAGGTAGTACACACCGATTATAGACTTTAGAGTTGTTTCAGTAATTTTTGAAAATAAAACATACGAATCTATACAAATATTAAAACAACGTACGTTTCGACAGCTGTCCGTTTATGTGTACCAGATGGTGACGTCACGTCAGCCGCCATGACAGATAAATGTGTTTTCACGCTAAATTTCAAATCAATCCGAGTTCAAAATTTTACATTTGTAGGATAATTTTTTTAAGAATATTTTTTTGGTAGGTGAGTAGAGATTAGTTTTTCAAAATTAGCCAACTACCACAATGTACGAGTACCTTATGAAATACTATAATGTAATGTACTCCATTACAATAAACCCAAAAAAGAATTTTTTTATCGCAAAACATTTTTACATAAATACTACCATTTTTGACTTATAAACATTTAGAATAACTTTTGTTCTATTGCTCGGGGATAAAACCTTTTTTCATATTCGAAAAGCTGACATTTGAATGTTATTATGTGTCGTTTTTTAATATCTGAAAGGAATTGAGTGTGGGTATCTCAGCGGGATATTTTTACTTAAATAACATGCTCATGCAAAATCGGATGTAAGAGATTGGCATGTGGGTGCAAAAAATGTTTAATTTTGTTCAAATTTATGTACAGAATGTAAAAAAAACGTGTGAGAATTGGGAAGTGGTTGAAGATTTAGAAGAAAAAAAATGATACGACCGTTAGAAAACGTAAATTTAGATTTTAATGTAAAGATAATGGTGTAACTAATAAAAAAATTAGAATATAATAATTTTTATTATGTTACGAGACGTACTTATTTTTAAGTTAATTTAATAATGGATATTTTGCTTTTAAAACTAATGTTACATATTCGATTTTGTAAATAATTATATTAAATGTGTGATATGTAATGTAATATGAATATTTTGCATGTTCGTAAGAGAATTTTGATTGTGTATATTTATATTAGTAAAAATAATGTAAAACCAAACATGCACAGATGTAATTTGTGAACGACAGTTTTTCTACGAAAAATCAAAATAGATGTAAGTTGAAAAGAATACAATATATATGAAACAAAAAATTATATAAGAGTAGAAGCACGTTTTCTTCTAAACTAGAAGGCCGTGGTCTGTGTAGGTCGTTGCATCCTAACGTTTCGTCCACATTTACAGTATTAGTCTTAGTGGATGAAATGATGATGTGGACAAAACGTTAGGACGCAACGACCTACACAGACCTCGGCCTTATAGCCCGGAGAAAGCATAATCCAAGATTCAGCCCGGGAAAGTCTTCACTCCAGAATATATAAAATAGCTTGATTATTACAGGATATGTAATAAAAATCAATTATTTAAGAAAATAATTTATTGAGTTTACATGACCCATTCGTATTCCTTTTGAAAAAAATTTCTTTTATAAATTATTTAAACTAATTACATTGCTAATTTAAAGATAAATTTATAAACAAACTGTGCATTTGTAATGTACGTGAAAAGTACATACAGATTTGTATCCGAAAATTTTGCATATTTAGCTTTAAACTGCTGCTAACGATGTTGCTTAAATGATGTATATAAATTAGCCGGTAAATTACGAAAACACTAACTTTTGTATACACACGCGCATGTGCACGCCCACGCACACGCACACGCACGCACGCACGCACGTGCATGCATTTTGCAAAGAAATGCAAAACAATGATTTCTTTTCATTTTTAAAAGTTCGTTGGCACTATTGCCTCAACGAACCCTGAAGTGAAAATTGGCGGTATTCGTCGTGGCACCGAAACAAATTTGGAAACGGATTTAAGTGTGTTAGTGAGATGTTCTCTATGCGCGATCTAACCAGACTATGAACCTTGGCCCGTCTAGTGTGCCTTGTGTTTTTCATGTCACCTTGTACTGTTTAATGACAACTTGTCACTCGTTGAATAGATGTTTAGCAAAACCAAGAGCGTCATATTGATTCCTACAACCCCTAAGTTATCTAGCGATAATTAGACCATCAGTCCCCTGCACTCTGCCCAAACAAAGTGAAAGTCGTATCGTTTGAAAGATATCGAAAAATAAACGTGTCTGAGATAGGCCATGTCGTAATTCTGTATTCAATGAGTTATAACGCATTTCATTTATTGAGTATATTGAAAAGTGTTATAGCGGATTGGGGCGGGCGTGATGTCATTCGAACCGTATCGATAAATACATGTAATAAAGATAAAACAAGTATTTCTGTCTTATATTAACAAAATTATAACGCTTTAAACGCCATAAAGGAAGTGTCCCACCCCTGTATATTTTAAACCGCTGGACCAAAAATTTTGAAAAAACTTCCCAAACTACTTTATCGAATACCTAAAACTTTTCCAGATTTGGAAAATATCTCTTGGTTTAAAAGTAATGTTTTTTTACGTTTTAAAGGTTCACGGGGTACTTATTCATTAATTCTATCCAAATCGTGTTGTAAGTCCTCGAACAGATGTGACTTAAAATGAAATACCCATAATTCAGTTCTAAATCAGACAGATTGTAAGAAAAAAATAATTCACTTTTATTATTTAAGCATTTGTATGCTGGGGTTGGCGCATGCGTCACTTTCCTTTGCATGAAATGTCCTTTAATCTCACACTGTTGTCAGTTGTCATACGTGGCGACGAACTTGCGGGTGGCGAATTTGTAAACAGGCGAGAAAATGGAGAACTTGCGGACGGGCGTGCAAACGTAAAATGTAGTTGGCGACTTTGCGGATATAACAGGGCATTGTAAAGAAAGGGATATTTCTAAGAAATTCATCTTTTTTAAAGAAACATCGTAAAATTTACGGTCTTATTCATAAACGCATATTACCGTTAAAATGGGTTTTAGCTTAAAATGCGTTTATGAATAAGAGGATTAATCGTTAAATTTTTTGCGTCATACTTTTGACTCACGCAATTCTTCTATCTCGCGAGAGTGAAGTTGCGGCGATACTGTCGGTTGAGAGTAATGAAATGTGTGTCCGTTCCGCGTCTACACTTTTACCAGGAACATTTAAGTACTACACTTAAATAGGAGTTGCCGATCTGCTCTAAAACAATTGGGGTATCAATGGTATGCAATTTCAATTTAAAATAATGTCCAAATTTTTTATCAGACAACCAATTCAGTGTGTCATAGACTTCCTCACAATAAGAACCAATGAAAATTAGATGGGTCTTAATCAATGACTTATACAAGAAATCACTTTTTCAGTGTGTCAGACAGTGAATATGGCTTAGAAAATTTGTCAAAGTTATCCTTTCATTGTAATTGTTTTTATTAAAATATCTGAAAAACCTACCATGATGCATAGATACTCTTTTTTATATAAAAAAAAGACTTTTAGGGCGCCTTCAATTAAAATGCCCCAGTTTGAAGGATTTCCCAATGCAGAATGTAGCAGCCAGACACTAAGTTATAGTCTGGTATGAATAATTTCTGAAATGAGGGACCCCAGGACTACTATAATATACCCCTTATGCGATCAATTATTGAAAAAATTCTACATTGTTTCAATAATATTGACCATATTATAAAGTAGGTCTACGAGTAATACTTGGTTTATTATTTATTAATTTTTCACACATATTTTCAAAATCTAAATTTTGGGAATATTTTGTGGAAAATATATTGCGTTTTAAGCGAGTAAAATATGATTACAAATCTGTGATATTGTAGGCCAAAAAAGAGACTCAAAGGAGGGAAGAAGAAGAGAGACTGAAAAAGGAAGAGGAACAGAAATAGAAACTAAGGAACTAAAAGACTAGGGAAGATGCGGATAGGCAGAAATCTGAACTGCAGGAAAGGCTTAAAAATGAAGAAAAGGAAAGGGAAGTACGATGCAAGAGAGTAGAAGCTATTACGTTGAAGACCAGAGGAAAGAATAATGCTAATTTGTCCACACAAGTAAATATTTTGGAATACTATTTTAATTACCAATTTTATTTAATTTACTTTTAATTTGCAGAATACAGATGAGAAAAAGGAAAATAAGGCTGATGATCAGGGTAGGGACGATCAAGTGAACAAAGTAAATGGGACTAAAATAATAGAACGAGAGAACGATGCGACAAAAAATGGCAAAGAAACTGAGATAGTCGATAATATGTAAGTATAAAGTTATATCAGTTGGACAAGAAACTTTTTTTTTTTTTAGAATACAGAGTGAAATAATTAAGAATGCAAATTCAATAGATACACTAAGTAGTACGGATACCTTAAATTCAAATAATTTTATTTTATTGTTAATTACAATATTTGAAAACAACATTTATTTGTATCTTCAGATTCACTGATGCAAAAAGATGTAAGATGCAAAACATTAACAATGGTTTCTAGTGTTGCAAGGTTTATTCCTGATGAGTCTGTCGTCAGAGCCAGGTATGCGAGGCTTACAGTTTTTGTTTTGAATGAACCCACCTAACTGTTTAAATCTCTATTTGAGTGAGTATCGAGCCATCTATCTTGGCATTTATGTTCTGAATGATCTTGTGTATACCATGAAGGACAGCTGTATTTCCTTTTGTACTTTAAATAATGGTACTCATGTCAAAAATCGTTGATAGTCTGTAGTGTAACGCAGCTAGAGCTTCATGAATATTAAGAATTTCTACTAAGAAGGGCCAATCCTGGAGTGAAATATGTTCATATAATAGAGGAAGTTACATTTACAAAATTCAGTGAGAAGATTGGATAGAACTAGGTCCAACATTTTGTTGCGTTTATTGTAAATCTGATTAGGATGTTGTAAGTTGAAAATTATAATGAAGTTGTTTAGAGCACACAATTTAATATTGCTGACATTGATTTGCAACTCAAAGTGTATGTTCTATGTATAAATCAGTACTTACAACTGGTTGTGTATAGACACAAAATACAAAACATGAGTAGTTATTCAACATTACCTTAGAAACTATTAGAACAGTATTGGGTGAATAATGAAGTGTAATGGATAG
This sequence comes from Cryptocephalus primarius, assembly GCA_963576515.1. Classification (NCBI taxonomy): domain Eukaryota; kingdom Metazoa; phylum Arthropoda; class Insecta; order Coleoptera; family Chrysomelidae; genus Cryptocephalus; species Cryptocephalus primarius. The sequence goes on along the minus strand of OY754936.1, from coordinate 32,328,624 downwards.
ATTTAGGGGTTGCGATTTCAGATCAGATCTAACAGCCAAAAGTGCTCCCCCTACGCTCGTCACGTTGAGTATACGTAGTCACGCTCGCGACGATCCATTGTCTAATTATTAAAAATTGTTGATCATTGTGTTGAAGCCTCTAACGTTCCTGTACGTTAAGCTTAAGTAACTTTTGTTCCTGCTAGATAACGCTGTTAGTTTAAATTCAAGTATTGATTTATATTGACAATTTTTGACAACATCATAATGAAATTCTGGTATGTTCTTTTCCTTTTCTTTTGTATTCAATGTGTGGTGTGTGCGTGTGCGTGTGTGTGTGGTGTTAGATACTTATCAATAAAATTTATTTTGTATGTTAGTTTATAATACGATAAAATATTTAGCCATGAAGTCTGAGATTTGTCCACGGAATTCTAGGGTTTGTTGGAATCGTTTTATATGTGAATTATTAATCATAAATAAGAAAGACGCATTTCAACTCTGAATAATTATCTATCCAGTTCTGCTATCCAGGCATTCTTACCAGGACAACAAATTACTGTTTTCACACATTTCTAGTGGGTTGATAAAAATCCATATGCTTTTATCTTTTGTCAGTTAATAAATTATTTGGTAACATAACTAGTACTTAGTAAATACAGAAGTCAAATAAATTAGTACTGGAAATTCTGTTGTTTTTGACGTTAATAGTATCTTATACGTAATTATCTTAATATACGTAATTACATTTTATATGTAAGTGACCGATCAACCACAACAAATAAATACAATAAAACATGAAACATAGTGAATAGTATTTTAAAATATGCTAAGGAATTGCTTACTACGAGTATTTAGGATCATACTTTAATGGATTACCTAGTAGAAATTTTAAATCATACTGCTGGCTTTGTGGTAAAGTGTTGACTGAAACATATAACTTGTAATGAAATGTTCCTCATTAATTCATTCATTATATTTCACTACTATTTTACAAAAACCTAAAACACATGATAAGATGGCCGGTATGCCACAGATGTTTTTATGCTAAAAAAGGAATTTTAAAATGTATTAGCAGATCTACGAGTCTTTCAATAAATGAAGAATATCTTTTGATTCACAACAATTTCAACGATTTAAAATTCAACAGAAAGAATAAATGATACATTTCGAAATCGCATGTATGATGAAGAAGCTTATAACAATCATTTATTTTTGTCCCCAGTGGAATCAATAGCAATGAAATTATAAAAGGCAAATTGTAAGTGCAAATTCTTTATTATTATTTTTATTTCATAATTAGACATCTTGTATTTTTTTGCTCCATAGGAATGGAAAAACACGTATTTCGTTTTTATTTGTGAAATGGAAATGTTACAGTATAGAATGTTATATTTATATTTTATTGAATTTCTCTTTAAAATATGTAAAAAAAATATTGACTGAAGAAAGGTCTCTCTTTAATCAGTGCTATAAACAAGCGTTTTTTGAACTTTCTGTTATAGTTTTTGGTAAATTATTAAGATTCACACATGTAAATAAAGGATCCTTTATATATATATATATATATATATATATATATAACGTTTAATATATATGCATCTGTATCTGTTGCATCCGGATATTTTTTGGGCGTCAACACCTCCACCAGAAACAATAAACATGCCATTTAATGAAGACATGCTTACAGGGGTATAGAAATTTAATTTTAAAAACATACAAAAATGATACATAAGTATCGCACGTACCAGACTTCACATAGGCACAATACCTCTTCGCCTCTACATATTTAAATACATTATATGAAAAGGTCCACTCTCCTCCAAATCGTGGTATATAATTGATAAAACAACTCATTCACTTTAAGTATTTAACAGATACATCCAATCATATATAATTTAAATAATGACGCAATACGTAAGTGCCATTTCTGTTTGGTGATTCCATGTGAGAGAAGACACTTTTGACATTTATGGTCAGTATGGCAAAAACAAATGTTGAATGAAATTTATTTTGGATTTTGAATATGGTTAATACCTTTAATTTCTTTATTTTATATAATGTATTGAAATGTAAATACCACTTTCTTATTTCATTAAATGGATTCTACTCGATGCATAATTGAGGTTTTGACTATTGGTATTGCAATTGTTTCTAATATTTTTTTCAAAGATTCTTTTACTTTTCATTCCATTTTATTATGGGAAATACTCTACACTTCAATATAAATAATTAATGTTGGATAGCGAAGATCATCAAATTAGCCAATGAAAACATTCGGAAATCTGACAGATTTTAACAGAAGAAGGCACTACAATTCTGCTGGTATGTACCAATAATAATAAAGGAATGTTTAGGACGTTCCGACCATCCGCGAGAATGGTTTCTGAATGTTAATTTCCGTTCGGTCTGGTTTTGTAATAGTTGAATTATATTATGGTTTTTCTCAAAATTTAAACTGGATATTACCGTTTATAACTGGTCGGAACAGATTATCATAAAATAATTCCCTTCGACATTGTTTGTGGGTTATGCGGCCGTGGTCTGTAAAGGATCGTTCGACTAAGTTTCGCGTATGAATATAATACAAAATGTTTCGCCACGGATTTAACTCAATATAAATATAGAATAATCTATGATTGGTAATATTCGCCCAAATCTAGAACTTCACACCCTTTGGTACTTCATGCAACTGTTACGGAAATTTGTCGAAAGTTCTATGCAACCATGATACGATTTTTATGTAACGCATAGACAACTGTCACGCCAATTATGAACATTTATTACGCAAATTTTTATACAACATAAATCATTTCCCAAATATATACAAGTAAACGGCACTAAGTCAACAATTTAAATGTTTAAAACTAGTAAGAACTACTTGCAAACTTTCTCGACTGAATATAATGAATTTTGTGCGACATTTAAGCAAATGACACTTGGAAGAAAAAGAAGTTCAAGATATTTTGAATTTCCCAATAGACATAAAGAAGGGTAAAAAAATGAGACGAAATATCTTGGCTCTAGTGCGATATGAAGTCAAGTTTAAAATTTTGTTAAAAGAACAAAATTAGACCCAAAACACTTACCACGTGCTCACTATAAGCGTATAATTGCTATTAAATATTTTAGACATTACAAAAAATGTATTATAAGGCCAATAAATGAAAGTGAACATTCAAACATAACCACAACCATAAAAGCGAAGAAGGAGGTGTTCAGTAGAAGGGCTTCAAATGAATTTGTGGCACGAAATGACTCCTTGATTCGGCATTTTCGTGAATTTGATATCAAGTTGTAATACCTGCAAAATTAATTAGTGGATATGATGGGGAGAAAATTTTTTATAAAGTTCCAAGTGTAGCATTGCATTTATTTATGTAACACTGCAACAAATTTGCGAACTTGCTACCCATATATTACTTAAAACATCTTTTGAGTTCAAGTGCGACAATCATGAAAATAAACTCAAGCAAGTAAAAAGAATTCGATTTTTATTACAAATCCAAAGCAATAATTCAATTTCGTCATTAGCGCTGAAAAATCTAGCAGAAAAAATGAAATAAACCCATTATGTTGCCCTTACATAAGATAACAAAATTACATTTTAGAAGTTGCAGATAAAAATATCGTTTTATTTAAGAAGGATCCTACGGATACTGTAATCTTTGAAAAAATAGTGGATACTTCATTGGCCTTTACAATTTTGTTTAATCGCAGATGAATCGGAGACATTCAGTATGTTAAAATTGATTTATATTTCAATAATGCTATAACCGTCAACCAGGCTGAACTTTTAGCACAATTCCGACTCCGAAAAAGAGCTTATTTCCAGTTACAAGCGCATAGTTGCTGGATGTAAAGGCAATAAAGCAATTGTGATTTTATTTTCGCCAAAAGTACAAAAATACATACAATTATTACTGGAAACAGGTTAAACCTATAATGTGGTACCTTAGCAAAATAAATATTTATTTGCATATCCGGGTGTGACCCATCAATGAGCTAGAGATGATATAAGCAAGTTTGCTAAATTCTCAAAAATACAGGACCCCGAAGTAATGACGTCAAATAATCGATTATGCTAACAAATTGTACCCTGATGCAAGTAATGAATTTGAATAAAAATGACTATTTTCAATTCACAAAATTGATATCCATATCAAGCCATATCAAGAAAACTTACCAAGAATTGTAAGAGTAACTTAAGATGACTAAACTGCCAAGTTATTAAATTTATTCGATGGTGGAAAATGAACAGAATGCAGAGATGTAGCACTACAAAATATTGATATTGATTCTAATAATGTATTCGTCGATTCTGATGAAAATTTGAAAAAGGACAGATTTACAAAAACAAATATTGAAACTTGCGAAGAAAATAAATAATGTTGCACTTCTGTCCAAACTAAAAAAATAAATGAAAACAGAATTAGGTTGACTGAACAACAAAAAAAAACTGGTAATTTCACATTTCAAAACACATATTAAGCACACAAAGTAGGTTCCCACGAAAAATGATGTGAAAAGCTTATGTCAGCATAAAAATGTTTTAGGAAATCTAGATTGGGTTAAAATTAAAACTCACGTCTTTAATATTTATACATGACTTAAAAAATAATCAATTTGTATTAAAGACGTCGTGATTCTGTCACATAAAATCAAAATATTTGGTTGTTATTAAACCCTAAGTAGTTATTTAATAAAATGTTACAATTAAAGCTATAGTTAGAAAGGAATTAATCAGTAATACGACCTTTATGTTCTGTTTTTCGTTAGGTACGTCGATTTATATTTAGGATTTGTTACATAAATATTTCTAACTATATTCATAATATCCTACTGTTTAAAATTATATTTATAAAACGTCATATGTAAAATTTCGATTGTTTACAAATGTTTGTATTGTACAAATGTTACCATCTATTATAAGAAAATGGTTTTGAAGTTGTAGGTAGTTTTTGTCAGTGTTACAGTAACAACACAAATATTTTTCAACTTACCAATGATTTGAATTTCAGTTAGGAACAAGTAGATATAACATACTATAATAGACGAAAGCATCTGCAAAATAGCTGTTAAAACTGTGGAAACCGCTATACCAATGATGAAGTTGTTTTATCATTATGTATGAATGTTGAATATTTTATTAGAAATTGATATAATTCCTCAGATTGCTACAGTGCAATTGGTAATGATACCAGAAGAATACATTTTACATTTTGTTATTACTATGCTTTGAAAATTTATATTTTTTTCTTTCCATTTAAATGTTTAGATGACACCCACAATATTTAAAAGTTGGCAGAATTCGCAACTTCCATATGTTGGCTTTACAAAATAGCTCTACCTAAATATGGTAAATATCATAAATAAAACTCTTGAAAAATCAAAACGAATTTTTTTAAGTCACCAAACCCAACGACAAATTGTACATACTTAAAAACATGATTGTTTTAAAAAACAAGTGTTTGACTATTTCAGATAACGGCAATGAAATTAAAATATTTTATCTCTAGGACAGAGAAGAAAATACGTTTCAACATCGTTTTTGTGGGTACATTTTGTTGGCAATTAGGTGAAGTAATAAGTACCTAATGGAAAAATTATTATCTACAATTCATATAAAATAAAATGCGCAATACTTACACTTCTAAAGAAATAAATTAATTTCGTTTTATTTAGGAATTCAATTCATAAAATGTGTTTCAATAAGATAACGATGGTTACATCCATGTCAAGAATATACGGAACAAAACACTGTAATTATATCTGTGAAACACATTTCAAAGGTATTTTAAACTAAAATCCATTTTAACGCTAAAATGCGTTTATGAATAAGACCGCATGTCTCTAGGCGTCTGAAGTCCACAGGACACGATGCATTTTTTTTTGGGTGATTGCATGGAAAAAGGCATGGGGAGTCGGCTGCTAAGTTCTGCGGGTATTTTTATGTGAGTGGGTAGACACGGTGGAAAATTGCAAGCGCATTTTGTTGACTATTATATATTTTGGATGGCAAACATATAAATGTTCGTCCCCCTCAAGAGAAAGGATCGCGAAACAGAACTATCAAAAACCACGGTTTGTTTATATTTGACCGTACTCATAGCTTTTCTTCCACTTTGACAGACGACAACGTCAAAACGCCGACGCTGTGGCCAACGTAACAAAATGCTCGTTGTTTATTGGCCGGCCTTCAAATTCCCCGAGAAAACATACAGCAAAATAAACACAAGTTCTATTCACGGAAATATGCAGCAACTTCGCCCTTGTGACGTCATTTTTCCTACCGTCTCTCCCCATGCTTTTTCCCATGCAATCACCCACCAAAAACTGCATCGAATCCGGCGGGCTTAAGTGTCCATTTCGCGTCCTAGACAAAATTTGCCAAACAGTTGGTTGGGTCAAACAACATCCCGCCTTGGTAAAAACAACGCAAGACGCCTCCACCTCCAAATTCGGAGGCGAACACGTCAAATACTATTCATATGGCGTTCGGAGGTGTATAGGTACTAAATGCATATATATCACATATTATAATAAATTCTCATCTCATCTCAGCCGTTTTCTATCCATTGGATATAGGCCTCTCTCATTTTTGACCATGTAATTCTATTTTGTGCTATCTGGTACCAGTTTAGCCCAGCAAATCTTTTCAGTTCGTCGTACCATCTCTGTTGTGGTCTACCAGCACTTCTTCGCTCTCCCCATGGTCTCCATCTGGTGATGTGTCCGCTCCAGTTTTCTTTGTGTCTGGCAACATGTCCTGCTGTTTGTGCAGAGTGCAGGAGACTGATGGTCTAAGTATCGCTAGATAACTCAGGGTTTGTAGGAATCAATATGACGCTCTTGGTTTTGCTAAACATCTATTCAACGAGTGACATATTATCATTAAAACAGTACAAGGTGTTATGGAAACACAACACAAGGCACACTGGACGGGCCAAGGTTCATAGCCTGGTTAGATCGCGCACACAGTACATCTCACTAACACTTCCCCTCGCGATCGAACCCAGCTTCTGAAAGGTTTTCCAGTCCAATCATCCTTAAACACTGGAGGTGGTCGGTTCGTCGTCCCTTCGCCTGGACTGGCCTTGGGCTTCTTCGTCCTGACGCCGCCGGTAACGGGCTGCCTCCTGCGCTTCCTGGTGGAGGGTCTGCTCCTCTCCAACTCCTCCTCGATGCGCCTGGCGTAGTTCTCGTCCAGCTGGGCTTTCAGCTCGTCGAGTCGCCGCCTCTGCTCGGGCGCCAGCTTCAGTCTCGAGTACAGCCGCAGCAGCTTCTCGAGCCGCGTCTGCTTCCTCTCCAGCTTGCCCATCCTCGCGTTCTTGTTCGCCATGAGGAACTTGAAGAGCAACGGCAACGGCAGCAGGTTGTCGAGCTTTCCTCTTCACGAGTCTTCCATCTGCGGAATACTTGCTCCGTAAAGTCATACGGCTGCCAATCGTTTCGCGGTCATTGGGACGTGGAACAACTTTCCAAGTCTCGTTCCTAATGATGAATTTCAGTTCCTCGACCATAGCTTTGTACCACTCCTCTGACTCTGGCGAATTCAACGCGTTCGTCAAGGGTACTTCAGAAACGAAAGCTTCTTCACAAGTTCCTGCTTCATCTTTGTATCTATACTCCTTTCTCGGTCTTCCCCTCATTCCAGTTCTAATGATCCTAGGTCGGCCAACATCCCTCTTCCGCTCAGACCTTTCATCATCTTCTTCAATGTCGACTTCTTCTTCATCGACTGAATTCGGTACAATTTCCACGAATTGTGAAGGTGACGTCTGGCTACTTGTGTCTTCCACTAGGTTCTCCGGCAGAAATTCCTCAAATTTCCCGACGGTTTCTGGACTTTCTTCGAGAAATTTTACATCCCTAGAGATTTCCACTCTTTGCTCCTTCGGTATCCATACTCTATAACCCTTGCTTTCCTCTGAGTAGCCTAGTAGTATGCCTTCCCTAGAGCGAGTGTCGAACTTTCCCAGACCGGGTTGCCTCTTCAAACAGAATACTCGACATCCAAATTCTCGATAGAACCTTACGTCTGGTTTCCTCTGGTTCCAAATCTCATACGGCGTTTTTCCATTTAAGCTTTTCGATGGACAGCGGTTCCTTATGTAGTTCGCGGTGTTTATGGCTTCCGCCCAAAACTTGGAAGGTAATCCGGACTGGATTAATAAGCACCGGGCCATTTCCACAAGTGTTCTGTTTTTCCTCTCCGCCGTTCCATTTTGCTCGGGGTTGTAAGGGACAGTGAGCCGTCTTGAAATTCCGTGCTCCTTCAAGTAAGCGTCGAACTCCTTGTTGGCGAATTCTGTGCCATTGTCCGACTGAAATTGCTTTACTTTTCTTCCCTTCTGGTTTTCCACCATAGTGATAAATTCCTTCGTCGCTTGTAGAGCTTCTCCTTTGGATTTCAGAAATTTTACTACGCACCACCTAGAATGGTCGTCGATGAACTCGATGAAGTACCGTGCTCCTTTGAGTGATTCGACTCGCATCGGTCCGCATACGTCGGAATGCACTAGTTCCAGTGGTTCAGTTGTTCGCTGAGATTTCTTCGGAAATGGTGTTCGTGTCATCTTTCCCTGGATGCATGTTTCGCATCTGGTCATGTCCTGAACATTCTTCAGATTTCTTAACGATTCAAGGCCTCTTACCACATTCTTGCTGACGGCTTCTTTTAGATCCCTGAAGTTTAGATGACCCAAGCGTCTGTGCCATTTCTCTAAATCTGAAGTAGGGTCTACCATTAGCGCTGAACTTCCGCTTGTCTGTTTGGTACTGTCGTTCCCTTCACAAACGTAGTAGAGATCCCCTTTCCGCTTAGCAACTAAACGAACTTCTCCTTCGGTGTCGATGGCTAAAGCCTCATACTTTCTGAATATTACTTCGCACCCCTTATTTGTAATTTTTCCTATCGACATCAGGTTTGTACGCAAGTCTGGAACATACAGAGTATTCTTTAACTGAATGTTTCTTGTCTCACCGAAAACGTCTGCTTTTAGAAGAGCTTTTCCTTCGGCCATTATCGATGTCGTGGTTTTGTTGGCAAGGTTGAGCTTTCTATTCCTGGACTTTAATTCGGAAAGGACATTTACATCACTGCAAAGATGTGACGAAGCTCCGCTGTCTAGACACCAGCTTCCACTCTTCGTAATATCGTTGTTCAAGTAGTAGGACTCATCTACTGTGGCTTCTGTGACTCCTTGTGGCTTCTGAGTGACTTCGACCTTCCTCGCGTTGCTTTCCTCGACGATCTTGATTCGTAGAGCTTCAGGAGATGGTAACTCATCTCTAGACTCGATAGCACAACGAAAGTTTTCAAAACTGGCCGGTAGACTGTATAGCAGCATTATCGTTAGCAAGTCATCATTGATTGAAACGTCCATCTCACTCAGCTTGTCGACCGCATCGAAGAACTTTCGAAGATGCTCGTTCACATCGCCTGATTCCTCCATCTTCTGCAGAGTTAACTGCTTCAAGAGTGTCGCCTTTCGCGCCGGTCCCTTGGACTGATAGATGCTCTCCAGTTTCAGCCAAACTTCCCTAGATGTTGTACATCCTTTAATTTGTTTGAGTTCACAAGGGTTTATTTCAAGTACGATATCAGACTTGGCCTTGCTGTCGTTTCTTTCCCACAAGGTTGCAGCGTCTGATTCTTTCGGTTTCTTGGAGGTGCCGTTCACGTAGTCCCACGCGTCGTTCTTGATGAGCAGCGCTTCCATCTGCATCTTCCACGTATCGTAATTTTCTTTGTTGAGGGTCTCGATACGCGTCGCGTTCGATGAAGACATCTTTCCGGCTTTTTCTCTCCTGGGAAACACGTGCTGTTCCTAACCTCTCTCGGACGGGTGTTCGAGATCGAAGGTTTCTTCTCTCGTGCAGTAAAACTATTTTTCCAGTCACGCGAATCCTGGGCCCATAACCTGTTTGTGCAGAGTGCAGGAGACTGATGGTCTAAGTATCGCTAGATAACTTAGGGTTTGTAGGAATCAATATGACGCTCTTGGTTTTGCTAAACATCTATTCAACGAGTGACATATTATCATTAAAACAGTACAAGGTGTTATGGAAACACAACACAAGGCACACTGGACGGGCCAAGGTTCATAGCCTGGTTAGATCGCGCACACAGTACATCTCACTAACACCTGCCCATTGCCATTTTAAGGAACCAATTCTTTGTATAATATCTATCACCTCTGTTTTTCCTCTTATCCACTGATTTGTTTTGTGGTCTTTTAGTGATATTCCTAGTAGTCTTCTTTCCACCGCTCTCTGGTGCACTCTTAATTTGTAGATGGTCTTTTTGGTCAGTACCCAGGTTTCGGAGCCGTATGTGACAACTGGAAGGATGTATTCATTATAAATTTTTCTTTTCAATGACATCGGTATTTTCATATTCAGAGTGCCCTTCAGTTTTCCATAAGCGGCCCATCCCAGTCTGATTCTTCTGTCGATCTCGATTTCTTGGTTTTGTTTGCCGAGTGTTATTGATTGTCCGAGGTATATGTATGATTGCGTCTTCTTTATTGTCTGCCCGTGAATTGATATGGTTTCTCTTGCTTCGGGTATATTAGTCATAAACTGTGTCTTTGTGGTGTTCATGTACAATCCGACTTTAGCAGCCTCTTCCTGTAAATCTTCCAGCATTTTGGTTAATTCTTGTTCGTCCTTCCCGAACAGGACAACATCATCGGCGAATCTTAAGTTGTTGAGATATTCGCCCTGAAGACAAGTTCAACAGACCCTCCAAGACCAAGTTGAACAGCTTCGGTGAAATTACATCCCCCTGTCTAACTCCTCTTTTGGCGTTTATTGTTTTTGTGAGTTCGTGCATCTTTATACGCATTGTAGAGGTATTGTATATGTTAACTATTAGGTTTATATATCTCTGATCTATTCTGGCATTTCTTAGCGATTTGATTATTGCCCAGATTTCTATTGTATCGAATGCCTTCCTGAAGTCTACAAATGCCATCCATATAGGTATATGATATTCTGTTGCTTTTTCTACAAGTTGTCTCACTGTATGGAGGTGTTCGGTAGTGCTAAATTGGCTTCTAAACCCAGCCTGTTCTTTTGGTTGGTACATCTCGAGTTTCCTTTCTAATCTGTTAGTAATTATTCTAGTGAACAGTTTATATAGTTGAGATAGTAAGCTAATTGGCCTGTAGTTTTCTAGGTCCGCCGGGTCTCCTTTCTTGTACATAATGATAATCATTGCATTTTCCCAGTCCTCAGGGATGCGTTCTTGTGTTAAGCATAAATTAAATAGTTTTACTAGCTCTTCTTTGGTCTTTGTGTCGCTTTCCTTTAGCATTTCTGGTATTATACCATCTTCCCCTGCAGCTTTTCCGTTTTTCATTTGCGATAAAGCTTTTTTTAGTTCTTCGACATCTACTTCTGGCATCTCTTCTGAATTTATATTTATAATTCTCTTGTTTTTGTCGTCATTTTCTCTTTTGACTGCCTCATTTGCTACTTTCGATTCATACAAGTCCTTATAAAACGATTCAACCACCCTCAATATTTGTGTTCTATCCTCCACTATGTTGCCTGTTTTGTCCCTTATTTTCGTTATTTCTTTTCTTTGTGTGTTTAGCCTTTTGTATATCCTTAGTCCTTTGTTGTTTTCCAACAGTGTTTGTACTTGTTTCGTATCATATCTTAGGATGTCCTGTTTTGCCATTTTCCTAGCCGTTTTATTGATCTCTGTATATTCTATTGTGTCTCTTTTTCCATTTTTTATAAGTTGTCTTCGTTTTTCTAGGAGCTGTTTAGTTTCTTTGGATAGTTTGTTCCCACTTTTCTCCGGAGGTTTTGTAATCTTTTCAGCCGTCTCTTTTATGATCTTAGTTATTCTCTTATTGGCCTCATTCAGGGTTTCGTTTGGTTGACCTGGATTGTTAGAGAAGTTTTCTTCGAGTTGTTTTTTATATTTCTCATTTTCCTCCTTGATTTGTTCTTTATTTGTTTTTGTTGTGGCTTATCTCATTTTTCTAGCTCTCTCCATTTTTCTATTTATGAACACCCTGCATCTAATCATTCTGTGGTCGCTTCCTGTGGTCAGTTGATTTATCACATCGACATCCTGTATTATATATTTGTGTCTTGAGATAATAAAATCTATCTCATTTTTTGTTTTTCCATCTGGACTTCTCCATGTCCATTTCCGTTTGTCGTTTTTTTGGAAGAAGGTGTTCATAAGGTAGAGCTTTTCTTTTTCTAAGAAATTGGCCAACATCGTTCCTCTATCGTTCCTGATTCCGAGTCCAAATTTTCCTATGTATAATTCTGATGGTTCAGTGTTCTTTCCTATTTTGGCATTGAAGTCGCCTCCTATGATTACATGAGTTGTTTTATTTTCGTAGATAGCTCTTGTTATGTTATCATATACCAGGTCTACTTCCTCTTCTTCATGAGAAGAAGTTGGTGCATAAACTTGTATGTATTTCAAAGTTGTATTTCAGTCTTATTTAAATTAATTGTGACATATATTACCCGGTCTGATAGAGCTTTCAAAGTTTTTAGATTTGTGGTTATTCTTTTGTTGATTAGAATTCCAACACCTCCTATACTGCTGTTCTCATCTCCTTTGAGAAAGAGAATATGTCCGGAGTTTAACTTTACGCACTGTTCACCTCTTCTTCTTGTCTCGGCTATGCCGACGATGTCCCATCTGATCTTTTCGAGTTCGTCTTCTAGTTCAGCTAAACGTTCCTCGGTGCCTATAGACCTTGCATTGTAAGTCGCTATATCTAAGTGGCAGCCTGGTCCAACCCAGAGATTCTTAGCACCCCCTGTTTGGGCCCTGTTCCAACCGCTGCCTTGGCTGGGGTTACCCAAACTGCTGGGGACTGGGGGCCTTCGTGTTTGTTTTTTGTCCATTTGAGAGGAGTGAACCATTTAAACACCACGTTGGCTGGACGTCTTGGTGAGTAGAGCAAATGATATATAATATATGATAATATATATATAATATATATAATATATGATATTATAATAAATTATATGATATTAATTTAGATTATCAAACTTTTCCGATATAAACTATAGCGTTTCCATGCCTTATTTATTACAAATAATTCAAAGTTAGAATGGTTAGAATTATATACAAATAATCATCACTAATACTAATGGCGTCATCTATTGGCACTATGTAATGAACGATGCATGTATTTTCTAAAATATGTTTTGTCAAATAAAAGTAAGTTCTGTTCGAATCTCGAAACGAGCGTTATCATTATACTCTTCACTGCTTGTTTTAGTTTGTTTTAAGAGAACAACTCTTCTTTCACAAGGTACCCGTACAGTTATTAAATCTTTATTATTTTCTGACTAATGTCATTCCAAAAAGAAGGTCTTTGGGGTAAACAAATTCAATAAAATTTAAACTGTTTGATGAATCGTTCCATAAGTTTTATTTTTTTATGATTCATGAAGTATCACAAGACCCACATTATCATGCAAATATAATTCTCTAAGTATATGTTTACTATACTTATTGTTAATTAACTTAGCCTTATTAGCCTATTAGCCTGTTTAACTTTACTCTATAGTTTTCTGAGCAACAAATAAATATATCAACATGAAAAAACGTCATTTTAAAGCTTTTTGATTTTTTACAAAATGGTTACTTCGAACTTTTTATCACTTTTTTTTAATGATAGGCACAAAACGAAAAAGTAAGCATTTTTGACAGTTAATTGTTCATAACTAAAACACACCGCCGAATCCTACGCAGGAAATGTACAGGTTTCATTTCAATGGGGCTAAATTACCTAAAAAACCTGTCAGATACTTGGATGGCTCACAGTTCGAAGAAAAATGTTAATTCCATGGTCCAGTAGTAATATCACATATATGACGTGGAAATTTACCAGTTTACCAACCACTGGAATCAGGTTCTTCTTTCAGTTTGTTTCCGCAAAGCTTGATCATCTCACTTCAGTATCGTGTCACGTCAATTTAATGGAGAGCAAATTTTCAGTGTATGTAAAACAAACCTATGCACACAAAGAAAAGCACAATGAATGCCCTATTAAATCTATCTGCTTTTATTTTGTTTGAATTCGATTTGGTATATACTTATCACAATTAGGTCGGCCGCACATTTGCGATTATTTTATCGGATATTCTGAACGGTGTGTCTAGGTGCATGATAACGTTTACTAACTATAAAATTTAGGTACATGTTTAAACGTCTTCGTCTACGACATTAACTTCTAATTGCTGCGAAGCACCTGCTTAGTTATAAATCAAGTACGTACTGTTCATACAAAAATTCATGACTTCTCTCAAAAAACCTGGTGATGGGTCGTTTCAGAATCAAACGTGCAATTCGATCACCTTTCTCTTACTCAGGTGAATTTAGAAAGATGAAGAAAGATTTCATAAACCCGAAGAAACTACTATTTGAATAACTTGCTTTAATCCATCGTTAATTGATTCTATATAAAGGTTAGTTATCTTCAGTAAATTACCTTTACATAGAAACGGCCCATTCAAAAATGTTACTATTATTACATGAATAAGTAATATTAACCTAGTTTCCTTTATTTGTTTCCATCTAGTTTTTAATTAACCATCACGTATGGAGCATGAAATTTTAACTATTTGTCTACAGAACATTTTAAACATTTTCTCTAACTTTTTCTACAGATCCACTGCTTCTTATCACATAACTCTATTTTCTGCTTTATATACTTTTAAGTCACTTTAAACCTCCTCAAACGAATTAAACACCTGACCAAACCGTATAATGGGGTTGTTGATTAATTTCGAAAACCTAATCCCTACCGTACTTCTGCATATACTATAGCCAAAAACATATTCTTGAAAAAACCCAACATATAAATGCCAAATTTTGAATTTTAGCACGAAATCATTCTCATCTGTCATGGCGGCTAAAGTTTATAAGTGGTGTCCAATGTGGAAACATCAATTGACGCCAACTAAAATACCTAATAAATTGTTTATATTTCGAGAAATGAAAACAGCATCATTTCCATATGATGGCTCGTGAAGAACTAAAATCAGTATAAGCGATCAGCATTACCTCTTCCAACATACATTCTTTTCTGCACAAAATTACATTTTTTATTTTAGTAGGCATACTCACGTAGAAGTTTTGATATTTCGGAATACCACTAAGCAGAAATTACTGTTTGATGTAAAAAAACATTCCCAGAATCGGTACATCAATTCTGGGCCAAGTAGAGCTATTTACCTTGATAAATCCGGCTTCCATAGCAAATATTTCAACCACTAAACAACTGGATAATGTAAAATGCCAACAATTGAAAACAACATTGAGTCACTCAAATGCATCCCAATTTAAAAAAAGAATATTTGGCAATATCGCAAAATATGTATTACGTGGTTATTTCAAATAGATAGTCTGTGCACAAATTACCTGTTCTGTGTGCTTACAGCTCGATATAACCTATAATTCTGTTTGCCTAAGCAGTGTTGTACATTATCTAGATAAGAAACTAGTTATCTATTATCTTTATCCGGATAATTTTTACACTTATTTTTTATCTGATCTAAAAAAATAATAATGCTGATTATCTATTATCTTTTTATCTAGATGAAAATTAAAAAAAATTCAACACAACTTGAAACAAATCTTAAAAGTTTAAAACGTTATTAAAACAGTCTCAGTTTAATTTTAGATTTTTAAATCGAACGCAACTCTATGCTGCTTGTGTGCTGAACTGTTCTATGCTATGTTTTGACGTTTATTTCTGGTTGTTCATTTTTCATCAGATTTTTAGTCGTTTTGCCCTGTTTCGCTGAGTTTTGCATACACGCGGCTTATACTTATTACCTACCCAAATAGAACGTTTTTGTACAACAGCCCAATTTTGAAGATAATTCGAACATAGAACTAGCGTATGATGAAAGTGAAGATGTGGTTCAGTACGAGTAGTATTGTTAATTTTAACGTTAATATACCCAAATTACTACCAGATTCCAACAGTGCTAAAGCACCTACAGGTAAGGGTGCATGGTCATTTTTATAAAATGATGCCTGAAATATTTAATAAATTGTTGCAGATATTAATGCAAATTCAGCCACTTCAACATTGTCCTACATATTAGATGGAGAATGTTTTGAAATTTTAAAACATGTTCAAGAAAACGATAAAGTTGTTGCAAAATGTCAAAACTGCTCAAAAGTTCTAGTAAATTGAGAACTTTTGAAGCCATATATCGGTGAGTATTAAAACAATTATTTTAGGTACCTCCTGAATTTTAATTTCAACTAGATTTTTTTAAAACGTATTTAGGACCAGTTTCTGGAACATTTTAACAGATATTAATCAATGTAGTTCAACATTAGGAATATCAATAAAATAAAAACAATGGAATGTAAAAGTAAATCACAAAAGAACCTTTTTAAAATTAAAAAGTACTCCGAGGGTTTGATTCACCTCTGAATTATAGTTATTTTCACGAACCGACCATAATACATTTTTTAATTCTATAATTTACCAATTTAAATTTCTTTTGTTAGCGAATTCACCCCTCCTTAAAAGGAAATGTTGCAAAGAAAATGAAAAAACCTCCCCAATCAGAATTCAATGACAGCAGGACAATTCAAACCAAAATAAGACCAGCACCATAGACGTCTCAAATTTCAAAGGCAAAATCACTTGATTTAATCTTTCGATACATAGTCGAAGAAACGAGACCCTTATGCAAAGTCGTGAAACTGGTCTTCAAAAATCTCATCAGAGGACTTACATACCAAGATGTTTATATGCCAGATCGCCGGAATATCAGCATAGAACTTAATACTCGGTTAGTTCAGTATAAACTGGAATTAAGAAAATTAATTCCTAAACAGGCCTACATCTGTACAACTGCAGATATTTGGAGTTGTAACGGTAAAAGTTTATTTAGTAATGACAGACCATCTCATCGATCAACACAGTTTTAAAAGAACTTCTTTTACCCTTGGATGTAAAGGGATAAAAATCAACCATACTTTTGATAATATAGCTCGAAAAATTTTCAACATTCACAAAGAATATGACAAGAGTTGGTAAAATGTCACATACAGTGACAAATAATGCTTCTAATTTTGGAAAGGCATTTAGAACATTTGGTTTGAATATAAATGAGGAAAATGAAGAAAATATAATTATAATCTTGAATGGAAGTGATATATTGTCAGGTACATTATGTGAAACTGTAAATGAATAAAATGGTAGTATAGAGGATGATGAGATTAGCCTCAGCATACAACATGCTGTTCACATTCGCTAAATCTAACTGCCACTACTGATGCAAATAAGGTTTCGCAAACAGATCCCGATTATAAAAAAAAATATCTTTCCTTAATGACCAAAGTGCAGATTGTTTTGGAATTTGTCATTGGAGCACTGATACTGTATTTGAACTTTGCGGTAAAAAAATTCCTGCACCAGTCATGACTAGGTGGAATTCAACATATGACTTTAAAATTATTTGTAAAGAAGTTGGGATGTGTTTTTAAAAAATTGAAATTACCAAAAATTAGAAATTCAAAATGGATTTTTTTGGAGGAGTATTTTAAGGTTCTGGGGCCTTTAGCCATAGCTTTAGACAAATTGCAGGGGAAGCAATTCTCTTATTTAGGTTCTGTTGCTCCTACTATAACAATTGTAAAAAAGTCTTGAAAGTATTAGTCATTTAGAACACTGCAATAATCTTAAATTAGCAGTTATAAATGAACTTGAAAATCATTTCAGTTATAATTTTAATTTAAATAACGTAAAAAGTAATCATTTCATTCTTTCGGCAATTTCACACCCAAAATTTAAAATAAGTTGGATGCTCCCTGAACAAAGGAACTTTACAAGAATTTATTTTTGAATGAATGTGCCTCTCTTTATTCAGTTTCTGGTTCCACTTCTGGCATTGTAGAAAACAATAATAATAATGAAATGAATGAATGAATGAATGAATGATAATAATGAAAGTGATGACAGTGATGGATTTTTTTTAAATATAATATTAATCTTCCTTCATCAACAGCAGTTGATGATTGTAAATGATCGTTTAGCACCGATAAACAAATACTTACCCCTCAAAGAAACAGACTTCATGATGAGACATTTGAGTCTTTACTTATCTGTAGAAATTTCATAAAGTGAATAAATGTTTGCTTGTTTATTTTTTAACATAAAACATATTTAAGATATTTCAGTAGTATCATTGCATTAGGCTTGTTTAGCATTGACAGAAATCAAAACCTGTTTTAAATTTAATACTAACTTTTGCTAATAAACGTCCCAACATTTTATTTCCAATTTTGTGTTAAATTTAAGATATATTATCCTATCGGAAGAGCTAATTTAAGAATGGACGTGAATAAATATAAATTTATCCTAATAAAGTGAATTTTTTTTCTAAATAACCTCCCTATTTACTTGTCTCATAGGTCTGTATTCAGAAGTCCTTCTTAAACTTAAACTTACACCTAAAATTTGAATTAACCAGTGGGGATTGTTGGTTTCATTTCATTATTCATTCTTACTGGTCAATTCAAATGTTAAGTACACGTTAAATTTAGAGGATTTTTGAATACATGCGTATGTCTCAAGTTTATAAGTAAAAATTTTAGAATTATCTTTCATTATCCAGATAATTTTAGTATTAATTATCTTTTCTCTTTATCTAGATGATTTCATTCTTAATTGTCTGCTATTTCACCTAGATAAAAACTGAGTACCTCAATTATTTTTTTTCTCTGGCCAATATTTTCGTTATCTATGTACAACACTGTACGTTGAGTGTTTTACTACATTGTACATTGTAGTTTAGGTGACAATGCATTTGAGAGAAGGCTTTGAATTCCAAATTGAGTATAGCAAGGCTTTTACTTAATAATTGAATGTAGGGTGAGTGGGATTTATGAATTTAGCACTAAATTGTAACTTACATGTAATACATTACTGCATACGAGACAGGGCTGTTTGAATACGTATACCGCATACATACGGAATAACAGTGTGTTTACTGAGACGAGCCGTCACTGGCTATGATCGGTGTTTGAGATCAAATGACTAATGGCCTAGAAATTATGTTTGAAATGATGTTTTTATCATCAAAATGGTGTATTTTAAACAATTCTTCACCAAATAAATTTGAGTTTCATTATTTTCACAACTCAATCTATCACTGAAAAGCAAAATTTCGTTGGATTTTTGTTACTGTCACAAGTAAGCAAAAATAAAGACAATGTGTCTACCTTTGGAAAAAAGACCGATTCGCGACCATGGTTTTGAATCTCATTCTAGCATTGACTGTGATGTTTGAAATCTCTAGGAGTCTGGAATGATCTAATCCGCACACGCCAATTATTAACATCATAGACGATGATAATGTTTTAACACCAGCCTAAATTTTATGATTGGTACAGGCTAATGTGTGCCTAGTCACACCGTAATCGGAAACGTATACGTTCTTATTACCATACCCCATACATAGATCCGAAATCAGATCGGACGTCCGAGTCGGTTGCAGGCAAGTGCGCCCCACTGTCGTTTCCGACTGTCTTCGTCGGTTTTGGCGCCATAGAGCTATACGTACGTAGGTAACTAATGCACGGAATATGCAACATAGAAAATTTACTAATTTCATGTACCTAAATTTTATAATTTGTACACGTTATTGTTCACTTAGAAGAAGGCGCAAATTTAATATCTAAATATTAATAACGATAAGAGAATACTGTATTGCCTGGTTATGCAGAGAGCATGTTTTGAAAGGAACGATTCGAGTGTTGGAATAACTAAATGATTTATTCTGAGTCTCGGTCGCACATGCGTTATCGTTTGTAACTCAGTTAATTGTTTACTTCTTTCTGTGCTGCAATTAATTGTTGAACTGTTGGTCGCATATCTGCAAGTGGACGATATTTCGTTCAGTCACCTGACAGTGCATAATTGGAAGCAATGTTTCTACTGGATATGCGATCGCCATTTTTAAATGTTTTATACGAAGTTTTACTAATAGTTCGCTAATGACATGTGAATCAACAATAGGTTTATTACCTTAATTTATGTCTATTACTCGGGATCATACGGAGATCACAAAAAAATCCAAAATTTTATCTATAGCCATTACGAAAAACGATACGATTATTATTATAAGATCTTTGAAAAATCGGTTCTCAATTATACACCTACATATTTCAACAAAAAATGTTATTCTATACATGAATGAACTGTTTGTGCGGTGTAAAGAAAATTTACTAAACAGAACTAATTGCATTGAATTAATTAATAGTTCAATCAAAATAAGTTAATTATTCTAAAGAACAGTACTCATTCCGAGTGTGTGAAATCTCTTTTCACCTTCTAAATTCACATATGCAAGATAGAAATATGACCAACCTGCACGTTTGAATCCGATAAGGCCTATCACCAAATTTTCAGAGGAATGTCATGAATTACTATATGGGCAGAACTTAATAGGAAAATGCATATGTTCAGTCACAAGTTGCTGCAAGAGTGTCATAAACAACGACACGTTTTAACATGTACTAAATTTTATAGTCAGTACATATTAACGTACACCTAGACACACTGTTCAGATTATAGGACAAAATAATCGCAAATGTGCGATCGAAATTATGTTAAAATTTGCCGACGTACACAGCGTCGCTCGGAGGTCGACCTAACCTCATATTTTTCCCTTCTTCGGACAGTAAAATTTGGGATTATTTGATTTTTTCTGAACCATCTGGTAGCCCGATCCATAACTGCACCATGCTTCCAATTTCTAGCATAAGGGTGGTATTCAGAAACGATATTCAAAAATTTTTCTTACCTAAGTTAAGTTTTCCTTAACTTAAGGTGAGGAGCGATTTGCATTTAGAGTTCCGATTTCGAAAAATCTTGGCTAAGAAGTATTTAATAAAAGATTTTTTTTAGCTAAGAAATATTTGCGATAAAATTATTCCGAAGTAAGAACTACTCGTTTCGTCCAATACTGTCGAAAATACAATTTCCAATAACCTATAATGTTATATTGTAATAATGTTGTTTGTTATCATCCACAATTTTCATTAGTGATGTAGAAACGGTATTCCTACCTTTAAATTAATAATCAAGAGACTCCTATTAATGCTGAAAGATAGTTTTACCAGAATATTTTTAGTGTCAAATTTATGATAACCCCATTTTAAGAGTTTATCTAACAGGTAGATAGCAGATTCCTGGTAGAAGCCGAAACGTATCACTTTATTATGGTACGTATTAACTAATAATATTGCTGAGAGCAATTAAAAGTTGTACTAAAGGAGTTAAAGACATTCTTCGTTGGTCTTCCATTTCTCTAATTACAGAGAGAATAACATTGGCCACACTGCTTGGTAAACCTATAGTGCTTTTAAAATTCGAAGTCGTCCAGTTCATACAACGACGTTTCCCTTATCATGCCTTAACATGAATAGTGTCGTTCTGTTCAAATATTTTTAAAACTACTATAAGCTCAACTTCTACGAACATAACCTTGAAATTTAGGATAAGAAATATTTAAGAGAGGTACTCTGCTTCCTTAGATATTTTTAAATGTAAGAAAAATTTTTACTAAGGAGAATTTATGAATGCTGAGTAGGAAAAATTCTTTCTTAAAAAATACTTCAGAATTATTTTAAGTTAAGATTAATTTATCCAAAGGACCGTTTCTGAATACGAAATCTGACTTAAGTAACCATTTAAGTTAAGAAAAATCTGAAGAAACGTTTCTGAATGCCACCCTAAATCTCGTTTGTTTATCCACCCATTGGTAAGTGAAATTTGGAGTTTTTAAATTTTTTCGAATTACTGGGAAACGAAAGACATTCCCTTTCAGAGTTGAAAGCTACTAACTACTCGACAAAGTGCCTCAGAAAAATATCTACAAAAATAAAATTCATATCTATTTCTGAACCCCCGGAACGGAAAGTTTTTGATTATTTTTTTTCCAACCATCTCCGAACTGAAGCTTTAAGCGTGCCAAGTTTAAAATTTATGGCTATTGAGGCACTGTTAAAATAAATTTTATTACTTTTTCTACCCCGCCGGTTAGGGAAATACGAAGTTTTTAAATATATACAAATTAAAATAATCCTCAAAAACCAAAAAAAATCACCATCGGTATTAATCAGTATCAGTACTGGCGCATTCGATTTTTGATTATTCTAAACGCAAAAACACATGCAAGAATGCGTACCCGGTATTCCCTTCGATTAAAAAGCAACATGTCGGCGTTTTCCAAGAAATATTTTCCCGCTTTATCCATTTACTCACTCCAACAGGATCATAAAATGATAATTTGTGCGATATAACGACAGAGAACTCGATTCACTGTTTTCAAACCATTTCATTTTAATATATAGTATCGCATATGGATCTGTCTACTCAACAAAGTTCAAGCTGTATTTTGGTACCCCGGTGAAATTTCTGGGTTTTTATAATCTGATGTGTATGTTTAAACTATACACGTGAAGAATTTCAGGTCCTTGCCATCATCAGGACTTGCAATTTTTTGTTTGTTTTGAAGTCTATGCCACAAATATGCATGCATGTAAGCGTGCACGCCCACACATTCTTTCAGCTTTTTATGTATTAGATTGACAAGTGTTCAGTGATTCAGTTGTTAAATCTACATCGAATCTAATTTGTCTTTTTCAATTTCAAACTATTTAAACTCGATTTGATTTGTTCTTAAACTTCATATTAATGTTAACTCCTATGGATTTCATTTAGAACCAGTTCAATTTACTCCATCAAGCCGAAGTCTGTGTGTCACCAATTTCAAAAATTCGTAAGTATAAAGAAGACTCGGAACTGACATTCCGCACTGTATAGTTTATGCATACAAAGGACCAAAGAGATTTGATAAATCCTGATATATCACCTAGGTACCAGGTATATCTGTATACGTTTAATATAAGCAAAATTTCTCTCTCCTCTCTAAATCTTTTCGAAAACGCTGATATGTGAAACAGGAAAACATAAAATTCTGTGTACAGTTGGACGAAAATAAGACGATATAGTTCACATTATAAATTGAATAAGCTGGTATACAGATGATATAATATAATGTTAACAAGAATCAATCCCTGTTGAAAAAGAATATGAATATCTCGCGCAAAATTCTCATCCTGCCCATATAAAATGCTCTACTAAATTATGCTGAACCAAAACAATTTGTTAGTTGAACAGACACAATGCTGGCATGCATAAAATAAGTATTAAAGAACTTGCCTTCCTCGTTTTTACGCCGCGGCTGTTCCCGAACTTCGTCGACCAACGCTGCTGAAGAGTTGGAGTATGATTCCCGTGAGATGTCGTTAGGAACATTTGTTTGGTTCTTGGAATTCTTCTTCAACACCTGCCTAATGGGACCATGAATGATTGGAGATTCTCGTTTAAACGATATTTCCGCGTGTTCAGCTTTAACCATGGCGTTTTGTTCCTGCTGAGGTAAAACATTTGTCATATAAGGCTGCTTCCTCTCGTACACTTCCATCTCCTCTTTTATGGGGGCGAGGACCCTTGCTTGGAGACTGGCCGCTAGTCCCTCCGCCACGAACTTGTTTCTTGATTCGGATTCCACAGATGTTGATGGTTTGATGTCATTGAAGTACGACTCGTGATATGGTTTTATGTCAGCTTTCGGCAGAGGTGTGTAAGTCTCGTTGGAATAATTCGAATTTACAGAACTCGCCCTCGACTGGGTTGGATACAGAACTGTAACTCTCGAAGAATATTGCTGACGTGGGCTTAAATGCGATACCTGAGTGAATTGATGCGGAGTATGAGAGCCAACTTTTCCGTGAGTGTGCATGTATGCTAATCCTTCCAAGCCTAAACAAAGATTGTAACCTTTAAATGAAAAATTTCAAGTTAGAGCCTTAATTCTACTAAGTTTCATACACCTTTTGTAGAAAAGATTCACGAATTACTAAAATGCGCATTCACAAAACTTTACATCTAATTGCATGGACGATGTCTATATATTCCAACGGAGAGTTGTTTTAAAACACCCAAGAAAAGTAATGAAAGCTCTTAAAGCAAAAAAATAATTTCTTACTAGGCACAGCCCACATCAAAACATAGGTAGATTGGAGAAACAAAAATCCTTTCATTGATAAAATACAGCATATTTTAGAATAAGAAATCCGAGGAAAATCTATATAACTCTATATAAATGTATATAATAACCATTTTCTATAAACTATGAAAAGTACTGCTTGTCCAGTTTATGTACCTGGATTTGGAGTGATTTTAGGTTCCAAAGGACTCAAAGAATGTCCCCGAATTAAAACATCTAAAGCAACTTATTTTTACTTTATGGTAATTTCTTGCTTTGATTTACATCACATATAAATTTTAAAAACTAATTTAGTTACCTTCTGTAGAAGACGGTCTAGATATCGGACTATAAACTTGGCGGATAGGTTCCATTTTTGTTACTTGTTCAGTTGGCGCTTTGACATTCACCCTTTCCGGTCGTGGGGGTAAATTAATATTAACAATAGACTTGGATGATAATGTCGTAGTTCCCTGTATGTCGCTCATATCTACGGCAGCATTTATTATAGATTGATTTGAAATCTCCAAAGTTCTTTCTATTTCTCCAGACATAAGATCCCCTGAAAAAAAAAAAAAATAAATAAATTGTCAACTAAAACAAAAAGAAATCAATCAATTAGTAATTGAACAGACCATATGAGTTACCATTGAAACAAATGTGATAAAAAATAATAATTAAATACAGTTTGAAGTAGATATTGAATATTAAAGCAATCATTTCGGGGGTCTAAGTGTAGAAGTGATTTTTATCATATGTACACTAAGTATCCTTGCTTACTACAACTATTCTTGCTTACCTATTGTTCTGGTGGCAAGAACACCATCGGAAGGGAGGTAGGGAACTTGTTGTTGAGAAAGCTTTTCTTGGGAAAGGTGTTTTCTCAGTGCAAGTTTTGCCGGAGAAACTTGTGTATAATCAGGTTGTTCTGGATGTTGCGAACGAACTTGTAGGCTTTTCTGATTTTCTTCGATCATCCCTGCCAAACCTTCCTGAGAAATGTATGGACGGCTATCTTCATTTTGCTTCACGACAGTTTCACAGCGGGCGTATTTATTCTTCTGAATTGAATACTTTTTTGGTTTCTCTTCTTTAGGTATGGAATATGGTGTCTGATAGTTGTACGACTGAACGCCATAATTAAGCGGATATGGAGGTTGATAGGCTGATATACTATTAGGCTGCTGGGTGTTATAATGTTGCAATACAGGAATTTGAGTTTGCTTCGAACGATTTTGTTGGTCTTCGTTCAGAACAGATGTTATAATACTTTTCAAACGATCTTCAAAGTTGGTGATACGTGGAGGGTCTTGAGATTGAAGTTTCGGTGCATTGGCTGGCAATGTGTTTGTTGGCGTTTTTGCTTGAGGGTAATGATGAGAAGTTTTTTGTTTTTTAGCAATAGGGAGAGGAGCTGGCATGTTGATGCGAACTACACTCTTGGGATTATGGACCAGCTTTGTAGCATTATTATTGTATACGTGAAATTTATTGTTTGACATTGCGGATAACTTACTAGCCTCAATTTTTCTTCCAGTTTCTAATATTTTTTGTGCCAGAATTTCGGGATTTTGCTCTTCAATTTTCGCAATGTCTGGCACATCCGGCCAGTCCTGAGATCGAGCTCGGTATTCTCTAGATTTTCTGAAAACCTTAGCAGACTGCTGTTTATTATTTAAAATAGGAATCTGTTTTCTTTCTTCGTTGGCTTTTTGCATTGACATTATATCCCTTTCCAATTTTGAAACGTCATTTTGCAACTTTTTGCGATGTGAAAGTGTAGAAGAGATCTCCTTCAATATATATTCCAGTACAGCATTTGGAGATAAATTTGGACTCACTGCCGAACCCAAATATTTCTCGCAGATTTCTGTTTGTCTCTGAGCAATTAGCTGTTCCTTTTCTGCTTCCAAATTGTTCACTTGTACTTGAAGTTTGCTGGCTTTAGCTTGCAATTCTTTGTGACGACAAACGATTTCCTTAGCTTTTGTTAGTAAATCAACTGGCGATGTAGCGTTTATATCCAATTCATTCATTCTCGCCTTAAGTAATGCTACACTATCATCGATAAGAACGTTAATTTGTTTCTCTAACTGAGCACAACGACCTATTAGTTTTTCATTTCGTTCCTTTTGATCATCGACTTGCATTTTGATATGAGTTTTATACACTGAGCACTTCATTTGTTGCAACATTTGCATGTAATGGCTCTTAAACATATCCAGTAAAACTTGGAGTGCATAGGGTGTTTCAGAAGGCGCTTCTGGTATATCCAATTCTGTATGAATTATTGTTTCAGAGCTCAAAGCAGTAAGTTGTTGGTCGACACATCCTGGAGCAGGAGGCATTTTTTTACCAATAGCTTGTGGAGATGTGCTTAATAGTGTTTCATTATGTAACAAATCCAGTCCATTAATTTTAATTTGTTTCTTAGGCCTACTCTTTTTCACTCTTCCCCTTCGGGGCTTAGGAAGCTTGATTGGTTGTTGTTTTTCTTGTATCACTGGTTGTTTAACACTTCGGCTGATTTTACGTCGTAATTTCTTAGGCTGCAACTTTGATTAAAAGATTTACCTACTAACTCGAGAAAAATATTATTGTCTGACTTACCTTAGGAGACGCCTCTTCCTCTGATTGGCTACTCTTACCTTTTATTGAGCAGTAGTCTGACCAAGCTTTACGAGTAGTTGGTCCAAAGGTATCATCAAAATCAGAGTCAGATGTAGATTCTTGAGAAATATTCTTGTAGCAATCTTTTTTTGGCTTAGAATGCCTTGAACTGCTTGTATTGCTTTCATCGTCTTCATTCTAAAAATATACATATAATGTAAATCTATCACCAATGAGACTTAATAACTTTTAGTGTATCAATAAATATCTTGATGTATAGTATAGTATAGAGGTACAAAAAGAAAACCACCTGATAGTAACCGCTTTGCAAATTTTTATTTGCAACTTTAGAACCCTGCAAAAGTATTTTTAGATATAAACAAATAAAGACAAGCACGGGCGCTGTGTGTGTGTGTGTATACACATGTATATATATATATATATATATATATATATATATATATATATATACATATATATATATATATACATATATACATACATACATACATACATACATACATACATACATACATACATACATACATACATACATACATACATACATACATACATACATACATACATACATACATACATACATACATACATACATACATACATACATACATACATACATACATACATACATACATACATACATACATACATACATACATACATACATACATACATACATACATACATACATACATACATACATACATACATACATACATACATACATACATACATACATACATACATACATACATACATACATACATACATACATACATACATACATACATACATACATACATACATACATACATACATACATACATACATACATACATACATACATACATACATACATACATACATACATACATACATACATACATACATACATACATACATACATACATACATACATACATACATACATACATACATACATACATACATACATACATACATACATACATACATACATACATACATACATACATACATACATACATACATACATACATACATACATACATACATACATACATACATACATACATACATACATACATACATACATACATACATACATACATACATACATACATACATACATACATACATACATACATACATACATACATACATACATACATACATACATACATACATACATACATACATACATACATACATACATACATACATACATACATACATACATACATACATACATACATACATACATACATACATACATACATACATACATACATACATACATACATACATACATACATCATACATACATCATACATACATACATACATACATACATACATCATACATACATCATACATACATACATACATACATACATACATCATACATACATACATACATACATACATACATACATACATACATACATACATACATACATACATACATACATACATACATACATACATACATACATACATACATACATACATACATACATACATACATACATACATACATACATACATACATACATACATACATACATACATACATACATACATACATACATACATACATACATACATACATACATACATACATACATACATACATACATACATACATACATACATACATACATACATACATACATACATACATACATACATACATACATACATACATACATACATACATACATACATACATACATACATACATACATACATACATACATACATACATACATACATACATACATACATACATACATACATACATACATACATACATACATACATACATACATACATACATACATACATACATACATACATACATACATACATACATACATACATACATACATACATACATACATACATACATACATACATACATACATACATACATACATACATACATACATACATACATACATACATACATACATACATACATACATACATACATACATACATACATACATACATACATACATACATACATACATACATACATACATACATACATACATACATACATACATACATACATACATACATACATACATACATACATACATACATACATACATACATACATACATACATACATACATACATACATACATACATACATACATACATACATACATACATACATACATACATACATACATACATACATACATACATACATACATACATACATACATACATACATACATACATACATACATACATACATACATACATACATACATACATACATACATACATACATACATACATACATACATACATACATACATACATACATACATACATACATACATACATACATACATACATACATACATACATACATACATACATACATACATACATACATACATACATACATACATACATACATACATACATACATACATACATACATACATACATACATACATACATACATACATACATACATACATACATACATACATACATACATACATACATACATACATACATACATACATACATACATACATACATACATACATACATACATACATACATACATACATACATACATACATACATACATACATACATACATACATACATACATACATACATACATACATACATACATACATACATACATACATACATACATACATA
>OY754936.1:32261758-32296758 GCA_963576515.1 Cryptocephalus primarius | reverse complement strand
AGGCAAATCTTCACAGACCCACCTAAACAAAAATGTATTTCATACCGCTATTAATAAAATTTATATTAAATTACATCACACCTCCAATAAAGTAATGATCTAACTGAAAAATAATAATATCAATCCCATCAATACGGAAACTACAATTTTTAATTCAACAACTGTTTCCATTTGATTTTAATTTATATTTTGAAGTTTGCCTATCTAAATGAAGTGAGACAGTTAGACTTTTAATATATTGAGGATGTGGGAGTTTATTTTTTAAATATGAAATTTTGTACCTAATTGTCTCAACGATTTCAATAGCTCCATCATGTCTGTCCTAGAAGATAAAAAATAAACAAACGATTAACAAAACTTAGACCAAAAAACTTAAAACATTGATTACATGAAAAGAAAAAGTAATTAAAAATACTTTTCTACTTATTCAAAATTAATAACACAAATCGATACCTACGTGATGAACTTCTATAATCATATTGATACATTATAGACAGAATACAGTTTTGATATTGGATCATAGTATGTTCGCGGCTAGTTTAGAACCAGAGCTGTTTAAGTGGAGAAATATGCAATAGATAAAGTAGCAGCTTCAAAAAATATGACCGGATGCAGGAAATTTGAAACTGAGCAATTCAGTAAACTTTCAGATTAAAACAGCGTACTTTTGAGGGCTTAGAAATATGCAATATAACCCAATGAGCGTCTTCTATAACCCGCATTGCATTTTTCTCTTTCAAATACAGCATTTATTGAGATTAGCGCATTAGATTGTTTTTGGCGTATTTTACTATAAACATATAAGCTTGAACTGGTTCTACTATTATATGTTGTCTTATATCGTTCCACTCATATTACATCGTTTTCACTGGTACTGCTCGGTGCACATCTTCTCACACATGAACAGCTTTGATTCATTCCATCTTTCACTGGTGGCAGATTTATCCTCCCTCATTATTATCAAAATACCAACCGCGATTTGAATTACCAAGGCGTCATTATAATGACGCTATAGCGCGTTTCACAGCTTGTTATGGATTCCTTACGCCATCTCATAGTTGTTTTTTAACTTAGAGATGTATTAGAAAACTGATGTTAATATTTTCTAAACAGTAAGTACATTTATCAACCTGTCATTTAGAGAATTGAATATCGTTTTGATTTCAACATTTAGAAATTGAAAATTGTTCGTAACTGCTCAACAGATGTATATCTTGCAATGAGTCATCAATTCAGATTGTTTTGATCACAAAGAAGTTCATAAAGACGTTTTGTTTGATTTCAACAAAATGAATTGATCAAATTCATCTTGAATTCTACTTTCAAATTCTATATTTCAATTACATATACGGGCTTCTTAGGATTCTTCGCCAACACTGCCGATACTGAACTGTCTTATTTTTCGATTATGAATACTATAGAGAAGGATGTTCTACTTTGTGTCTCAAGTCTCGAAGTAGACGTCACAAACATGGGCAATAGTGGCGCCTCCCCGAGCTTGGTAACCGTTACAAGAAGTGTTCAGTGCCTAAATTTTGTGGATATGTGGTGTGGCGTGTGTCGTGTGTCGTGTGTCGTGTGTCGTGTGTGCGTGCGTGCGTGCGTGTGTGTGAGTGTGTCTTAAGCCGGATCTCCTGCGCGTGTTTTGCCGTACACACTACACAAAAACATCTACACAAAACATTGTTTCGCTACACATTTTTGTTTATAAAAGTGTGTTTCATGTTGGTAGAAACAATGTTTTTTTGTTTTCCGGGCCTGATGGAAAACATCTACACATATTGTCCCCTTGCGGGTAAGGGGGGCGGAGTGCATCCATTTTTCAAAATTTCGCGGGTATATCGCACTGGTAGTTACCACGCTTTCGTTATTTTATGGTTATTTGATAGTTAATTGTGTATGTTTGTTTTGTACATGTCTCACGTTAGTTTTTGCAATTTGGTTGGGTTGTATTTGTGTAACGTAGTGGAATAGTAATGTTTTGTATTCCAAATCGATCTTCTATTCTTAATTCTTGATAAATATTAAAATTTCGAATCAGTAAATAGTTTCCCTTGATATCAAATCCACTATTTTCAAAACTGAAAATAATCTACGAACTCTTCGTTTGAAGCCATTCTTGAAAGTAGGTGCACATATCTAGAATAGGTTAGAGCAGATGGTTTGAAACATCAAATAAAAAGACGTGAGCAGGATACCACATGTATATATACCCATAACATGTTTTGTGTAGTGTGTACGGCAAAACACGCGTAGGACACGTCTTAGTCTCCTTAGTTTAGTGTCTGTGTCCACTAATTTCTCATTAAAAGTTTGTATATATATTTTTTAGGGCGCCATTGTTCCATTTGAATTGTTATGAAATTGAAGACAAAAGTGAATAATTTTACGACTCACTCCGTGATCAGACTTTCAAAATTTTCGATAACTTAAAATTTCTTACTTTTCGTTGCAAGTTTTGTGATTTAAACAGCAAATAATCGCCAACAAAAATGATATTGCCTCCTGAATTAAAAACCAAAAATGTACTTCATTTTAAATAATGAAACAATTTAGAAGTTTTACTGTTTCCTTGCTAGTGAGTTTTTGTTAAAACAACAGATACTAGTGGTTTTTGTTCACCTCAATTTGATATTTTAAATGAGTAACACATTTTTAAAACGTTGGATTGAAAACTAGAATTATGTAAAAAATATTTATAGATCTTGTAAAACGAAATATAACTTTCAATTGACCACTCTTCAAATTAAGTACTAATTAGCTATTTTATAAGGTGAAAAAGTAAATAATTTAAATTTAATTCCATTAAGATCCATTTATGTTTATAATATATCATATACTAAGCGATTACATTATCTTTCTATTCGAAAAATAATCTCTGAACTCCTAAAATCTCGGAGACAAGGTAGGAAATTTTCTGACTGGCCCCCAGTTCATCGCTGTATTTTTCCAAATTCTTCATTATCTTGTAAATTTCAACTATTTACTATCAATTTTGTGATTTCCATAAGAAATCTTCCCTAATAGGCTAATATTTCCCCTCAAACGGAACTTTCCTCGTAAAACCAAAAATGTACTGCAATTATAGTAATGTAGCAACTTTTAACATTTTACAATTATTGTTCTAGTGCTATTTGTTGAATCAACAGATATTTGTGATTATTTTTATCTACTTGGATTGATATTCCATGTAAATGATTTTCTGAAACACTGCATAATTAACTAAAGTCCATTCATAAAAGGGAGATAGTAATAAACTCATTACAAATGCAGATCCCTCAAAATAATGGGATCGACATATCGTAAATTTTTCGTCGAATTATATTCTTGGATGCTTCGAAGCGTGAAAAACAATATTGCTTCGCTTACGGATCGACTAAATCGTGGAAATTGAAATATTTGTCATTTTACCTATTCATTGAACAACATCGTTTTGTTTTCTGCACATTTTTACTTTTTAACCAACTATAAATATTTATAACTACTCCTTCGACTTCCATGCGTAAATCTTATTCCTAAATTCCCAAATTTGTGCCGTTTTCTTCCTAATTCGGTTGTTGGGCAGCCGACAGATCGAGAAGTGGAGCTTCATCAACCGGCTGCGATGGTAAATCAAAAGGTGTCCATGAGGCGATTTCTATTTAAGAATCAAACAATACAACCTGTAAATATCGCAATTTTTCTGTGCACGTAGAAACAATCCGCACCAACACAACACATGGATGCACTGTCGAATGCGAGAGAAACAACCTGCGAGCTAATTCCAGTAGACGAATTTCAACGAGAAAAAATATGAAATGACACAAAATATGCGACGCCTGCCCGAGAAAAAGAAATAAAATTATAGTAACCGACCTAATTTCGCGTTATTGCCAGAATGTGAATAAATACATTAATCTCGCTAGTTTGACGATGACGATAACGATAATTCCACATTGTAGATGTTTAATAGTTGACGTAGGTATTTTTTGTTCGGAAACTTTGAATAAAGAATTTAATACCGTTTATACTAAGTACTTTATTATTAGGATACAATTCTAATACATAGTAGTGCGAAAAATTAGTTATAATTGTGAAATATACCTATCCTTTTGATCAACATGACAACAGAGCCGTTGGGAATGTCCCGTGGAAAGACCGTAAATTCTCACGAACAGAATACCTTAAAAATCGTGGAAGATTGTATTACGTATTTTCGCGCATAATTACTTAAAAAAAGTATTCAATTAACTAATTAATTAATTAAATTCAGTGTTGATTTAAAAAAACTGATTTTGTATACATTCCTAGTAACTTGTTTTTGTCTTAAATAGATGAAACACGTTTCACTCTCATTATACAACAAAAATTTTTAGTATTTTTATAAGAACGTGACGAATTAGGAGACCCTTACCGATTTTTAATTGAAAACACACTTTCTATCCCGATATCCCAATAATTATATCTTTTTATTCTCATCTTTGTTTATATTTACAAATGAAAACAAACACATTTCACCTTTCTATCAGCTAATTATTTTATTTATATTTTTTTGTAATTTGTGATGTCCTGGATCTGCTTTATCATTAAAGATATATTTCCACACCTAATCGTTAACTAATTCACATTCACACAATAAACATTCAATTAAAAATATCTGCAGTTCCGATTAAAACTAATGAAAAAACTTGAAGAAATTTATGGGTAAAATTGTCATTACTAAAACGCTAGAAAACTACAAATTACAGAAAGTGCATATTGTTTATAACAATGCGGTAGTTGACTAATTTTGAAAAAATAATCCCTACTGTACCTCTGCATGTACAATTGCTCAAATAAATATTATTCTTGAAAAAACTTCACCTATAAACGTAAAATTTTGAACTTTTCATATTGATTTGAATTTTTGCGCGAAAACGCTTTAATCTGTCATGATGGCTAACCATGACGTCATTAACTGCTAAGCATAAACGGATAGCTTTCGTATCGTTTATCGTTTTAATATATTTTACGTCGTTCGTATATGTTTTATTGTCCAAAATCACTGAAATGAACTGTAAAATTTATAAATGGTGTGTAATGCCTCTAACAAATTGTTTGTTCATATTTCGAAGAATGAAAACATGCGGAACAAGTGCCTGAAACTTGTACGGGGATACGAGGAAAACGATTTTGAATCAATTCCCTAAAGGGAGGCAACACACTATACTTAGTTGTCCGCATGGTTGCGACGCATTAAGCAACATTAAATAAACTTTTTAATATTGAGAGATAAGTTCACAAACGCCCTCACTCATTTTTTCCTACATTCATTTAACACTCGAATTAAAAGTGGGTGTGCCTCCTCCTCAATTTTATAAATGTACAAATGCATAAACGAAGTCACTCAAATACATCTCAACTTAAGGAAAGAATATTTGGCAATATCGTAACATATAATCGGTGAACGTTAGTATACGCCGGTCCCGATAATACCTCTGCGAAGAGGGATTGAAAGGATTTGGGAAGAGGGATTGGAGGGACTGCCACGGCGCACAGTTCTGCTAGGCACACGTCAGCGAGTGTAAACTGCGAGTATATCAAGTCTGTACAGCACTACTGGTGTGGGCTGACGAACACAGAAAGCGTGCAATCGGTCAAATATCTGACAGCGTATTGGTCGGAGGTCGCGCAAGAATCAACCTCCCAAGGCATCAGCGTTTCTTTTCGCCTGAAAGCAGCCCTAGGCCCTCCAAGGACCGCCACGCCCCGCTCGAGGCTGAGTAGGAGCCCCGACAGGAGCCACCAGCCGGAGCCTGCCCAGGACCACCCCGAGGAGCCCCCCGACGCCGACCACCCAGGACCGTCAAACGGATCTCGAGGCATCCCAGCTGCCGGTCCTAGCCCCCCCCCCACGCCCCGACGGCCCCGAAGTCTCTCCAGGACAGAACGGGCCAACCCACATGGCTGAGTCGTGGTTTTCTGCGGTTTCCCGTGACCGTAACCAGAATTGGCAGCCACCTCCCGAGGGATTCAGAGGGCCGCAGCCTTCCCCCTCACAAACTCCCGTAGATATAATGTACCACGATTATGTTAACCTTTGTATATTTTAAAACTTAGGACGATGCCATAGGCTTATTTTTGTATACACGTAGCGATAGTAGTAATATAAAGATTTTAAAAGTCAAGTTTTCGCCTGAGTGCTGGGTGTCGTGTTCCGACAGCGGCGGCATCACAAGTATTTCAATTAGATGTTCTGTGTACAAATTACCCGTTCTATGTCCGCGTAACTGGTTATAACCTATAAGTTTATTTACATTAGATATTATTATTCATTTTAAGAAACTGCGTTTGAATGCAGTCTTGGAATTCCAGCTTGAGGTAGCGAGGGTTTTACTGAATAATTGGGTTAATAATTGAATTACTTCATAATTAATAATTGTAGTGAGTGGGATTTATGAATTTGGTCCAGAGTTGTTACTTACATTTAACGCATTCTTGGGCACGGGAAAAGGCTGTTTCAATAGGTCTTAGGGGGTAATAATACTAAATATTTGACATTATGAAGAAAGTTGGTGTTCGTTCAATCTGATCTACACAAAAACCAAAAATACCCACTGGTAGGGATGTTTCGAATCGAATTCATCCAATTTCCGTAAAGGGCGCATACGGAATAAGTGTGTTTAGCAAAATGTGATGTCACTCGCTCTGATCGGTGTTTGAGATCACGTGACTAATGACTGTCATTTTATGTTTTTATTTGATTGAAAATGATGTATTTTTAGCAATTTTTCACCAAATGAATTTGATTTTCGCTATCTCACAACTCAATTTATCATTGAAAAGCAAAATTTATTTGTTCCACAACTGTGCATTAAGAAATGCAAAAAAACCAAACAACTTTTGCTTATTGAAAATGGAAACAGCGATAGTAGCGATGTAAACACAAACATATTTAACTTATGTATGGAACGTTGCTGCAAGCTGTCAAAAATTTCGCGCCCGATAAAGTCAATCGGGCATAGAGAGAGCGGCTCGAACGCCCCCAAAAATCGCTCGCTCGCTTGTTTTCGGATAACCTCCAAATCTAAAGCCTAGTTCATGACTGAGCAAATTGCGAATATTCGCGAGTAACAATTTGTTCTTATGTGCAAATACTTGCGAACAATCGTAGTTATTTTAGGAACATTATTTTTTCACTAATCTATCTGTAACATATATAACCTTTCTGTTTTCTGTTGATTTTTGTATGGTTATTATTTATTATTATGTATATGATATAATAATATACATAATAATTATTATGTATTATAATTATTTATTATGTAATTATAATATATATATATATATATATTATATAATTATAATTATTTATTATATAATCACTGTCACTGTCACTGTTCCGTGTTACGTGTACTCCGATTGTTCCGTGTTCCGTGTATTACTGTCACTGTCACTGTCATCGTCACCGTCACCGTCACTGTCACTGTTCCGTGCGTTACTGTTACTGTCACTGTCACGTGTGTTCCGATTGTTCCGTGTTCCGTTTGTTACTGTCACTGTCACCGTCACTGTTCCGTGTGTTATTGTCACTGTCACTGTTATCGTCATCGTCACTGTTCCGTGTGTTATTGTCACTATCACTGTCACTGTCTCTCTTAAGTCTGTCTCTGTATCTCTTAAGGTATAATTATTTATTATGTAATCTAATTTACAGTGGATGAAGAACTATTTCATTGGCGACGAAAGCGTGCAATTGTAGCTTGTTTATTGTTAAAAAGGAAATAAACACAAACACATGTATCAAGTACAGGAAGGCTACCTTCTTCTTCTTATTAAATGGCCCTGCTTTTATTGTTTTGCGCATGTCCGAGACATATTTCGCGCGAATTTTCGCGAAATATTGAAAATATCTCGAGTCCCTCCCACCAGAATTTTATTCTTGCGAATTTACAAGAACTGAAACAATTCCCGGCATTAAGGTAACTTCAAATTGGCCAATAAGAACATTTTTGTCAATTCGCTGGCGCATAAGCTAGGCTTAAGGCGCCCCTAAAAAATGTCCATTTCAATATTCAAGAATTGAAGTGTGTTTACTATGTTTTATGATTTCTTAGGATAACAAAATTGAGTGAGATGTGTCGTCATCACCATCTGGAATTTTAGTGACATTGAGGTAAATAATGTGTGTAGAATAAAGTCATGTGTTATATTTTATTTGATGTTAAATTTATGCTATAGGACCATTAATACATTTATTTTTCCTACGATTTTATTTCCTACATATTCTTTCCCTAAAAGCGCCCTCACTTACAGTTCAAATATGTAACAGTATAAAACATATATTTAAAATTACCTAAGCTAGTCTATTTAAAGATATATGTTTACCTTTTTGTATAAGATTGATTGTAATATTGTTTTTTTTTTAATCAAGTTACGATCACATTTAGTTACTCAAAAATTAATTTATCGAAAAAATCTTTTTCGCAAAAAGTATAGAAATACATATTCTATAATGATACAGTGGTAATTGGAAATAATGGACACCTCTGTCATTTTATTTATTTACTTATTTATTATGAAGAAAATGATTCAAATCCAAATTGGACGTACATATCGCTTGTGATTTTAAACATAACATTAGATTTAGGCAGAAGGACCTTTAAAATTTATTCAGTAAGTATTACAACATACATTTTTACCTTCAAATAACTTTAAAAGCAAGATGCAACTTTGCTAACTTTTATACGATCATTTGAGATGTTTTTTTCGAATCTTGCGGTTACATTATCTAGATTAGGAAAAGTTTAAAAATCTCACAAACTGAAATTTTAAGATATGTCAATACAATATATCTTTTCATTTGAATTAGGGTTTAAAATACTGGAAAAAAATTATTTTAGGAAGATGAAAATTAAAAAGTGTTATAAGTATCTTTAAGTCCATTCCTAAAAGGGAATAATAGTACTAACAACTCATAACAAATGCAAATCCCTCAAAATCGTGGGTCGGGTGTAGGGCTAAAAATTCCGACTTTTTATTACTTTCTTATGTATTCAGGATAACCTGCCACTAGCACACGTACCAGACGAAAACAATTTCTTGTCCGGGTTTCGACATTTCGTGTCCTCGTCTTTCCTATGAAATTTATATGGCGTTGCCTCTCTCGTGAATATTAGCGATTAGTTTAGCATGTTATCATAGCCTTACTATTGGGGATTTTCAATTTTTGTATAAAACAAGTTGGAAAAAGGAATGAAAAGTTTGTATGTTTAGATGTTTTGGAAAAATTGTTTTAAAAGGATAGCAATGTTTTTCTGTCTTTCGCCCTGTTCTATTGCAATATTTCTGTTCTTGCGTTGACAAACTATAAGTTGTTTTGTTTTTCAGAAAAATCTTTCTAAAACGTATTTTAGGTTAAAATAGGCTATTACTTGGAGTGAAAAAGTACCTAGTTTCACTAACAATGTTATATCTATTAAAGAAAGATATTTCAATGATGATAAGTTGAGAGTTATTTTTACAAAATACCTGTTTACAATAAGATGGTAAATATGTCACATACACTGTTTAAATGTTCAAATGGAATGACTAATATTTTATTTGACTACTTAATTACTGTTTTTCCTGCGGATTATTTATTGAGCGTATTTTCATACCTCATTTTTTAAAATTTTGAAATGTTTTATAAAAAAATCTGCTACTGAGTACCTTTTAATACTACCGTCAAACACCAAGAGTATAAAAATAAAAGCCACAAATTAAATAAAACTGAATTTACCTCTAAAATTAATTTAAAAATATGATAAAACAATGTCACAATTAAACAGATGTTTAATATTTATCTGTTTATATTTATGCATGTTTCAAAAAACAAATCAGCAAGTGTTGTAACGCTCACGAGTTTACGCGTAACGTTTTCATTTGTGGTGGTTCTGAAAAGAACCATTTTACCAAGACCTGGTTTTCAATACGGTGTGCCGGCCGAATATTTCGAAGACTGCAACATCACTTGCGGTGACGATCACAGGTCCCACAGTCAGATCAATCATATAGTTGAACACCCATAATCTGTTTTCCTCTATTATTGAATGTTCGAAGCACTTCTGTCAATTTTCTGCTAAAAATTTTTAATTGAGGCCTCAAAAAGGATTTTGACGTCTGGTGTTGTTGCAGGCCTTTCACCTTTCACCTGAGCCCATATCAGTTCATTGGGGTTCATCTCGCAGTAGTAGGGCGGAATACGAAGAACAGTTATATTTCGACTATTTGCGATTTCATCGACTATGTACTTCTTATTTGGCGGCTAGTTGTTTCGCAAGGGAAAGCAGCTTTTACCATATCGTGCTGATAGCTAATACCTCTTTTCTTCAGCCATTCAATTATTTCCCCTTTCCGCCAGGAACTAACTGGACGTTTTTCTACTTGTATGGTGTGGTAGCTTGCATTGTCCAATACAATTACAGATCCAAGGGGTATGAGGCCCAACATTTGAACAAAATATTCCTTGAAAACATCTGCATTCATGTCTTCATGATAGTCTCCCGTTTTCTTGGATTCGAACAAAAGCAAACCACCATCGACGAAACCATTAATACTACCGACATGCGTAATGATTTATCTTTTCCCTATTCCGGAAGGTGCTTTAAGACGCATTGAAATTCTTCTAAAAAGGCTTGCCCAGTATTGGTCACTCTTTTGTCCTGCCGTACTTTTAATATGGTGTGTCCCTAGTTGATCCATGTTTCAATGAGGTAAAATATTTGTCGTCCTTTTTCTCGAAATTGTCCTTAGGTAAGTTCTTCTCCAACAAATAATATCATCTGTCTCGCGAGGAGGTGAAGTTTCTGTTTGTTTTTCCCACGAAAAATTCAATTTTCTCAATGTTGTCCACAGTGTAGTTCATTTAACTTCATTGACAGACTCTTCAATAGTTTGTCCAATGTTCGTATTTCCCCATTAAAATAAAAAGAATAGAATTTTACCGAACAATCCTCTTGTTATCCTCATCTAGAGAAACTTTTGGACGTCCTGGAGAAAATTTTGGATCACTCAGTGTACCACTAACTAATCCCCGGACCCGTAATTCCTAAAATAGTTTAGGGTGCCTCACATTCCCTGAAATGTTTTTCTCTTCACTATTAAGGATTACCTTTCTAAAAAGCAACAACCAACGTGACTCCTAATAATTTTCTAAATAACGATCAGGTTAAGAGATTTAAATAAGTGCAAATTAGAAACCGTTCTCTACACCCCCAAATATTAAAGTCTCACACAAAAAAGCAATAAGTATGTTTATATCTGCAAATATTGATATGTGTAAGTATGTGAAAAATATGTTTTCATTTCCCAAAAATACCAAAATGGTGGGGTGCGCACCCGTACGCTTATGGTAGCGTTGGATTTCTCCGAAATGTGATTTATTACTCCTTTATCTCCATTTTACGAACAGGGGAGTCGAGTGACTGTCCCGGAATGAAGTTCGGATTAATTAAAAAACTATATAAATTGTACTCTACTAATGGAGTGATCACGACGTCACATGTAAGTGAGAGTGAGAAAAACAATGGTGTTTCTCTTTGTCTTGAAAACGAAATCGAGTTTTAAAAACTAAAAAAATAAAATAAAACCAAGAGTAAACCTTTCATGAAAAAATGAAAAAAATCAATGCAATCGAACAAAACAAATGATAATTTGTATGTAGTTTACTTTAAAATTTCCCCACATAAAGTGTACTGGAATAATACAAACGTTGGAATGTTGGATAGAACTAAGATATACTACTTAATATTAAATTAGTCACTATCGAGATCAATAATTTTTTCATAATTTTCGCCATCACTTTCACCTAAATGTATAACAGTATTATTAATTACAGAAATAAATTTCAAATACCGCTCCTCTATTTATCGCAAGTCACTTACTGCGTTTTTTCAATTATTTGGTGTTATATCCTCAAACCCGTTTTTTACGAAAGTACACCAATCTGACTTTGGTGTAAAATTTTTATACGAATATTTTTTAATTGAGATCAAAATAATTCGATTGGATTTAGTATGCAATAAAAGGGTAGCAACCTTAAAATTTCATATCCGTAGTATTTCGCCAAATTGTCAAATATATATTCTTTATTTATTAAAAATAACTAAAGCTAAAAGTTCAATGAACTGAATTTTTATGTCTCTTCAAAATAGATCTCCGTAGACGAAAAATAATACAATTGTAGATGCTGCAGATGCAGGGTTAAAGAGCTTCCGACCCCGTAGGAATAAAACACATTGCAGTTCTTTGTTGTCAAGCGACGATTTTTGTCCTGGGAATTCCAACACATTCTCGTGCAACGGACAACATGTATAAAAACTTTCAATCGGGTTTAAATTTAGAACTAACAACAATTATAAACATTTGCGGGATATGTCGATTTTTATTTCGAGGGGGTACTATTTTGCGCTTATCTTCAACCCTGGCGCTTGAACTCTTTAGCTAGGGCGAGTTCCACCCCTAAAATTTAAATAGGGAAGAGGGGTCAAATGATGTCTCATTTTAAAGCTTATCAAATTGTGAATTTGACGGTTTTTGTTTTTTAAATTTGGTTCAGTAATTTTCGAGAAAATGAACAAAATTTAGATAATATGCGACGACATTCTTGAGTAATTTTATTTTTCAGTTCTTCGACTGAATCAGGTTGGGAACGCAAAACCGCACATTTTAAATAACCCCAGAAGGAAAAATCCACACGGTTTAGATCGGGTGAACGTGGTGGCCATTCCCTGCTCCTCTTCTACCAATCCACTGATTTTGATAGTGTTCATTCAACCATTGTCTAACAGGAAGTACGTAGTGGGGAGGTGCTCCATCTTGTTGAAAATGAAGTAACTCT
The DNA here is from genome assembly GCA_963576515.1 of Cryptocephalus primarius. NCBI lineage: Eukaryota > Metazoa > Arthropoda > Insecta > Coleoptera > Chrysomelidae > Cryptocephalus > Cryptocephalus primarius. The sequence goes on along the minus strand of OY754936.1, from coordinate 32,283,920 downwards.
TCTGTCAAAGAAAGATTTCCATATAAGTCGATTTTCCAATTCTTCCATTATTAATGGTTCTATTGTTGTATATAACATTTCAGCATACATCTGACCAGTCAAATTTCCATCTATGAATAACGGACCAATTATAGAATCTCCCAAAATACCGGCCCATACATTCACCTTTTCAGGGTACTGAGTACCTCTAAAAATGTGACGATTTTCGTCACACCAATACCGGCAGTTCTGTCCATTTATACATCCATTAAGATAAAAGGTGGATTCATCACTGAAACAAATGTTTTTTAAGAGTCGGAGCTCGGCAATAATTCGGGCAGTCATCAATCTACAAAATTCGATTCGTCTACCTGGATCACCATTTCCAAGTTCCAGGAGAATTTTCATCTTATAAGGATGAAATTTGTGGAGTTTCAGAATCTTTCTTACAGACACGCGATAGGGTGAATGCTGTGGCTGCTTGACGAGTTGAAAAAACTGGATTAATAACAATTTGTCCAAGAACTTCTATATGAGCACCTTCGTTCAAGAACCTTGGTGTAATTCTTTTCTTCTTGGCGATATATCCTGTTTCCTCAAATTTAGTAACCAATTGTCCAATGTAAGTATGGCTCACGTGTTTCCCTGGATGTCTTTCGTTGAAAACTGTAGCTGTTCTTAGGCAACAACGATTTTGGGAGCCATACATAAAAGTCAGTTCAACTCGTTCTGCTATATTGTAAACCATCTTAATGCGAATTAATACTAAATAATTAGTTTACTTGAATTTAATAATTACTTTATAATAATAAATAATAATTTAATAATTACTTTAAATAATAATAATTAAAGTAACACAATGACTGCAACGATTGTTTGGCATATCGAACCAAACCATACTTGGAACTGTACTGTTATTGGTCTCAAAACCATATTTTTCATTTTTTGTTTCTTTTTTTTACAAAAAATAAATACGATTAAAAACAACCAAAGCATACAAAAAAAAAACGGAAATAGCGAATACCTTTTGTTCAGAATTTGATAAGCTTTAAAATGAGGTATCACTTGACCCCTCTTCCCTATTTAAATTTTAGGGATGGAACTCATCCTGGCTAAAAGGTTGAAGCGACAGGATTGGAAATATGCGCAAAATGGTCCCCCCTTGAAATAAAAATCGACATGTCTCCCCAATTTTTATAATTGTCGTTAGTTCTAAATTTAAACCCAACTGAAAATTTGTAACTTATCACCCGGTATATGTATGTACGTGTCTTTTGTAATCTGTAGTACAGCCATCAGTATATTTTAAAGTGTAAGAGAATGAACACGTGTGGTGTAGTACATTTATTTGTTATAATTCTCCAAAAATCAATGGATGATCGTATAATTTTTTTTACAAATAGACATGGAAGTACTCAAATATTATTTTACTTTATTTAAGATAGATTATCAATTTAAATCCCTAAACGTATTGGAAAGTAGGAAAATTATTGTTATTATTATTACTATAATTTTAACAAATATAGGTGTTATTTAAAAGATTTATTCTTACAGTTCATATCTTATACCATTTTTCAATCACAGTAGATTTGGGGAAAACAATTGTAATCATTGTATCGAAAACGTTTTTATTTATTTTACAATAATTAATGGCGCTATTTAAAAAAAAATATTTGTTTTGTTTGGTGTTTCTTTTCAGTTCATTCGAAAGTACTGCTAATAAACTAAGTAATTCTTGAATCAAAGTCACACAATAACATTGTTCAAATAATATAGGTATGCTCGATTTAAATTTATTATAAAATGAAATGAATTAAGTGGCATGTTTTTTTTTTTAAATATTTATTATTCATTATCCTGTTTTTGGTAGGAATATGAACCATTTAAGTTTTATTGGATTTTTTCTAAATTACATGCAAAATGAGTATTTTTAATCTAATTTATTTTTAATGTAATTTATTTCGTAATTGATTTGTAATTTAGTTTTTTCAGTTTTTTCATCTACATCGTGAAACTGGCAAACTGAAAATATAATGGACAGAGTATGATGACGATGCTAATAAAAATTTGTGTAGAATTTGTACTTCAAAAATCCATAAAATAATTATAAAGGTCGGTTCAAAGGATAAAGAGGTGTAATAAAGGCATGATAATTTGTTCCTTGAACTTGCCTCATAACAGTAATTGCTCATACTACATGTAGAAGTACTTACATAAATAAAATAAATGTGGAAGCAGCTAAAAGAAACGTGCAGGCTGTTGCCAACAAAAATATTAGTCCTTTAAAGGGAAAATTAAAAAATCTAGTTCACGTTCTACTGTTGGCGACAATGATCTAAGGAGCTCTTTTGACTAATATTGTTTGATAAAAATTGTACAATTTGTGGAAGTGAGGCAAATATTGTGAAACAAAAAAACCTGCGGATCGAAAAATATCGATGTGTCAAGTTAAAACTTCTGAATTTACATGTGACAGTAAAATTACTCAGCCCATTTACAGATGACCGCAATCGAGATACAGGTATTCTAAAATGTATTAACCGAGCACAAGATTTAAACTTTAACTTTAAACGCGAAGTACCATTATGAATGTTATGCATGGTTACAAACTGTCACGTTATCCTATTGTAGGCGCCTTGACATTAGGGTGGTTGCAGAATCTTTTTAGACCTAAACATTTATTTGAAGGAGTTAATGAACATAAAGTCGCTGTCAGTTGGAAAAGTCGATGAATTGTCTGGGATTCTTTTAACTGTCTTTAATGTCTATGTTGTATGTATCTATAGACATCCTATCTCTGATTTCGAGATCTTTTTAAACAAAACTGAAAATGCCATTAAAAAGATACGTATTTAGAAGAACATTTTAATAGTGGGTGATTTTAATGTCCACTTGGAAACCCGGGAAAAGGATGAATATAACCCATGTTGGAAAAAATACCTTTTTCCATTCGATAGAGAATTTGTCCTGGATTTTTTTAACTGATCAAAATCTAGATATAAATACTACTGCAAATATCTTTAATAATATGGAAAAAAAGCTGTATGAATACACCTTTCATGAAAAAACAGTGCTATCTAGTAGAACAAATATAAAACAAATCATACAGTATTAAATATGAATTTAAAAAAAGGTTTCAGGAAAAGTATATAAAAGCTATCAACCTCACTAAACGTAAGTACAATGATGACTTGATTCAGAATGCTCCGAACAAAGCGAAGTGAAACGCAACACAGAAACTACTACAAGATGAAACAAACAGTAACACCCAAATTTTCGGCTGATGAATTTAATGAGATCTTATGAACAACTAAAAGTGATATCAAAGTCAACATGTTTTTTGGAACTCGCCAACACCCTGGGGGATAACATAAAAATATGCTGCTGGTATAAAATTACTCTTTATAGAAAAACGAAATGAGCATCGCTTTTCTTTTTTGAAAATTAGAAAAAAAAACTATATTTAGAAGTTGAAAAGACCAAAAAAAAAAATAATTGAAAAATCGAATTTATCACTAATTATATAATTTCTCATCGTATTTTTTTCTATAAAACCCACCCACTTATTTTAGTCTGAATATCAAATACTACCTAAACCAACAATTTTCGAATAAATAGATTGGCAGAGCGAACAGTATCTTGAAAATGGCCACTAAATTGTCCAAATCCAAACCAGTGGATTATTTTTTATGGGGAGCAGTAAAAAAGAAAGTTTATTCCAGGCCTGTAGAAACAGAACAAGAATTGTGTGGAGGTATTATGAATGTTTTTACTACACCTACAATTGATGTAGAAACTTCTCAAAGAATGACATTGGTGACATTTTTGATTAATTTTTTCTGACGAAGTTATATCAGATAGTGAAATCGCATAAGAGACAAAATATGACTATTGCAATTAGAAAAGTTTTAAGATGTTTACTGCCTGGTTAAACACAATACAAATTTGTCTAAACAAAACCATATCTAAATATGGATGGCCGCCACTTTGATATTTAAAAAAGTTCTTTTTTACAAAAATATGAAGAGCGCATACTTCATACACACAAAACTAGGATGCATTGGATTGGAAGAAAATGAATCAAATTTTCGGCAAATAACAGTTTTTTCTAAAATAAATGTAATAGATGAATCACTCAAAGAAATTGGGAACTGTCGAAAGTGGCATTCAAATTGATTATTTATAAATCAGGACCCATTTTTGTACAGAAATTTCGAATTTTCCCAAAACATTGGGAAATATTATCCCAGAATATTGGGATAATATTTTTTTAATGACCTGAATATTTGTACTAATATAGCATATGCATAGTTATCAAGCAGATTTAATAAAACAAAATTGTTTAAATAAACAAAATAAGATTTAACTGTGTTCTTCTAATACATAAAACTATTATATCACACGTTATAACACATTATACTAATATTGTTAAATAAAATAGCAACTTAATCATCTGGACCATCTAATTATAAAACAAAAGGTAGGTTAACTATAGTACAAAAAGGTTGCATTCAAGTTTTTGTCTTTTGTAGACAATGTTTGTTGGAGTTTTAATAAATAATTAACAATCACTGATCATAAATGATAATCCAGAAAACAAAAACCACTTTCGCTACCCGCTTCTCAACATATCATCACCAACATATAAAATGAGTTACGACCAATTGGTATAATACCAACTGTGTTGAAAGTATTGGAACATGTATTTACTAATCAACTGCAGAATTCCACATGTGCAAAATAATATCCTACCAAAAGCTCAATCAGGTACTTTGTGAAAATTATGCTGTCAGCTACATTTAATACGTTCACTACGAATAACTCTCTTGAGAGTTGACATCAGCATTATCATTGGTTGGTACCTTTGTGAAAATTATTTTGTCAGCTACATTTAACACATTCACTGCATCTAACTCCCTTGAAGGTTGACGTTAGCCTTGGCGCAGTGCATGTGACTGAACAGCAGCAGCAAATGTGTTAATGTTATAATGTATAAATGTAATTATTATATTGCTACTCTAACATTAGGATTAGGATTCATGAATCCAATTTCCAATATATCCTTGTCATGGTTTAGCAGTTGTTGAAATCAAAGGGTAAAAAGGATTAAATTAAATAAGAGTTTAAGACAATTTTGTGTGATGTTCTCCACAACATCTTCTTTTATAAATTATGAAATTTATGAAAGAGATCTTAAAGGTGGCTAGATGTAACTTCTTTCATTCCACATTCTGTTATGTTATTATACATACACATGTTGTACAGGAATAAGGTATTTTCATATTTCCTCATTTTATTTAAAAAAAAAAGTTAGAAATCCATGGGAGGAATGTTCAGCATAACTCACTTCCAATATCATCATACACAAAGCACAAGCACCTTTTTTTGAGCTAAATAAAGTTCTAGAGATCCTAGGGATACTTGGAGATCTAATTAGGAAAATTGATTTCTACATAAATGTGAATCAGTGTTCTTTTTGTTTATTGTTAGTACCATTCAAATGTTGTGTAGAATTTGTAAAATGATTTTTGCAGTCAATCTCTACAACTAAATAAATTCTTTGTTTAGGCTAGAGTTGCAGGCATTCAAATATGTAGAAAAACTTTTTCTTATGGAAATTATGAAATAAATGGTATTCTTAGACCGTTCACCCCTTTCGAGTGTGATGAAGTTTTTGGTTCTCGATTTTATGAACACCTAATATATAATACTATATTCAAAATACCAATACAGCCACAAATATATGATTTATAATAAAGAGTATTAAAAAAAATAGTTGTTAATGGAATCACTTTGAAATTAGAATAGATTTATGTAGTTTATGTAGAATAGTATGTATGTAACATTTTAACCTTTATATTTGATAGTTTTGATAAACAAAGTATTTGGTTTGTAAAGAAATTATTTCACATCAACCTTTAGTGTAAGAACTATCGACAAAATGTGAGGTTTCTTTTAAAAGTTTTAACAACACATTTTGATAGTGGTAAACGTGATTTCTATGAAGTAAATGGTTGAATCAGCATTACAACATTGCATTGTGATCATATTCGAGAAGTAAAGAATAATCGAGTTAAACATCTAAACTTCGGCAACTTTTTCCACAAATTCACAAAAACAGATTAGATAAGTAAAGAAAGTGATTAAAACTTACATTTCCCCGACCTGAGGTTAACGGCCAGGTATATAAAACGGGTTCAGCCCCAGCGGGAGAGTGTAATATTAACTCCATGGTGGGGTATTCAATTGCTGTTAGCTAAATGCACCAGCGCAGTAAAGAAGATCTAGCATTTGATTAACTTTAACCTACAAAGAACACATTAAACACAATTTTTTCAAGACATTTTTGGCATCTCTCAAAGCAAAACACGCCATCGTGAACATACTGGTTGCGCGCGCAACCCACCGATCCACAGACCATTCGGAAATACAGATAGCCAACACTTCGCTTACCGTTATCATTTTGGTTACCACTCAGCGCCATCTATTAATTAGTCAGCGTACTAAATTTACAACTATTGTGGCGGAATATTTCAAATATAGTTAATAAATTTGTATATTTCATAATTTCTTGTAAAAATTGAACTCAAAATATAAAATTTATAGTAGGCGTTTCTTCTTCTTCTTCTAATCGAAGAAGTTTGATTTATACAAGATATTTATGAACTTGAAACTTGATAACGTATCGTTTAAGGTGCAATGTGAATAAGAAAAGCAAATATGATTTGAAAAACTTATTTATTGGGCCAAATAAAGATAATTAATAAAGTACCATGGAACCTGATCGTGACAGACTTAAAAAGAAAAAGGAAATAACTACAGGGTAGGTCAATGTGGGTGGTAGAATGAAGGTAGTGGAGTGCTCTGGAGTCTCACAGAGCTTGATGCTGGGCCCCATCCTGTGAAAGGCCCTATATGATAAAGTATTCCGAATCACGCATCGGAACAAATACCTGCGATCGCCTACGCCGATAACCTGACAGTCATAGTTAGTGCTAATGGAGATGTACATCCATTCCACGTGGAATTAAGAAGAAAGGTTGAGGGTGCTCACCGTAGGATCCAGATCTGGATGGAGGAACACACGCTGACCCCGACGAGTGAAAAGACGGTCCCATCATCTTCGAAGGCCCCAAGCGGAGGGGCCCATATAGAATGTAATTTTTGAGGGACTACAATGACGCACCAAGAGCGGTAGAATATCTAGGGGTGGCCCTGGATAATTGGTTAAGATTCGGTATACTTGTCACGAAAGCAGCTCATTAAGCGGAGGATAGGTTAGGGGCGATTAAAAGACTACTGTTGAATGTCGGAGGCCTAGATGCGTGTAAAAGGGTCCTATTGGTCGGAGTGGTGCAGTCGATAATGCTATATACGACCTCGGCCTGGACAGGAGACCTTCAGTAGAAGAAGTACCGGACGATAGTCGCGAAGATACAGCGTGGAGCTCCTCTAAGGCTCATCAGTGCGTACTCCGATTGTTCACCTAGTAAAGGGGAAGAGATTCCTATACAAGACGGGGGATATATTGAAAGCAAAGGTAAAGCTACAATATTATATTACAATCAAGTGGATGACTCAGATTATACCTTGATCATATGCTCAAAATGGGAGTATAAAAGCCGGGAGCTACATGTGGCTATTGGTTGCCCGCTAACAGGATAAAATTAGTGTCGACCAAGATGACTAGCAGAGAAAACTGGCTAAACCGCTTGAAATTTTATTATATGAGATAATATTAAAACATATTATTGTTTTTATATTTTGTTATTGTTATATCAGATAGGAATTGATGAGTAAGAGCTTTCGTATGTCATTCGAAAGTAGCATTGTTTCAAACATATAACAAAGTACGTAACACGTACGGTCTTTCCATGGTCAATTAGCAACGCCTATGTTGTCAAGTTAATTACATATATTTTACTAATTTAATACATTCTAACTCGTCTAATTATTGTCGCAATGATGCGAGTAATTCGACCAATTTCTTACATTTCAATCGGGAATATTAAATTCCTTTATACAAGCACAAGCTATATGAAACTATTGTTACGTTCGTATATTTTAATACTTTTATTATCTACAACTAACACTACAAATTATGTGAGAATGTATTAATATGACATTACAGTATGACAGTACAGTACAGTATGACATTACATACAGTAACTAGATTTTTATAATTGTCCCCGAAAGCTTTGCAGTTTACTATTTATATTTTTAGGCGTCGAACAGACTAAAAGGTTCTACATGGTTCGTTTTCCTCAAAAAGCAAGGTAGTTTTAAGAGGTAATACGACAATCGAAATTCAGTAGATTGTTCTCGACCCCGATTCTCGACTAATGCGGAAACATTTAATTCGTTACAAGATTTGTTCACATGGTAGTTATAAGATATAACTTGACATTCTGCATTTTTTACACTTGTGTTGTAGATCACGTTACATTCTTTTATTTCAAATATAAAAACTAGCGTTGTCACTTTGTAGTTCAGTTGGTAGTAGAGACAATCGCTGTAACTACGTGTTAGTCGCAATAAAGCTTTTTAAAAACAAACTTTTAAATTTTTGTAATTCAACTGGCGCAGTCAGTAAGATACGTCGAGACGATTTTCAGGAGGTTTTATTGCAAAACCACGCAAAATTCGGTTCGTATCAACGAATTATTCGGCAACGATTCCTAAAATTAAGAAGCGATCCGGCACAAAACACGCACCAGCTCAACACCCAGGGTAGGATCCATCGCGGAAACCACCTATTGGACTCTAGCATAAGGATTAGGATAAGAAGAACACCGAGAAGTGATGAAATCCTCTGCTTACTGTAAGTGCTCATTTCCTTTCTGTTACTTCTCCCAAATTTTGGCTTAACCCAAAGTCCATTATTTTGCATGTCTGTAGACAACGTTGAAATAGATAACTTGATTTCTCAATTCTCTTCTGACCTCAAACTTACCGAAAAACGTAAAGAACAAAACACCACTATGCCTGAAATAAATATCGGTCTCTTCAGATATCAAGCCGATAACATTCCACCTTTTGACGGTAATCCGAAACAATTAGGCAGATTCATTACTGCATGTGAACATTTGTTAACAGCTTTTCAAAATGTACAAAATGTAAATGGCCCAATCAAGATTGTCCGTTTAGACACAGTTCTGAGTAAGCTTAGAGATCGTGCTGCAGATTTAATTGGTTCTAGGTCCAAATTAAACACATGGGCCCTTATTAAACACTCACTTATCACAACTTTTTCTGATCAGAGAAGTATAGATTGTCTTATTCAAAATTTGATATCCATAAAAACACTTAAAAACGAATCCCCTATGCAATTTGGAATACGAATAAAACATGCAAGAAGCCTGCTTCATTCAAAATTAAGTACGATCACTGATGCTAACGAGAAAATGATTAATAGACAACATTATGTTAACTTTGCTTTAAAAACGTTTATAAGTGGTTTACCTTATCATATGCAACTCGTAATTACCTGACTAGAAATTATTTGCTGTACCTGACCAGGACCTGGCCGGGATTTCCCGTCTAGCACCCTGTAAGGACTGTAACGCAGATGCCCCTCCGGGTCCTGGTCAGGACGACCTGACGTGGACCCGATCGGGCATTCCTGGCGTGGACCCGGTCAGTTCATCCTGACCAGGACCCGACCGGGCATCTGCGTTATAGGGTGCTAGACGGGCATGCCCGGACGGGCCCTGATCGGGAGGACCTGACCGGGTCCACGTCAAGAAAACTTAATTTATACCCGACTAGAAATTTGGGAAGGCAAACCAGAAAACCTATCGGGTCCCGATCAGGAAGTGGCAGGGCATGCCCGTCTAACATTACCTGGCCAGAACCGGATCAGGATATTTCATTGATACCTTGGCAGAAACTAGGGATCATACTGTTCTTAGATTACCATCTTATTACTTTTAGCGCAAAATGATTGCAGTTCAGTGAGTTCCAACTGAATATTGGCTGGATAACTGACTATTTCAGTCAAACTGATAACGGATTTGTGAAAATTTGTATATTTTTTTATGTGACAAAGTGCGAATAGTCTAGGGAAATCAAAATTTAACAGAACTGTGAAATATCCATAGATTCCTTATAGGATTCCTGGAGAATCTTAATGTGAACAAGCTCCTGGCCATGTATAAAGTGTTAAATTATTATCTTTTTTATTTCCATAATGATTGGAAAGGTAATTAATAGCTGCAACATTTGAACGACTTTGGTCGCTAATTATAGAAACGATTTTTAAACCAAAACGAGTGCAATACTGGATAATATTGCAAATAAGATGTGCCAAATTATATGCCGTGGTAGTGCCCCGGTTTCGTGTTATGCCCTTCAGCATAAAAACACATGCACAATCACATACTTGAGATGTTTCTCCATCTAGAAAAAAAAATATATATATATATATATATATATATATATATATTATTACAAAATGTTTCAACATCCACTCACTATTTCTTCATTTCATTCCAAACCAGCGGCATATATACCATGTGTGCAAAAAGTTCAAATACAGGTCCATTCCGGCATTGATTTGCCACTGTTTCAAACCAATACTATATTACAAATTCTAACTCACCACCCATGTCTTTGAATCCTTTAAATGGCGATTTACAATTGCTTGAGGTTCAATAAATATTTTGTCAAACATTATAACAGCAACTTTATGTTTTTTTCTGTAAACTGCACCATCAGTTTAAGATTATCAAATACAGATTCATTAATACCACCAACAATAGGTATTCTCATCAATAGAGTGTTGTTCGTCCTGGGTGTTGAGAGAATGAATGCTCTTCGTAAGAAATTGTATGTTTTGGGATCTTGGTTTTGAAGAATAATCCCTAAAACTTTACTATCCAAATCAAACCGCCACCCTTTAGGTCTTCTTTCATTTAGTGTGATCTACATATTTATAGAAATTTTCGTAGTTGTAGGAAGAATAGAAGTAATATGGCCAATAATCTTCTCACTCTTTCCTCTGTATTGCAGTTTCTTTGATTTTAACAGTAGTTTATGTAGATCTTTATTCAATGTTCTTGACCAATGGTACAATCTCTTCGCTCTCAGTGTCAGATCTCTTGTTCTATGCACCACTATTTCCTGTAGTACTGTTCTTTCATCTGCAATATTCAATCAACAATAAATCTGTTATACGCATATGCTAAATGTGTAATACCATTACTGCTATGTGTTCTTTTCGTCACCTGTAGAGATCTGCTTCACATTCACTTCCAGTCTGACAGGGATCAATAAGTATAATTATTGATGGAACGGTAATTTCAAAATTTCCCTAGGTAATTACAATTACCCACATTCAGGAATAGGTACCCTGGCCCGGTACCTTTGTCTCCATAGGGTTTCGACCCTTTCAGTCACCAATCAACGACGGTGGGGGAGAGACTGGTAGTGAGGGGTGGACAAAGTGAGCGAGTAGAGAGAGATGGATAGACCACTGTTCGCTCACTCCGCGTTAAATACTCTGGCCACTTGCCTTGTCTACTCCTAATTAGTCTATGGGTACGAAATAATCAACACTGACATTTGATTGAATACTTTGACACAAAACAACTTTTATGGGTTCTATGCTTGATTGTGGTGACTGGTGACTGTGAGTGCCTGCCTACGATTCTCGCTTAAGAGGTCTTCAACGAGAGTGAATTAAAATGGCAGAAAGTGTACGGGATCTCCTGGATCAAACGAAACCCACAGGTTAGATTATAATTTAGCTCGATTTATATTTTTCACGATGGTGGAGATAGATCGTGACGAATAGATTTTCGGTAATAAAACTGAGTCATACTTATATAAGTTAAAAAGTTCACCATCTGTGGGTGCGACGAATTATTTCTATTTACATGTGTGTGTATGTGTGTGTATAAACAAAATTGCCAATAAATATGTATCTAATGCAGGTTATCTGCTCATGTTCAAATCATCCTCCATAACAAATTTAATATTGAAATGTGCTTGTCAAATACCTACCTACCTAACCTACACACGCACGCACGCACGCACGCACGCACGCACGCACGCACGCACGCACGCACGCACGCACGCACGCACGCACGCACGCACGCACGCACGCACGCACGCACGCACGCACGCACGCACGCACGCACGCACGCACGCACGCACGCACACACACACACACACACACACACACACACACACACACACACATATATATATATATATATATATATATATATATATATATAAAAATTTATAAACTTTCCCCGTTGTATTAAATACTTTTCTTTGCCTGTGGATTCATTATCTTATATTTAACACATCCTATATTTTTCACATTTCCTACATACCTCGGACCATTTCGCCGTAGATCTGGAGTTGCTATTTAAAAAAATTATCCCTACACTAATCTTGTTAATTTGTCAAAAGGTTTATATCTTATACGATTGACAGTGAGTGCGAGTCGTTCGTTGAAATAAACTTATATATATATACTATACTATACTATATACTATACTATATACTATATATACTACTATACTATAAACTATATATATATATATATATATATATATATATATATATATATATATATATATATATATATATATATATATATAAAAATTTATAAACTTTCCCCGTTGTATTAAATACTTTTCTTTGCCTGTGGATTCATTATCTTATATTTAACACATCCTATATTTTTCACATTTCCCACATACCTCGGACCATTTCGCCGTAGATCTGGAGTTGCTATTTAAAAAAATTATCCCTACACTAATCTTGTTAATTTGTCAAAAGGTTTATATCTTATACGATTGACAGTGAGTGCGAGTCGTTCGTTGAAATAAACTTTGTGGATAAATACTATATATTTAATCCTTTACCTCTTTCTAGTTATAATTAGACATTTATCCTGTGTTGGTCTTCCTAAGGAGTATTGTGAAGAGCTAAATAAGAACTTTTCATATGGGGTGAGCCTGGAGGTCTTATAATAATTTCCTTTCCAGTACATATATCGACATTTTTTTATCACCCTTTGTTACACAGTAAACAGGCCATAAATTAAAGCTAAATATTGTATATCGACTATTCATATAATGACTTAGGTCTGTTCAGTATCAGAAGTAAAACATTTGTAATACACATACTTCTTGAACCATCTAGAATTAACGAATTACAAATTATGTGCTTGTGTTATGTATTTTAATTAATGTAGGACCTCTAAAATGTCAAAAAGTATGATACAAATCAGCATGGAAGTCAAATCAATATACAAACAATTCTGTAAAAAATGTCAGTTGTTCAACATCAATGGAAGTGTCTGCAATTCTTGCCATTTTCTTAAGCAAACATATGGCTACTGTGTACATTAATAAAAATATAATGTTTCTTGAAGAAGTTTGAATTATAATTTCACCTTTTTGAACCCTTTGCAATTTAACCATCTTTACATAGTTTATTATTTATTATTAAGGCAGAAAGTCTTGGTTTTATTTTCTGTTAACTCAAAAAAATGTATTATCGAAGCAAATATTTTGTGAAGTGGTATCCCAGTCATCAATTTTTTTTGCATCTTTTGGTTTTTTAAAAAGCGCTTCTTTTTTTACTGTATATTAGAAATACATATTTTTTTATTAATGTGTATAGGCTCAAATTAAGGCGTTGGCCAAAATTTACATTTTTATCACGATAAAAAAGGTTTTTTCCTTTATCCGGAATTGGTATTTCTGCCCACTTTACACTGGTACAGTTTTTGCAACATTATTCTCCCAGTCTGATTAATAGAGTTTGGTAACGAAAAGTGATATATACAATAAAAGATCATGAGTATTAATAACATTGTTCATATGAGAATATATTCAAATCAAACAGTTTAATATCGCCTGTGTTTAGTTGAGTTTTTTTTTTAAATTAATGCTTCTTTGGTTAAGTCTCCGGCTAACAAATTAGGTGGAGGTAATTGAAGTGTAACAACCTGATAACATTTGACATTCTAGTCATAGATATCCGAGTGAAGTTTTTGACTGTGATTGACATTCAAGTGCATTGAATTTTTCTTGTTCATATTTGGCATGAAATTGGAACCATTTTGGGCGTTCTAAATATTTAAACTATTTTTATAAAAAACTAGAGTAGTTGTTATGCCGAAAACAAAACATTATTTTTTGGAAGTTAAACTGTCCAAGAATTTTTCTCAGATTTTTAAAAGTGGAGCATCACTGTCAAAATTTCGAAATTAAAAAAATCTTTTCTTATTTTTGCCTGCTAATCAAAAATATAAAAAGTAACATAATAAATAGTCTATTAAAAATTAGCAGTGTTTGCCCATATTCAACTCTTTCCTTCTGGTGGAAAATATTGAGAAAATCTTCAAGTCTATCGAAAACTAAAGCAGGTTATGAATAAACTGCAAAATGTTTTTACATGCTGTTTATTACATTACCTTTTATGTTTCTCATTGGCATACAAAAAATAAGAAAGGAAATTCTTTTGTTTTTTCTCGAAAGTTTACCGCTATATTTTCACCACTGTGGCTGTTGCAAACTGTCTGCCATTTTCAAAACTTTCAAATTTACGAAGGAGGGGGTGGGGTTTATCCCAAGGACACTTTTTATGAATTAACTTAGATCTTTCAGCTATCTAAATAGCTGACAAAAATATGACGACATTTTTGTGTAAGGATATTTTACGGTCAGTGAGGTCTGGGAACCTAGGTAAGAATATGTGGTCCTCCACGACTTATCAAGCGATTATTTAAATATTCGCGCACCAACATACTTTTGTGCCCCATCGTACATAAACCACAGTCAATCACTTACTAAAATGGGAATATCTTTCATTAAAGTTGGCAGTCCTTCTTCGAGAAACTGCCTGTAATTATGCTCATTCAACCTCGCATGACCAAAATAGGGTCCAATTATATAACCACTATATATTACAGCTCACACGTGAATGAAAAACTGCTCCTGGTGACGGGATTCCAAGATTGCATATGGATTTTCTTCTGTTTCTGGTAAAATCGACTTCATTAGTGAATAAAATTTGATTATCAAATAATGGATTTTCATACACTGTATGAAATTGCCTATGGTAATAATAAGGGTTCCAGAGCCACAAGTCAGTTGATCAGCTCTGAGGAGTTAATTGATAGACGGGTGTTTAAGGGTAAGGAAGGACCTATCTACTCAGATACAGCCTCACATCTTAACTTTATGCTTGGACGGTAGTAGGTAGTGACAATCAAGAATATTCTTTTTGAAAAACCATTCGCAAAAGTTGATCTGTAATGAAAAATCGCGAGGGAATAGCGCCTGAACTTGTTTGATGTGGTATGGATACAATAAAAAGTTATGGAGAACTTTCCAAACAAGAAAATGTGAAATATTCAAATTGTTCCCAATTTTTCATGTACACAAATTGGGATTTTCCTGAATTGAATTTAAAACCGCCACCTCAATATCTGGTGTTCTGACTACATTGTACTCCTTTTAGATGATTGTCTGGTTCAAAACTTCCCTTGTCGCACAAACTTCTGTGAATGTTTGAAAATGTTCGTGTAACTCAGAAAGACCATGTTTTAATAATATTGTTAATTTTGATGACTTAAACATGGGACAACTAAATTAGGTAGACAACTGTCAAAACTGTTTACGGTTACAAAACAAAATCTTCTTCTTACCTACTGGATACGGTTTTTTCTCATAATCCTTGATTATACCTAATTTTATAACAATGTACAAATGAATGAATTTTATTTTTTATGCGAAAAGTCACTAACTCACTCACTCACTCACTTTGCTATAATCATGAGGTGATATTTCTCCTTAATATCAATTACCCTTTGACCTTGTTTTTAGAACAACTCACACATTTTACTTTTTACATTTTCTCGAATAATTTCTAGAGTAATGATTTAACACGGATGTTTTAATGAAGTTTACTAGACAAGTAAATATTGACCTAAATAAGTTCTGGTTAAATTTTCGTATTTGAGGGCATTTATGAAGCGAGAAAGCAATCGGTCCTTTTCACATTAAGTTATAAAGGAATGCACACAGATGTTTTTTACCTTATTGACAATATAACAAAATTAACACCAAGTTTTTGATAAAATCCATAATAAATGAACACTAAATGAATATTTTAAGTTATGTCCCAGTCTAATTCGGTAAAAAAGGTTGTGGTAGTATCCAGAGGAGCGGTTTTCACAGACACTAGGGTTGGCCATTGTTCTCCCAAGGTGGATTCTCGTCGAACATAAGCGCCGCACAGAGGTGTATCGCTTAGTCTCATTTGATTAAGATGTTTCCTTAGATGGAAATGTTCAGTTAGAACTCCCACAGTGAGGCGAAGCTTGCTCCTGGTCATAACCAAATACTGCTTAGTCGCTTCCTCGTTAGTATAAAATTGGTGTTTTCCTGGGTAATTTTATTTACGGCAAGGGATAACATGCTTTGCCATAAGCCACTTAATGTTTAGTTGCAGGCGTCTGAAAAATATTTCGCATCCCGCTCCTGTGGTACTCTATACCGCCCACAGAGATGTTCACTGAACCTTCCGTGATTAGTTCGTCTGAATTAGTTTGCAGGTCGTAGGTTTGTTGAAAACAAACTGAGGGGGTATGCCTTCCATATCAACTTGTAGTAGTTGCAATTTATTGCCTACCTTTTCCCACAGGTGACCTCGTATCCCCCCACAACCTACGCCAGTGTTAATTTCAACTATTTTGAGCCTTAGCATCGTCGTCAGAGCCACCTCCTTTAGATATACTAGATATATATTAGAAAGACAGCATGACTATTCTATCTTTGGACCTGATTCAGCTTCATTATTGCAGTTTTCTGTTAGCTTTTATGCTATCAGGCTGCAGCCTCATAGGCCTTATAATGGCAGCGTATATCTGTATTTTGACCTTAAATTTTAGAACAAAGGTTTTCCCCGTGGTCCTACAACTGTTCAAATGATGTGCCTTTTTTTGATCTATATTCTGGGTGCAGATTTTATATCTTCTGATCTATTTTACTTCAAATGTGAAGCTTAGTTGTGTTTCGAAAAGAACTGGGCCACCAAAGGTTCCAGTTTTTTTTTCTCATGAAGAATGTCATCTCAGTCTTATTGGGGTTCACAGACAGAGAGTGGTTCTAGACATCATTCTTCAGTTAATCGAAGTGCACTTTGCATTTTGTTGCAGAGGAAGCCTTCGTATTTACCATTAAGGAGGATCGTGGATCATGAACATGAGCAGTTATATAGAAGGTATTAACATGGAGGCTGTGCATAAGACTGTCCAGAACAGTGTTCCACAACAAATGTGATAGAACACCCCCCCTGCAGGCAACTCACTGCAACTGTGTCTCTAACTTCTGTGCCTCCCATGTGTATGTACACTCGTCTTTTGGAGAGCATATTGAAAATTCGTCTGCCAATTACAGGTGTGTCTGCGTGGTTTTGTCAAACGCACCTTCTATGTCTAATTTAGACCTATATATTCACCTATGTCTGAAAACACCATTGGTGGACTCTTTATTGTCCACCAATCTTTTAATGAGACTCATTACCAAGAGTAGAGCTGTATTGGTCCATCTTCCTGATGTGTGTGCATGCTGACTGAGATGTAGATGGTTGTTTACCATTATAGTATCTCTTATGAATCGCTTAACAGTCTTTCCAGTGTTTTCAACATGCAAGACATTAAACTAATTGGCCGGTAGGCTTTCGAGATTGTGTGCTTTCTCCTTCTCTCCTCTTAGGTATGAACACTACTTTCATTTCTCTCCATACCTTCCGGATGTAGCGCAATGCTAAGTATATCCTCACCAGGCGCGACAATTTCATGTCCAGGTCTCATAGTAGGTCTACCTGCCATCTTATCTGGAGATTTGAAGAGTGAGAAGTTTTGTATTGACCATCATAGTTTATTCTCAGTAACTATTTGGTTGATAAGGTACCAATCTGCCAACCGACTGATGACCAACCAACTGATGACTAGTTCCCATTTTTGGATATGGAGGTGTGCTAATAGGTGATCCATCTCCCTTGTAAGTGGAGGTGTATTTGAGTCTTGCGGAAAATATACAGATGCTACCTTAGTCCATTAATCCTCTTATTTTGGACTTGGTTATCAAGGGTTCCTGGATTATTGTCTCCTGCCATTAGTCAAGGTGGTGGCAGAGTACTGCCGACGCAGCCCAACTATGGTGCAGATTACACTAATATACTTACCCTATTGCCTGTTTCATCCATTACACTGTTCTGGTTCCAGGTGACACTCCCTCACAAGTGACCTCGCTTAGCCGGCTGGAGCTTTGAAAGAGGGTGTCCTTTGAAAGAGGAGTTATAGCAACTTCCAAGGGGTACGATTCAGATGCCCGCGCCGCCTTTTCCTGCAACTTCCTCTGTTGCTTGAGCTCAGCTCTACAAACTCTTTTGCCTCTACTGCTCTTTGGTCTAACCAATTCTTCGGATGAGTTTTGTGCAGGTAGATCCTGCTCTAGGTTTTGAGATGAGCTTCTACGCTCTTCCTCTGTAAAGGTAGATTGGCTAGTATTCAAAAGGGATTATCGGACACTTCATCCCCCGGCACGAATCCCCATTTGGAGAAGCAATGCAGTATGAGGTGGTGCGATTCCAGGTCCGTCAGCATAATCTGTTACCGTCAATTTCATAGCATCAACGCTTCTCTTCTGTCTCCAAGGGCTCACCCTGTCGGCCCTCTGACGGGACAACACAGCTGGTTGATCAAGAGTGGGTTCAAATCCGGACCAAAGATATGTGTTGTGGCCTGCTCAACCTCTAAGTTCCATTTATACAGAGACGCAGCTCGCTAGGCATGGCACAAATACGTCGAAGCTATCGCGCGAGGATGTTTTCGCTGAGCCCAAGCCAGGGGTTTGTCCCAGTGGCCGGCTTATACAATCTCTGAACCATAACCTAGGAGCTATGGTTTTCCCCCTATTTGCTACTTGGGGATGAGCCTGATAGGTAGTTCAACCGCACAGGAATACCCGATATTAAAACATTAACATTTGTATCATATTGATTGATGTACCAAATTGCATATCATGAACAACTTTTAACTAACATTTTTAACTAAACTCTAAAGTATTTTTTCTATGCTACAATTTATGATGAGTTATCTAAATTTACAACTATTTGCTAAAATGGAATGTAATTTAATCAGCAAATCATCTAATGCAGTTGGAGACTATACCAAGTGACATTTGAAATTGATTATTTATAAATTAAAGTCCCTTTCTTACAAATGTGTCAAATTTGCCCAAAACATTGGCACTGTTTTTAATGATGTCATGAACTATAATTATAGCATAGCATAGTTTTATGGTCTTATAAACATATGTATATATATATAGAAAATAGATTGTGCGGTAAGAATTCATATCATTACCATACACGTATATAACTACAATTATTACATTATTATTATTCATTTATATTATCAAACTTTTTCATTCGAAACTATAATGCTTCTCTTCTTTATTTATCATAAATAATTGAAAAGTAGAATGGTTCCAACGGACTATAATTCATCTTTTGCTTGCCAAACCCACACTCTTCATAGCTTGCTTTACACAGGTTCAAAGTTTTATTGTAAAAAGGTATTTAGCGCGCGCACACACACGCACGCGCACACACACACACGCGCACACACACACGCGCACACACACACGCGCACACGCACACACACCACACACCACACACCACACACCACACACCACATTTATTTTTGCCTTGAAGTAAGACTGTGGAAACTAGCGAATTATTTTTTAATATGAAATACTAAGTTTCGAGTATTTTGCAGTTGATGAAAAAACGAGATTGCGAGTCTTAAAGGAACGTCAAAATGAGGAGAGACAACGTAAATTGGAGGAAATCAAAGCACAAGCGCTCGCAGCACAAAGGTTCAAGGAGCAGAAAGAGCAGGAGAGGCGTAAGCGAATGGAAGAGCTCAGAGTGAAGGATGAAGCAAAAAGGCAACAAGTAGAGGAACGGAAGAAAGCTATTAACGAAGCGGAGAAGAATCGCCTGGAGTTCATCCTGAAAAAAAATCAGGAAAGAGAACAGCGGCTAGATCTGAAAAAGCGAAATGAGAGAAGCAATCCCGTTTTCGCGTTTGGTTCATCAACACCGAGAATGTTGGAACCTGTTGATCTTACTGTATCATTCTGGGGGCAAAGGAAAGCTACATCAATACAAAATATTAGCACCTCAGCTTTGGCTCCCTCATCTTTAACCCGTAGACAGTCTGAAAGAGACTTGGATGTAGCAAATAAAAAGCGTGCCACTTCTGCCACTGGACTTGAGAGGTCTGCAGAAAGTAAGTAAAAATTTTACCGCTCTAACTATTGTTAGGATTCACACAATGTCACAAGGATTCAGTTTCTGTTCAGATTCCTAATAGTATCATGATGGCAGTAGATATGAACAGGAAAATTGTTACATATTTTATTTGTTTATCTGATATATTATTGAAAGTGTTGGTATGGGAAAGTGTCGGTTTTTACTGACAGAAAGTTCTAAATGTTTGTTTCGATAAATGTTTCAAATATACTATAGAGAAATGAATATTTAATTATTTTTTCCGATTAATTATATTGAAGTGAAGAAAGACCTCTGAAAATTATGATTTATTTTATGGTACCATCCAGGTTTGTTTCGTTTAAATTGCGTGTATGTATATTTAAAAGTGGTTCTCTTTAATTTATTATGAATGTTATCATATATAATGCTAATTATTTGTGGATATGCTTTTAGCAGATTAGTTAGTTGGGTTAGATTTGAATATTTTTGGATGCCACAGATTTGCTTTCCGTTGTATTTAGTGAAAATCCTGATTTAGAAACAGTTTGAAGGGTCTGGTTTGTTGACGTTTATCATTGTTTTTAATTTAAATAATTTTAATTGACTGTTATTAAATATTCTTTGGGTCCTAGTTTTTGTATTTACAATTAACAACTCATTAGTAGCGACCATTTTCGTATACTGTGTCTAGTCATAGATGAAATACAGTATGCGAGAAAATTTCTCATACATAGGACGGTGATAACGAGTGCAAACGAGAATATGCGAACGTAAGATGTCAAATCGTATTGAAAAGAGACGCGCAGTGATTCTACTCCTCCGTTATTTTTCGCTCTTTCACGGACCATGGTTGGCGATCAGAGGAAGTCTCAGCTTTGTTAATCGATATCGTAGTCCCTAAGACGGCGAAAACTAACAAAGCTTCATGATAAGTTCAAACAAAAACTAATTTGACGAGTCTGCTGTTTACCTATCTTATCTTAGGCAATTAGAATAGATGAAAATAGGATTAAAATTATGATTCAAGATCTGAACTCGAAAGCCTCGAATTATGTTGGAGTATTTTGGTAACTCAAAATGAGGATAGGAACAATAGTTCTATAATGTGTAGTAAAACTCAGTGACTAACCATTTCAGATAATATTCCAAGTATTCCAGCAGGATGCGCTAGTGGATATCTTGGGCGCAGGAGAACCGATTTAGTGCCAACAATTCCAGCAAGAGATTCCTCATTCACTTCATCCCGTAAATCATTGAACCATTCTCCAGGTAGGGCATACTCGATGACTCGCTTAGACCAGCTTGCAAAACCACGCAGGAGGCCTGATTTACCTTCTCTAGACGAAAGTAACTCCTTTTACTCTAGACCCCTTTCCTCCTCCAGAGTCTCCTCTGTTACTCGTAGCATGAGTCATTTAGCCGTAGGTAAACTGAAACCATCACCAACTACGAAAGGTCTTGATAAGGCTGATAGCCGTAGCATGCACCAATTGGCTGGCGATGGTGCTCACTTCTCACCACGCACCACTCGTACCACCCAATTGAGGGAACAGAAATTACACATGTCTTCTAATACTATCGATGGTACGTTTTATTTATAAATCATTTAAAATAGTAATTACTACTTTTAGAAATTATCTCGTTTATTAAATACAGCATTTTAAAAATAATTACATTTGTAATTTTTGTTTAATGAAAAATCTGTATTGTTAGAGTAGTGAAAGTGTCTACAAAGATTGCAGTGGATTTTTTAACTATGTTCATGAATATAAATTTCTTTTAAAAACCTGCAAGTTTTATGTGGAAATCAAACACCTATTTGAAGCGAAGCTTTTAAAGGTAGTTTTGGTAGAAGTTAATAGGAAATAAT